>CM059794.1:39350630-39775630 GCA_030435695.1 Brachymystax lenok tsinlingensis | reverse complement strand
TCCACTGTGTGTGTGTGTATATCTCCACTGTGTGTGTATATCTCCACTGTGTGTATATCTCCACTGTGTGTATATCTCCACTGTGTGTATATCTCCACTGTGTGTGTATATCTCCACTGTGTGTGTATATCTCCACTGTGTGTATATCTCCACTGTGTGTATATCTCCACTGTGTGTGTATATCTCCACTGTGTGTATATCTCCACTGTGTGTATATCTCCACTGTGTGTGTATATCTCCACTGTGTGTATATCTCCACTGTGTGTATATCTCCACTGTGTGTATATCTCCACTGTGTGTGTGTGTATATCTCCACTGTGTGTGTATATCTCCACTGTGTGTGTGTGTATATCTCCACTGTGTGTGTATATCTCCACTGTGTGTGTATATCTCCACTGTGTGTGTATATCTCCACTGTGTGTGTATATCTCCACTGTGTGTATATCTCCACTGTGTGTATATCTCCACTGTGTGTATATCTCCACTGTGTGTGTGTGTATATCTCCACTGTGTGTGTATATCTCCACTGTGTGTATATCTCCACTGTGTGTATATCTCCACTGTGTGTATATCTCCACTGTGTGTGTGTGTATATCTCCACTGTGTGTGTATATCTCCACTGTGTGTATATCTCCACTGTGTGTGTATATCTCCACTGTGTGTGTATATCTCCACTGTGTGTGTGTGTATATCTCCACTGTGTGTATATCTCCACTGTGTGTGTATATCTCCACTGTGTGTGTGTGTATATCTCCACTGTGTGTATATCTCCACTGTGTGTATATCTCCACTGTGTGTGTATATCTCCACTGTGTGTGTGTGTATATCTCCACTGTGTGTGTATATCTCCACTGTGTGTGTGTGTATATCTCCACTGTGTGTGTATATCTCCACTGTGTGTGTGTGTATATCTCCACTGTGTGTATATCTCCACTGTGTGTATATCTCCACTGTGTGTATATCTCCACTGTGTGTGTGTGTATATCTCCACTGTGTGTGTATATCTCCACTGTGTGTGTGTGTATATCTCCACTGTGTGTATATCTCCACTGTGTGTGTATATCTCCACTGTGTGTGTGTGTATATCTCCACTGTGTGTATATCTCCACTGTGTGTATATCTCCACTGTGTGTATATCTCCACTGTGTGTGTATATCTCCACTGTGTGTGTATATCTCCACTGTGTGTATATCTCCACTGTGTGTATATCTCCACTGTGTGTGTGTGTATATCTCCACTGTGTGTGTATATCTCCACTGTGTGTATATCTCCACTGTGTGTATATCTCCACTGTGTGTGTGTGTATATCTCCACTGTGTGTGTATATCTCCACTGTGTGTATATCTCCACTGTGTGTGTGTGTATATCTCCACTGTGTGTGTGTGTATATCTCCACTGTGTGTGTATATCTCCACTGTGTGTGTATATCTCCACTGTGTGTGTGTGTGTATATCTCCACTGTGTGTGTGTGTATATCTCCACTGTGTGTGTATATCTCCACTGTGTGTGTATATCTCCACTGTGTGTGTGTGTATATCTCCACTGTGTGTGTATATCTCCACTGTGTGTGTGTGTGTATCTCCACTGTGTGTGTATATCTCCACTGTGTGTGTATATCTCCACTGTGTGTGTGTATATCTCCACTGTGTGTGTGTGTATATCTCCACTGTGTGTGTATATCTCCACTGTGTGTGTGTGTATATCTCCACTGTGTGTGTATATCTCCACTGTGTGTGTATATCTCCACTGTGTGTGTATATCTCCACTGTGTGTGTGTATATCTCCACTGTGTGTCTCTCCCCTCCAGAGCTGCTGTACCAGGATGTGTTCTCAGTATGGGAGGTGATCTGGGTGGCCCCTCACATCTCCTCTCAGCACTTCGTCCTGTTCCTGGCCCTGGCCCTGGTAGAGGTCTACAGAGAGATCATCAGAGATAATACCATGGACTTCACTGACATCATCAAGTTCTTCAACGGTGACAGACAGAGTCGGAGTCTCAAATCACACCCTATTCCCTTTATAGTGTACCACTTTTGATCTGGTCCCTAGAGTAGTGCACTATGTAGGGTATAGGGTAACATTTAGGAGCCCAATGAGGACGTGGTATAATGTGTTGGAATGGAGTACAAAAGTGTAGGCGGATTGTTCTCATTACAGATTGTGTGTTGTATGTGTATAAAACAGTCTCCCTGACTTCCTGTGTGTGTGTGTGTGTGTGTGTGTGTGTGTGTGTGTGTGTGTGTGTGTGTGTGTGTGTGTGTGTGTGTGTGTGTGTGTGTGTGTGTGTGTGTGTGTGTGTGTGTGTGTGTGTGTGTGTGTGTGTGTGTGTGTGTGTATAACAGAGATGGCAGAGCGTCATGACGTGCAGCACATCCTTCAGATCGCCAGAGAGCTGGTGCACAAGGTCCAGTCTCTCATCGAGAACAAGTGATGAGGAGGAGGATGAAGAGAGGAGGATGAAGAGGGCCAGAGGGAAGAGGAGAGGAAGAGAGGAGCCAGATGCCATCACTGCACTCCTCGATCCACCCATCCATTCTCCGCACTTAGCACAGCTTCCTCCCTCTCTTACCCCTCCCAAACCTGGGGAAGAGACAAAGACATGGGCCCTCCAGCACTCCACCCCTCCAGCCTTCAATCCCTCCAGCCCTCAATCCCTCCAGCCCTCCAGCCCTCAATCCCTCCAGCCCTCAATCCCTCCAGCCCTCCAGCCCTCAATCCCTCCAGCCCTCAATCCCTCCAGCCCTCAATCCCTCCAGCCCTCAGCCCGCCATCCGGACCGGTGGAGGATGGAGGCTCCAGGTGACCATCCTGGCCTGGATTCAGGAGAGAACAGTGGAAAGGAGAGGGATATTGGCTGGGCCCAGGTTTAGATCTGGGTTCTGGGTCCTGGTTCTTGGTCTAGGTCTGGTCCTAGTCTAGTTCCTGGTCTAGGTCTGGTCCTAGTCTAGTTCCTGGTCTATGTCTGGTCCTAGTCTAGTTCCTGGTCTGTGTCTGGTCCTAGTTTAGTTCCTGGTCTAGGTCTGGTCCTAGTCTAGTTCCTGGTTTAGGTCTGGGTCTAGGTCTGGTCCTAGTCTAGTTCCTGGTCTAGATCTCGTCCTAGTTTAGTTCCTGGTTTAGATCTGGGTCTAGGTCTGGTCCTAGTTTAGTTCCTGGTTTAGATCTGGGTCTAGGTCTGATCCTAGTTTAGTTCCTGGTCTAGGTCTGGTCCTAGTCTAGTTCCTGGTCTAGGTCTGGTCCTAGTCTAGTTCCTGGTCTAGGTCTGGTCCTAGTCTTGTTCCTGGTCTAGGTCTGGTCCTAGTCTAGTTCCTGGTCTGGGTCTGGTCCTAGTCTAGTTCCTGGTCTGGAATTCCTGGTCTGGGTCTGGTCCTAGTATAGTTCCTGGTCTAGGTCTGGTCCTAGTCTAGTTCCTGGTCTAGGTCTGGTCCTAGTCTAATTCCTGGTCTGGGTCTGGTCCTAGTTTAGTTCCTGGTCTAGGTCTGGTCCTAGTCTAGTTCCTGGTCTAGGTCTGGGTCTAGGTCTGGTCCTAGTCTAGTTCCTGGTCTAGGTCTGATCCTGGTTTGTAGATGTTGTTTACAAGCATCCGGTCACAGAATGCCTTGGTTGGTTGGTGTCAGACACGTGGAGTTGTCTGCATGCTCCTTAGTTTGATCACACTGCCCCCATCTTATTGTTCTCCACTAAACTGCATTATCAGTGCAGACCCGTGACCTCTCCATCACAGAGACCAGAGACCCTTGACCTCTCCATCACAGAGACCAGAGACCCTTGACCTCTCCATCACAGAGACCCCTGACCTCTCCATCACAGAGACCACTGACCTCTCCATCACAGAGACCAGAGACCCCTGACCTCTTCATCACAGAGACCAGAGACCCCTGACCTCTTCATCACAGAGACCAGAGACCCTTGACCTCTCCATCACAGAGACCAGAGGCCCCTGACCTCTCCATCACAGAGACCACTGACCTCTCCATCACAGAGACCCCTGACCTCTCCATCACAGAGACCCCTGACCTCTCCATCACAGAGACCCCTGACCTCTCCATCACAGAGACCCCTGACCTCTCCATCACAGAGACCAGAGACCCCTGCCCTCTCCATCACAGAGACCCCTGACCTCTCCATCACAGAGACCCCTGACCTCTCCATCACAGAGACCAGAGACCCCTGACCTCTCCATCACAGAGACCAGCGACCCCTGCCCTCTCCATCACAGAGACCAGAGACCCCTGACCTCTCCATCACAGAGACCAGAGACCCCTGACCTCTCCATCACAGAGACCAGAGACCCCTGACCTCTCCATCACAGAGACCAGAGACCCCTCCATCACAGAGACCAGAGACCCCCTGACCTCTCCATCACAGAGACCCCTGACCTCTCCATCACAGAAACCCAAGTATTTGTTACCAATCAGTGAGATTGAGATTCCTCCCAGTGTTGAATTGGACGATCGGCTAAATGCATGTGATATATGTGTGACTTCATCAAGTGTGACTTTGCTTTAGTGACACAACGTTAGAGTGTGAATGACCAAGTAAGCCAGTAGCACAGAGACTGGGTACAGTACAGTGTATAATACCAGGGTGCTCAGTGCACTACCAGTAGAGGCCTCTAGGGGGCCCTAGCCACTCACACAGGCTATTATGGATTCCCCTAACAGAGGAGCAGAAGAGTTAAAGAAGCCACGAAGAAAGAAGCCTTCGTCTGTGACCAAATTGACTGTGCCAACTTTCAGACCTTTTCATAAAGTATTTATACGACTATACACACATCAGCCTTGAAACTCTGTCTTGTGGTCCTGTTTTGATTGGTTAATAACCCTCTCTTCCCTAGAATGTTCCTCTCCCTATAACCTTGCTTTATGGTTCGTTATTTTCTTCAATTCCTCAGATGTTGCCTTTATTATATACCAGTGTACTGTATATTCCAGCCTGATCCACTTTGTTGTGAGTGTTTCCCTTGTTGGTCCAGTACCCATCAAGCCCCCACCACTTCCACAGTAGGGGCCAACACAGCTCTCCTTCGGGGGGTGGGCTTCGTTGACTGGCAGATAGGTAATGGCATATAGCCTTTTCCTTCCCCTGTCGATAATTCCATTCTACGTTGTGCGCTACTGACCACGACTGACCAATGAACATGACCAAAGTGAAATTGAGTCAAATGATGATAGCACAACAACAAAAAAATCATAATCTGATTTTTTTAAATGATTATGATACCCCTGTATGATGTGAGACTTTGTATCTTAAATAGCACCCTATTCCCTATATAGTGCACTACTTTTGACCAGGGCCCATAGGGTGCAATTTGGGACATTGACATCCTTACTAGTCTCCAGGAGCTTCAAATAATAACCTGTACATACCCTTATTTCCAAAACGGCTGTCATGGAGTGGTTTCCTACAGTGACCACACTGCCCAGTATTCCCCAATCCCCAGGTGCTGTGAAGAAATCAGCTTCTTGGAATGGAGATAGTAGTGTGGAATGGAGAATGGAGAACGTCCATTACAGGGAGATAGTAGTGTGGAATGGAGAATGGAGAACGTCCATTACAGGGAGATAGTAGTGTGGAATGGAGAATGGAGAACGTCCATTACAGGGAGATAGTAGTGTGGAATGGAGAATGGAGAACGTCCATTACAGGGCGATAGTAGTGTGGAATGGGGAATGGAGAACGTCCATTACAGGGCGATAGTAGTGTGGAATGGAGAATGGAGAACGTCCATTACAGGGAGATAGTAGTGTGGAATGGAGAATGGAGAACGTCCATTACAGGGAGATAGTAGTGTGGAATGGAGAATGGAGAACGTCCATTACAGGGAGATAGTAGTGTGGAATGGAGAATGGAGAACGTCCATTACAGGGAGATAGTAGTGTGGAATGGAGAATGGAGAACGTCCATTACAGGGAGATAGTAGTGTGGAATGGGGAATGGAGAACGTCCATTACAGGGAGATAGTAGTGTGGAATGGGGAATGGAGAACGTCCATTACAGGGAGATAGTAGTGTGGAATGGGGAATGGAGAACGTCCATTACAGGGCGATAGTAGTGTGGAATGGAGAATGGAGAACGCCCATTACAGGGAGATAGTAGTGTGGAATGGGGAATGGAGAACGTCCATTACAGGGCGATAGTAGTGTGGAATGGAGAATGGAGAACGTCCATTACAGGGAGATAGTAGTGTGGAATGGGGAATGGAGAACGTCCATTACAGGGAGATAGTAGTGTGGAATGGAGAATGGAGAACGTCCATTACAGGGAGATAGTAGTGTGGAATGGGGAATGGAGAACGTCCATTACAGGGAGATAGTAGTGTGGAATGGAGAATGGAGAACGCCCATTACAGGGAGATAGTAGTGTGGAATGGAGAATGGAGAACGTCCATTACAGGGAGATAGTAGTGTGGAATGGGGAATGGAGAACGTCCATTACAGGGAGATAGTAGTGTGGAATGGAGAATGGAGAACGTCCATTACAGGGAGATAGTAGTGTGGAATGGAGAATGGAGAACGTCCATTACAGGGAGATAGTAGTGTGGAATGGAGAATGGAGAACGTCCATTACAGGGCGATAGTAGTGTGGAATGGGGAATGGAGAACGTCCATTACAGGGAGATAGTAGTGTGGAATGGAGAATGGAGAACGTCCATTACAGGGCGATAGTAGTGTGGAATGGGGAATGGAGAACGTCCATTACAGGGAGATAGTAGTGTGGAATGGAGAATGGAGAACGTCCATTACAGGGCGATAGTAGTGTGGAATGGGGAATGGAGAACGTCCATTACAGGGAGATAGTAGTGTGGAATGGAGAATGGAGAACGTCCATTACAGGGCGATAGTAGTGTGGAATGGAGAATGGAGAACGTCCATTACAGGGCGATAGTAGTGTGGAATGGAGAATGGAGAACGTCCATTACAGGGCGATAGTAGTGTGGAATGGGGAATGGAGAACGTCCATTACAGGGCGATAGTAGTGTGGAATGGAGAATGGAGAACGTCCATTACAGGGCGATAGTAGTGTGGAATGGGGAATGGAGAACGTCCATTACAGGGAGATAGTAGTGTGGAATGGGGAATGGAGAACGTCCATTACAGGGCGATAGTAGTGTGGAATGGAGAATGGAGAACGTCCATTACAGGCGATAGTAGTGTGGAATGGGAATGGAGAACGTCCATTACAGGGAGATAGTAGTGTGGAATGGAGAATGGAGAACGTCCATTACAGGGCGATAGTAGTGTGGAATGGAGAATGGAGAACGTCCATTACAGGGCGATAGTAGTGTGGAATGGAGAATGGAGAACGTCCATTACAGGGCGATAGTAGTGTGGAATGGGGAATGGAGAACGTCCATTACAGGGAGATAGTAGTGTGGAATGGAGAATGGAGAACGTCCATTACAGGGCGATAGTAGTGTGGAATGGAGAATGGAGAACGTCCATTACAGGGAGATAGTAGTGTGGAATGGGGAATGGAGAACGTCCATTACAGGGAGATAGTAGTGTGGAATGGGGAATGGAGAACGTCCATTACAGGGCGATAGTAGTGTGGAATGGAGAATGGAGAACGTCCATTACAGGGCGATAGTAGTGTGGAATGGAGAATGTCCATTACAGGGAGATAGTAGTGTGGAATGGGGAATGGAGAACGTCCATTACAGGGCGATAGTAGTGTGGAATGGAGAATGGAGAACGTCCATTACAGGGCGATAGTAGTGTGGAATGGAGAATGGAGAACGTCCATTACAGGGCGATAGTAGTGTGGAATGGAGAATGTCCATTACAGGGAGATAGTAGTGTGGAATGGGGAATGGAGAACGTCCATTACAGGGCGATAGTAGTGTGGAATGGAGAATGGAGAACGTCCATTACAGGGAGATAGTAGTGTGGAATGGAGAATGGAGAACGTCCATTACAGGGAGATAGTAGTGTGGAATGGAGAATGGAGAACGTCCATTACAGGGAGATAGTAGTGTGGAATGGAGAATGGAGAACGTCCATTACAGGCGATAGTAGTGTGGAATGGAGAATGGAGAACGTCCATTACAGGGAGATAGTAGTGTGGAATGGAGAATGGAGAACGTCCATTACAGGGAGATAGTAGTGTGGAATGGAGAATGGAGAACGTCCATTACAGGGCGATAGTAGTGTGGAATGGAGAATGGAGAACGTCCATTACAGGGAGATAGTAGTGTGGAATGGAGAATGGAGAACGTCCATTACAGGGAGATAGTAGTGTGGAATGGAGAATGGAGAACGTCCATTACAGGGCGATAGTAGTGTGGAATGGAGAATGGAGAACGTCCATTACAGGGAGATAGTAGTGTGGAATGGAGAATGTTTCTAAAATGGCACCTTAATTCCCTTTATTCACAGGTTGCACATTTCTTCACATTTTTGTTTGGAAGGTCTGTTTTTAGGAGTGATGCTCAGCTGAGCGTTCTACTCAAGGCAGTCACAATGGGTGCCGATGAAGTTCCTTTACGGCAGCTTGGAAACACGATTGCATTTCAAAAAGAGGCACATAATTAGTAGGACAAGCTTTTGTCATCATTGTCATGTCACCAGATTGACTTTAGGTACAGTATATCTTTAGCTAGCTAGCTCATTTTGAGGGGAGAGCACCAACAATTTTTTTTTGCCAGCTAACGTTAGCATTGGCTAGCTATTTCTGACAAACTTTTGCTAGCTCATGGCAAACTTCGCCATCTCTCTAAAGTCAACTTGACATCATGCCGATGGCAAAGTTGTTTTATACACATTATTAGTCTACTTCAGCAACGCCATCGTATTTCCAGGCCACTAGAGCCCCCCCCCGTGCCGTGGCATCTGTTGAACGTTGATAGCGACGGCGCGAGCGTGCGACGGAAGTGCAACCCATGATTAGGGCTGTGCCAGCAAGTACATTTTATTCTGAACCAGAGTAACCCTGAAGCACCTAATCCCTTTATGTGTATTCCACCAGTAAGCCTACGGGCTCATGAGTATTCTTAAGTACTGGACCTCCTTGTGAATAGGCCAAGTAAGCCCTAGTTGAGAACCACTGGTAAAGACAATGGGGCTTTCCATTTGAGACACACATGGTTTAAGTACAGTAGATGTCACTACACACGTGATAGTTTAGGACGGCAGTGTGAAGGAGGGGAAAGTTCAGTAGCCTGGAATCAATAACTGATTTTGTGATATTTTCACTGCTGTTACAATGGTGAGTGCAGCGTTTCAGTCTGGTTGAACCAGGCTAGATGCGAGGCCCTTAGGAGAGCTATTTTCTTCCAATCAGGACCGTGTGTACCAAAGCCTCGAAGGAGCCCGCCCCTGAGGTATGATGCCAAGGTGCAATTTCATACCGTATCGCAAAGACTGTTTATTAGGTGGAAAATATTTTTTTAAAACCACGCCGTTTAATTCTAGATTATAACTACTGTGCAATTTCTGTTTGAGAATCAATGTAATCTCTCACGTCTATAATGAATGCTGTAAATAAATAACAACCCCCAAAAAGCCCAATATTTATATGAGAACGGTATAAGGATATAACGTATTTTAAAGTCTATTTTGTACGTTGGTTTTAGAGCAGCGTGTATTTGAGAATGCTGATTGATGTGTATAATAATCCTGGTTGCTGCTGTGTGTGTGTGTGTGTGTGTAACTGAATGCTGGTTACACTTTGTTGACTGTTATGTTCCTCTCAATGTTGTGCACTGATGGTGAATTAGGAAAAAAAACAAACAAACAAAAAAAAAGTATATATTTATTTTGTTTTGAAAAGCCAACCATTTTAATTGCAGATTGGGTATTGTATGTAAAAGGATGTATCTTTTTTTGCCTTGAATGTAATGTATTACTAAACACAGTTTAATCCTTATTATTATTATTAAAACATTTTAATAACTGGGAGGTGGCCATGTCTATTGTAACTAATTTGAAACGGGTGTACATCCCAAAGCGGCATCCTATTCCCTTTATAGTGAACTACTTTTGACCAGAGTGCCGACCACTTCTATTGATTTTGAGCTAGCTATTGCTAAAGTTAGTTGAAGTTTGTAGTGTCCGTTTACAGTAAACCTAACCATGGATTAACAGTGGGCCCATTGGCTACTTTCAGCGTGAGAATCAAACGAACGATAAAGTTGTAAAATTCTCAACTTCCCCTTTAAAACATTAATATTTCTTTGTTATTTGGTCTCGTCTTCCTCATGTTGAAAACCCTTTTCTTTTCTCCCTCCATGGCTGTGGCTTATGGCCCCCCCCCCCCTTCACAATACCATTCACAAAAACACACACTGAACAACGGGTTACAAAATGCCATCTTTATCACTGTCAATACTTAAAACAGATCTTGTACATCAGTACCCATGGAATTGCACGATAGAAAGGCATGAAAAAACAAAAATGAAACATTAAAATAGATCAAAAAAAGCAAAATGTCATCCATAAATACATTACTAATTAATTTTTTTAGATGTTCATTTTAAGTCCACTGTATTTTCTTACAACAGAATCACAGATTTATATATATATTGATATATATATAGCCAGGAGAAATCATTAAAAAAAAACATGGTGTGACGAGAATAGTTTTTCCAAAACTCTGGTAACTTTGTAAAAATGTCCATGGTTTTCCAGAAATCCTGTAGGATCTCAGGAATCTTCCAACTGGGATTTTTGGAAAATCTAGGAAATTGGGGAAATTTTCAACCCTCGACAAGAGAAGATAGAAACATAACAGTAACATTCTCTGGTCACCATTTTGTGACAAATGCATCATTTGTTTACAGTACAACATCAAAGGCCAAGAGAGAGTTCTTCACAAAGCCAGTGTGGTCCAGTCCCCACTAAAACAGGCCATTGTGTGTGTGTGTGTGTGTGTGTGTGTAAAAAATGGTTATATCCAGTCATGATGTCATACACTACTGTGTGTATGTATACTACATTACCAAAAGTATGTGGACACCTGCTTGTAGAGCATCTCATTCCAAAATCATGGGCATTAATATAGAGTTGGTCCACTGCTGCAGAGTCCAATGGCAGCGAACTTTACACCCCTCCAGCTGACGCTTGCCGTTGCGCATGGTGATCTTAGGCTTGTGTGCGGCTCCTCTGCCATGGAAACACATTTCATGAAGCTCCCGACTAACAGTTCTTGTGCTGACGCTGCTTCCAGAGGCAGTTTGGAACTCGTGAGTGAGTGTTGCAATGATTTTTACGCGCTTCAGCACTCGGCCCGGTCCAGTTCGGTGACCTTGTGTGGCCTACCATTTCGCAGCTGAGACGTTGTTGCTCCTAGACGTTTCCACTTCACAATAACAGCACTTACAGTTGACCGGGGGGCAGCTCTAGCAGGGCGGAAATTTGAGAAAAGGTGGCATTCTATGACGGTGCCACATTGAAAGTTACTGAGCTCTTCAGTAAAGCCATTCTACTGCCAATGTTTGTCTATGGAGGTTGCATGGCTGCGTGCTCTATTTTATACACCTGTCAGCAACTGGTGTGGCTGAAATAGCAAAATCCACTAATTTGAAGCGATGTCCACATACTTCTGTGTATATATAGCTTATGTGTGTGTGTCCATGGAAGAGTACTGAGGTCCCCAAAAAGTGGTGGTGAGTCTATTGGATGTCTGTCCATCGGTGCCTTGTCTTGTCTGAAACACACAGCACATACGTCGTTAGAGGTCTCACTCAGACAGACACTGTATTTCACAATTAACGGAAACTACCAGAAAGGTTGTGTATGTATCCCTAATGGCACCCTATTCCCTATTAGTGCACTACTTTTGATTAGGAACCATATAGGGAACTAGGGTGTCATTTGGGAATCAACCTGTGATTGGCTTATACTACACCACTTGAGATTGGCTTATACTATATCACCTGTGATTGGCTTATACTACCCACCTGTGTGGCGTGTTGGCTGCTCCTCCTAACTGGGGTTAGGTTTCTCTGGAGTCTTCTGAAGCTGGAGGGGAGAGAGAGGAGGAAGACTTTTGTCAGACTAGTAGGCATTATGGGAATTCTCTCATCTGGGACAAGAGGAAAGGGATGTTTCATTACGGGAGGAGATAAAAACGTGATCAGAGTGGGAATGTGTTGGAAATCAACATTTGTGCCAAAAGGTATGAACTGTTGAAAGAAGTCAAATTCGTCATGGCTCTGCTTATACACACACACACACACACACACACAAAATCAGTGTTCACATGCAGTGTGTTGCTGGCTGCTTGTCATGTGTGCTTGCTGCCACACGGTGGCAGTGGAACTCTTCCTTCCACCAGAACACATCAGTCTGGTGACGAAGAGAAAACAGGAGACAGAAAATGAGGATAGCGCGCTAACCGCTAATGTGGGAGGACGCATTCCAAAAATATGAACACAAGGTGAGAAACGAGACCGGAGAACAACAGTCAGACTACAGCACAGCAGACAGCGAGTCAAAGCATACACAGAATGTCATCACGACCAACAATTAAAAAAAACTAAAAACTAAAAGAAGCAGATGGAAAATTGCGTAAACAGATTTCCAACGGACAGCGGTCGCTATTTTACCACTAATATAGACAGAGGATGGGTGCAACTAAATCAATCGAAAAGAATGTAATCAAAATGTTCAAGCTGAATTTTGGAAATAAAGCTGCAGAACAGAACTACAGGCAGGATAGCTACTGTACCTGAGATTGTTCTCTTAGAAACTCAGGTAGCTGAAATTCACCTTTAAAGACCTGGGGAAACAAAGGGGCTGGGTTTAGAGGTAACCTTTAAAGACCTGCTGGGGAAACAAAGGGGCTGGGTTTAGAGGTAACCTTTAAAGACCTGCTGGGGAAACAAAGGGGCTGGGTTTAGAGGTAACCTTTAAAGACCTGCTGGGGAAACAAAGGGGCTGGGTTTAGAGGTAACCTTTAAAGACCTGCTGGGGAAACAAAGGGGCTGGGTTTAGAGGTAACCTTTAAAGACCTGCTGGGGAAACAAAGGGGCTGGGTTTAGAGGTAACCTTTAAAGACCTGGGGAAACAAAGGGCCTGGGTTTAGAGGTAACCTTTAAAGACCTGCTGGGGAAACAAAGGGGCTGGGTTTAGAGGTAACCTTTAAAGACCTGGGGAAACAAAGGGCCTGGGTTTAGAGGTAACCTTTAAAGACCTGCTGGGGAAACAAAGGGGCTGGGTTTAGAGGTAACCTTTAAAGACCTGGGGAAACAAAGGGGCTGGGTTTAGAGGTAACCTTTAAAGACCTGGGGAAACAAAGGGCCTGGGTTTAGAGGTAACCTTTAAAGACCTGCTGGGGAAACAAAGGGGCTGGGTTTAGAGGTAACCTTTAAAGACCTGCTGGGGAAACAAAGGGGCTGGGTTTAGAGGTAACCTTTAAAGACCTGCTGGGGAAACAAAGGGGCTGGGTTTAGAGGTAACCTTTAAAGACCTGGGGAAACAAAGGGGCTGGGTTTAGAGGTAACCTTTAAAGACCTGCTGGGGAAACAAAGGGGCTGGGTTTAGAGGTAACCTTTAAAGACCTGCTGGGGAAACAAAGGGGCTGGGTTTAGAGGCTAGGTAAGTTATGTTAAGGAACACCATGGGCAGAAGATACAGAGCTCCAGACCTTTAATCCCTATCCAACTACAGATCTAGTGCAAACTAAATTCAAGATTATTTGACCTAAAACCCAGATGAAAAGGTAAAATGGTCCAAAACACGTTGCTTTTGTCTCAACAATAAAGAAGCACTTTCATTAACGTCCACCGTTCTCCAAGAGCTGCTGAACTGCCTCTTCACTTAAGACTATTGGACGCCACATGATTCCATCTTCCTCTGTTATTTTGCAATCAGCCTTGGAACTGGTATCAATGTATCAACATGTCCACTTCCTCTCACTAAGTCCAGCAGGATGAGCTAATTAAAGAGCAGTGTAGCCTTAGCGCTGTTGGAGTCTGACTGACTGGTGTGTTTTCCCATCGCTAAGGAAACATTGACAGCCTCCTGGGACGGGTCTTGGCATGTTAGCTGATGGGGAGCGTTAGCGACTTAGTGAAAGGAAACATGTTAGCTGATGGGGAGCGTTAGCGACTTAGTGAAAGGAAACATGTTAGCTGATAGGTCCGTTGTAGCACTCAGGACACATGCGACTATGTTCCTTCACCCGTCTTGGCGATGAGGAAGGTGTTGTGTGTCCTGCTCAATGACTGGGCCCAATGTTCAGAGGTGACAATACACAGAGACAGACAGAGAGAGAGACAGAGAGAGAGACATACAGAGAGAGAGAGAGAGAGAGAGAGAGAGAGAGACATACAGACAGAGAGAGAGAAAGACAGAGAGACACAGAGACAAAGAGAAAGACAGAGAGAGAGAGAGGAGACTGTCTGTCTGTCTGTCTGTCTGAGACAGCCACAGAGAGAGAGAGAGAGACACAAAGAGAGAGAGAGACACAGATAGAGAGAGACAGAGAGACTGACTGACAGACAGACAGACACATACAGACAGAGAGAGCGAGAGAGACACAGAGAGAGAGAGACACAGAGAGAGAGAGACACAAACAGACAGATACAGTATAAAGAGAGAAGAGGAGAGAGGGAGAGGTACTGTAGAGGGAGAGGTACTGTAGAGGGAGAGGTACTGTAGAGGGAGAGGTACTGTAGAGGGAGAGGTACTGTAGAGGGAGAGGTACTGTAGAGGGAGAGCAGGGCATGAATGGGTTACGGTTATCCTGGTGACTGTTGACATAGCAAGCAGCCAACACGTCGACTTCTGGCTGACGGAGCGTCTCAAAGTACCGTGTCCACAGGGGGGCAACATCAGCGAGAGAGAAGGCGAGAGGGAGGAAAGGAGGGAGGGGATCACTGTCCCTGACCAGGACAAGTCAGTGACCTCACATCCTGGCTTCCACTACGTGAGAGAGTCCTGCCCAGTGTGTGTGCGCGCGTGTGTTGGAAGGGGTTTGCAGGTTTTCAAAGAACTTGGCAAACTGAGTACATCATTCCAGGAAGTCCCCCAGTCCTCTCTTCACCTCTGTTGGGTGCTAGACCAGACCAGACAGAAATCTAACTAATGGACTTCTCTTGCTTTTGTGCAAACAGGACATCTATTGCATCGATATTGTTCTCGGATGGTCACACGGCATCGTAAAATGAAGTCTCTCCCATCTTAGATTAGCCTCCTGGGCCAGGATTATTCTAAACTCTTTGTCCAAAAACAGTGATTTTGGAAGGAAAGACCTGGGGAAGAGCGAGAGCGTGATAATCTGTCTGGTCAGGTGAGGGCAGCACTGAGACAGGGAATAGCTTGGCTGTCTGGCCTGAAGCAGCATGCCAAGTGGCACACTGTTACCTATGTAGTGCACTACTTTTGACCAGAGCCCTATGTAGGGAATAGGGGTGTTACTGGAAGCGCAGAATGTTAAGCGTCCTGGTTCTCCTCCAGTTAGAATTCCCTGCCAGGGGGAACAGCATGCTGAAGCTACCCAGCCTCCTCTACTCCAAGCTGGGCATGCTGACACACGGGCTCCCCCATCTGTCTTGTGTTCCTCCATCTCTAGATGGGGAGAGTGGCAGCAAACATCATACATTTTGATATTTAATTTAGGCTAAGATACACATTCTCTACAGATTTTAATTACACAGATTCTCACGTATTTGAATATATTTAAAATATATTGAATGTTCGATTCAAATACTATAAACAAATCTACTAGATAGTACGACCACCAGGAAAGGTGTAAACAGAGAAAACCTAAACTACTCAATCACAAGGCTGCAATACGTCCTTGACGGTAGATATGTGTGTGCGTGTCCACAAGGTTGTAGGTGGGCGGGTATGTACTAAAATTGGCCATTCTTGCCTGCTGTTGTCTAAGAGCCAGAAAATGGAATTTAGTGGAGTTTCAACGTGTAAGTGAGTGAGTGAGAGACAGAGATGCCACTTTGCAGGGGGGAGGGGTAGATTTGGCAACAGAGATGTTTCTGATCTCCCCTTGGGTGCCACTTTGCAGGGGGTAGACTTGGCACCAGAGATGTTTCTGATCTCCTTGGGTGCCACTTTGCAGGGGGTAGACTTGGCAACAGAGATGTTTCTGATCTCCCCTTGGGTGCCACTTTGCAGGGGGGAGTAGACTTGGCAACAGAGATGTTTCTGATCTCCTTGGGTGCCACCCTTGCAGGGGGTAGACTTGGCACCAGAGATGTTTCTGATCTCCTTGGGTGCCACTTTGCAGGGGGTAGACTTGGCAACAGAGATGTTTCTGATCTCCTTGGGTGCCACTTTGCAGGGGGTAGACTTGGCAACAGAGATGTTTCTGATCTCCTCTTTGGTGCCACTTTGCAGGGGGTAGACTTGGCAACAGAGATGTTTCTGATCTCCTTGGGTGCCACTTTGCAGGGGGTAGACTTGGCACCAGAGATGTTTCTGATCTCCCCTTGGGTGCCACTTTGCAGGGGGTAGACTTGGCACCAGAGATGTTTCTGATCTCCCCTTGGGTGCCACCCTTGCAGGGGTAGACTTGGCACCAGAGATGTTTCTGATCTCCCCTTGGGTGCCACTTTGCAGGGGGTAGACTTGGCAACAGAGATGTTTCTGATCTCCCCTTGGGTGCCACTTTGCAGGGGGTAGACTTGGCAACAGAGATGTTTCTGATCTCCCCTTGGGTGCCACTTTGCAGGGGTAGACTTGGCAACAGAGATGTTTCTGATCTCCCCTTGGGTGCCACTTTGCAGGGGGTAGACTTGGCAACAGAGATGTTTCTGATCTCCTCTTTGGTGCCACTTTGCAGGGGGTAGACTTGGCAACAGAGATGTTTCTGATCTCCTCTTTGGTGCCACTTTGCAGGGGGTAGACTTGGCAACAGAGATGTTTCTGATCTCCCTTGGGTGCCACTTTGCAGGGGGTAGACTTGGCAACAGAGATGTTTCTGATCTCCCTTGGGTGCCACTTTGCAGGGTAGACTTGGCAACAGAGATGTTTCTGATCTCCTCTTTGGTGCCACTTTGCAGGGGTAGACTTGGCACCAGAGATGTTTCTGATCTCCCCTTGGGTGCCACTTTGCAGGGGGTAGACTTGGCAACAGAGATGTTTCTGATCTCCTCTTTGGTGCCACTTTGCAGAGGTAGACTTGGCACCAGAGATGTTTCTGATCTCCCTTGGGTGCCACTTTGCAGGGGTAGACTTGGCAACAGAGATGTTTCTGATCTCCCCTTTGGTGCCACTTTGCAGGGGGTAAAATAATAAAAAGGAGGGAAGAGGAAGCATGTGACTACAGTACGTATTTCTCTATGGGCCTTCCTCCAACCCACTGACTACAGTACGTATTTCTCTATGGGCCTTCCTCCAACCCACTGACTACAGTACGTATTTCTCTATGGGCCTTCCTCCAACCCACTGACTACAGTACGTATTTCTCTATGGGCCTTCCTCCAACCCACTGACTACAGTACGTATTTCTCTATGGGCCTTCCTCCAACCCACTGACTACAGTCGTATTTCTCTATGGGCCTTCCTCCAACCCACTGACTACAGTGCGTATTTCTCTATGGGCCTTCCTCCAACCCACTGACTACAGTCGTATTTCTCTATGGGCCTTCCTCCAACCCACTGACTACAGTGCGTATTTCTCTATGGGCCTTCCTCCAACCCACTGACTACAGCACGTATTTCTCTATGGGCCTTCCTCCAACCCACTGACTACAGCACGTATTTCTCTATGGGCCTTCCTCCAACCCACTGACTACAGTACGTATTTCTCTATGGGCCTTCCTCCAACCCACTGACTACAGCACGTATTTCTCTATGGGCCTTCCTCCAACCCACTGACTACAGTACGTATTTCTCTATGGGCCTTCCTCCAACCCACTGACTACAGCACGTATTTCTCTATGGGCCTTCCTCCAACCCACTGACTACAGTACGATTTCTCTATGGGCCTTCCTCCAACCCACTGACTACAGTCACGTATTTCTCTATGGGCCTTCCTCCAACCCACTGACTACAGTCGTATTTCTCTATGGGCCTTCCTCCAACCCACTGACTACAGTCGTATTTCTCTATGGGCCTTCCTCCAACCCACTGACTACAGTACGTATTTCTCTATGGGCCTTCCTCCAACCCACTGACTACAGTACGTGTTTCTCTATGGGCCTTCCTCCAACCCACTGACTACAGCACGTATTTCTCTATGGGCCTTCCTCCAACCCACTGACTACAGCACGTATTTCTCTATGGGCCTTCCTCCAACCCACTGACTACAGTCGTATTTCTCTATGGGCCTTCCTCCAACCCACTGACTACAGTACGTGTTCTCTATGGGCCTTCCTCCAACCCACTGACTACAGTACGTATTTCTCTATGGGCCTTCCTCCAACCCACTGACTACAGTCGTATTTCTCTATGGGCCTTCCTCCAACCCACTGACTACAGCACGTATTTCTCTATGGGCCTTCCTCCAACCCACTGACTACAGTCGTATTTCTCTATGGGCCTTCCTCCAACCCACTGACTACAGCACGTATTTCTCTATGGGCCTTCCTCCAACCCACTGACTACAGCACGTATTTCTCTATGGGCCTTCCTCCAACCCACTGACTACAGCACGTATTTCTCTATGGGCCTTCCTCCAACCCACTGACTACAGTCGTGTTCTCTATGGGCCTTCCTCCAACCCACTGACTACAGTCGTATTTCTCTATGGGCCTTCCTCCAACCCACTGACTACAGTCGTATTTCTCTATGGGCCTTCCTCCAACCCACTGACTACAGTCGTATTTCTCTATGGGCCTTCCTCCAACCCACTGACTACAGCACGTATTTCTCTATGGGCCTTCCTCCAACCCACTGACTACAGCACGTATTTCTCTATGGGCCTTCCTCCAACCCACTGACTACAGTACGTATTTCTCTATGGGCCTTCCTCCAACCCACTGACTACAGCACGTATTTCTCTATGGGCCTTCCTCCAACCCACTGACTACAGTCGTATTTCTCTATGGGCCTTCCTCCAACCCACTGACTACAGTACGTATTTCTCTATGGGCCTTCCTCCAACCCACTGACTACAGTACGTATTTCTCTATGGGCCTTCCTCCAACCCACTGACTACAGTCGTATTTCTCTATGGGCCTTCCTCCAACCCACTGACTACAGTCGTATTTCTCTATGGGCCTTCCTCCAACCCACTGACTACAGTACGTATTTCTCTATGGGCCTTCCTCCAACCCACTGACTACAGCACGTATTTCTCTATGGGCCTTCCTCCAACCCACTGACTACAGTCGTATTTCTCTATGGGCCTTCCTCCAACCCACTGACTACAGTCGTATTTCTCTATGGGCCTTCCTCCAACCCACTGACTACAGCACGTATTTCTCTATGGGCCTTCCTCCAACCCACTGACTACAGTACGTATTTCTCTATGGGCCTTCCTCCAACCCACTGACTACAGTACGTATTTCTCTATGGGCCTTCCTCCAACCCACTGACTACAGTACGTATTTCTCTATGGGCCTTCCTCCAACCCACTGACTACAGTCGTATTTCTCTATGGGCCTTCCTCCAACCCACTGACTACAGTCACGTGTTTCTCTATGGGCCTTCCTCCAACCCACTGACTACAGTACGTATTTCTCTATGGGCCTTCCTCCAACCCACTGACTACAGCACGTATTTCTCTATGGGCCTTCCTCCAACCCACTGACTACAGCACGTATTTCTCTATGGGCCTTCCTCCAACCCACTGACTACAGTCGTATTTCTCTATGGGCCTTCCTCCAACCCACTGACTACAGCACGTATTTCTCTATGGGCCTTCCTCCAACCCACTGACTACAGCACGTATTTCTCTATGGGCCTTCCTCCAACCCACTGACTACAGTACGTATTTCTCTATGGGCCTTCCTCCAACCCACTGACTACAGCACGTGTTCTCTATGGGCCTTCCTCCAACCCACTGACTACAGCACGTATTTCTCTATGGGCCTTCCTCCAACCCACTGACTACAGTCGTATTTCTCTATGGGCCTTCCTCCAACCCACTGACTACAGTACGTATTTCTCTATGGGCCTTCCTCCAACCCACTGACTACAGTCGTATTTCTCTATGGGCCTTCCTCCAACCCACTGACTACAGTCGTATTTCTCTATGGGCCTTCCTCCAACCCACTGACTACAGTGCGTATTTCTCTATGGGCCTTCCTCCAACCCACTGACTACAGCACGTATTTCTCTATGGGCCTTCCTCCAACCCACTGACTACAGTACGTATTTCTCTATGGGCCTTCCTCCAACCCACTGACTACAGCACGTATTTCTCTATGGGCCTTCCTCCAACCCACTGACTACAGTACGTATTTCTCTATGGGCCTTCCTCCAACCCACTGACTACAGCACGTATTTCTCTATGGGCCTTCCTCCAACCCACTGACTACAGTACGTATTTCTCTATGGGCCTTCCTCCAACCCACTGACTACAGTACGTATTTCTCTATGGGCCTTCCTCCAACCCACTGACTACAGCACGTATTTCTCTATGGGCCTTCCTCCAACCCACTGACTACAGTACGTATTTCTCTATGGGCCTTCCTCCAACCCACTGACTACAGTACGTATTTCTCTATGGGCCTTCCTCCAACCCACTGACTACAGCACGTATTTCTCTATGGGCCTTCCTCCAACCCACTGACTACAGTCGTATTTCTCTATGGGCCTTCCTCCAACCCACTGACTACAGCACGTATTTCTCTATGGGCCTTCCTCCAACCCACTGACTACAGTACGTATTTCTCTATGGGCCTTCCTCCAACCCACTGACTACAGTACGTATTTCTCTATGGGCCTTCCTCCAACCCACTGACTACAGTCGTATTTCTCTATGGGCCTTCCTCCAACCCACTGACTACAGTCGTATTTCTCTATGGGCCTTCCTCCAACCCACTGACTACAGCACGTATTTCTCTATGGGCCTTCCTCCAACCCACTGACTACAGCACGTATTTCTCTATGGGCCTTCCTCCAACCCACTGACTACAGTCGTATTTCTCTATGGGCCTTCCTCCAACCCACTGACTACAGTCGTATTTCTCTATGGGCCTTCCTCCAACCCACTGACTACAGTACGTATTTCTCTATGGGCCTTCCTCCAACCCACTGACTACAGTGCGTATTTCTCTATGGGCCTTCCTCCAACCCACTGACTACAGTCGTATTTCTCTATGGGCCTTCCTCCAACCCACTGACTACAGTGCGTGTTCTCTATGGGCCTTCCTCCAACCCACTGACTACAGTCGTATTTCTCTATGGGCCTTCCTCCAACCCACTGACTACAGTCGTATTTCTCTATGGGCCTTCCTCCAACCCACTGACTACAGCACGTATTTCTCTATGGGCCTTCCTCCAACCCACTGACTACAGTCGTGTTCTCTATGGGCCTTCCTCCAACCCACTGACTACAGTACGTATTTCTCTATGGGCCTTCCTCCAACCCACTGACTACAGCACGTATTTCTCTATGGGCCTTCCTCCAACCCACTGACTACAGTCGTATTTCTCTATGGGCCTTCCTCCAACCCACTGACTACAGTACGTATTTCTCTATGGGCCTTCCTCCAACCCACTGACTACAGTACGTATTTCTCTATGGGCCTTCCTCCAACCCACTGACTACAGTACGTATTTCTCTATGGGCCTTCCTCCAACCCACTGACTACAGTGCGTATTTCTCTATGGGCCTTCCTCCAACCCACTGACTACAGCACGTATTTCTCTATGGGCCTTCCTCCAACCCACTGACTACAGCGTATTTCTCTATGGGCCTTCCTCCAACCCACTGACTACAGCACGTATTTCTCTATGGGCCTTCCTCCAACCCACTGACTACAGTACGTATTTCTCTATGGGCCTTCCTCCAACCCACTGACTACAGTACGTATTTCTCTATGGGCCTTCCTCCAACCCACTGACTACAGTACGTATTTCTCTATGGGCCTTCCTCCAACCCACTGTTGAATCTGTCGCTCTCTCTCTCCTGGGTTACATCCAAAATGGCACCCTATTCCCTAGAAGGTGCCATGCCAAGCCCTGTGGGCCCTGGTCAAAAGTAGTGCACTATAAAGGGAATAGGGTGCCATAGGGCCCTGGTCTAAAGTAGTGCACTATAAAGGGAATAGGGTGCCATAGGGCCCTGGTCTAAAGTAGTGCACTATAAAGGGAATAGGGTGCCATAGGGCTCTGGTCTAAAGTAGTGCACTATAAAGGGAATAGGGTGCCATAGGGCTCTGGTCTAAAGTAGTGCACTATAAAGGGAATAGGGCGTCATTTGTGAAGCGCCCCAGGTCAAGAACTCAGAACTGTCCTATTCCCTCTCCCAGGACCCTATGACCCACTTGTATAGGACCAGATGGTAGCCCTACTGCATTTAGCTGATTTGGGATCAGTTTTTGTCAGTCTTCACTGTCTATAGATTCATTGACTCATGTTAGGTTGGTTTTGCTGTTGCAGGGTCCGTAAAGGACAGCTCGAGACTGACAAGCTCCTGTGTGTGTGTGTGTGTGTGTGTGTGTGGCCTCCGGTAGATATATGCCATAAGGAGATTAGGACGATAAATCATAACTCTATCCCCCGTGAACAGAGACGCTAGCAGGGCTCCACTTATCCGTCACCATGCTCCTGGATAATCTCCCCCACACCTCCCCACTGCACTACACACACACACACACACACACACACACACACACACACACACACACACACACACACACACACACACACACACACACACACACACACACGTACACTTCCCTACATCGTAGCATTTTAATTCAATTATACCCTCTTAGGAGTTGCATGCATGTTGTGTGTAGTGTCCAGTAACTACGGTAAATAAAGCCATGTTGTGTGTAGTGTCCAGTAACTACAGTAAATGCTAGACATGGCAGCCAGAGTGGGGGGTAGTTCTGAGTAGCTAGACCTGGCAGACAGAGAGGGGGTAGTTCTGGGTAGCTAGACGGGGCAGAAAGAGAGGGGGTAGTTCTGGGTAGCTAGACGGGGCAGACAGAGAGGGGGGTAGTTCTGGGTAGCTAGACCGGGCAGACAGAGAGGGGGGTAGTTCTGGGTAGCTAGACGGGGCAGACAGAGAGGGGGTAGTTCTGAGTAGGTAGACGTGGCAGACAGGCAGCTGTAACATCCTCCCCTTCTGAATATGGTTCCACACTAGAACACAACACTGTCTGCTTTTCCATATGTGCTGGAGTGTTACTGTATTTAATGCACCCCCGCTGCCAGGGAGCTCTGAAGGAGAGGTCAGACTCCAGGGCCAATCACAGAGCTCCAGGGCTGAGAGGTCAGACTCCATTGCCAATCACAGAGCTCCATGGCTGAGAGGTCAGACTCCATTGCCAATCACAGAGCTCCATGGCTGAGAGGTCAGACTCCAGGGCCAATCACAGAGCTCCAGGGCTGAGAGGTCAGACTCCAGGGCCAATCACAGAGCTCCAGAGCTGAGAGGTCAGACTCCAGGGCCAATCGCAGAGCTACAGGGCTCTTCTCAAAGCACTGCAAGGATGCATCCCAAATAGCAAGGATGCATCCCAAGGATGCATCCCAAGGATGCAACCCTACTTAGCGCACTACTTTAGACCAGGGCACATAGCACCCTATTCCATACATAGTGCACTACTTTAGACAAAAGGTCCTGGTCAAAAGTGTTTGTCAACACTTACCCTACAAGGTCCGGAGACTGCTGGATTTTCTGTTCTACCTGATAATGAATTGCCCCCACTAGGTGTCCCAGGTCTAAATCAGTCCCTGATTTTATAGGGGAACAAAGAAAAAAATGCAGTGGAACTGGCTTGGAGGTCCAGAGTTGAGTTTGAGGGCTATAGGGAATAGGGTGCCATTTGGGGGACAGTCCAGAGTGCAAGGACTCTTCTTCTCAAAGCACCACAGACTTGGCACTGCCTGCCTGCCCCGGCCACGAGCCACCTGGTGTTGCCCTCAGGCTCCCTGTGTGGGTGGCTGCTTGACTGCCCAAATGGCACCCTATTCCCTATGGGCCCTGGTCAAAGTAGTGCACTACCCCCTATGGGCCCTGGTCAAAGTAGTGCACTACCCCTATGGGCCCTGGTCAAAGTAGTGCACTACCCCCCATGGGCCCTGGTCAAAGTAGGGCGGCAGGTAGCCTAGTGGTTAGAGCGTTGGACTTGTAACCGGAGGGTTGCAAGTTAGAATCCCGGAGCTGACAAGGTAAAAATCTGTCGTTCTGCCCGTGAACAAGGCAGTTAACCCACTGTTCCCCGGGCGCCGAAGACGTGGATGTCGATTAAGGCACCTCTCTGATTCAGAGAGGTTGGGTTAAATGTGGAAGACACATTTCAGTTGAAGGCATTTGGTTGTACAACTGACTAATAATAGTGACTTTGACTTTCAAGTAGTGCACTACCCCTATGGGCACTATGTAGGGAGTCATTTGGGATGTATCCTGGAACTGTTCCCTGGGTGAGGCTGTGCCACACTGGAGCATGTAGAGTCTCTCTCCTCCCTCTCTCCTCTGTCTGTTGGGTCACTAACGAGTATCGCGATAATGGTAATGTCCCGGCCATACTTTTAACCTGTACTTTATAAAGAAACTTAAGTAGCATAGTCAGTTAATGACAGGTCTGACTTCAGAGAGTAATCCTTTAAAGACTCTGCGTCGCAAATGGCACCCTATTTCCTATATAGTGCACTACTTTTGATCAGGGTCCTATTCCCTATATAGTGCACTACTGTTGACCAGGGTCCATAGCACACTATATAGTGCACTACTGTTGACCAGGGTCCATAGCACCCTATTTAGTGCACTACTTTTGACCAGGGTCCATAGCACTCTATATAGTGCACTACTGTTGACCAGGGTCCATAGCACCCTATATAGTGCACTACTGTTGAAACGGACAGTAATCAAGGGCTGAGATATTTACCCCGAGGCCAGTAATCAAGGGCTGAGATATTTACCCCGAGGCCAGTAATCAAGGGCTGAGATATTTACCCCGAGGCCAGTAATCAAGGGCTGAGATATTTACCCCGAGGCCAGTAATCAAGGGCTGAGATATTTACCCCGAGGCCAGTAATCAAGGGCTGAGATATTTACCCCGAGGCCAGTAATCAAGGGCTGAGATATACCTCTATTTACACATGAAACCCCGACGCAAACCAGCTCTGACAAGATACCATAACAAACGTGATTCAACATGTAGAATAGTCAGGAAATGAACAGAAAATTACGTCGCCGCCCACTGCTTTGAACTGTTTACACCGGAACCATTGACTGTGTATTGACAACTGGACACCACAACTGTCAACAGGTTTCTAATTTCTCTCAAATCATTCTCAACCTCATCATCCTGGTCTTCTCAGTGTTGCTGTGGAGCGAGCAGAGAGACCTGAGAACATATTGATCCCAATGTATTTTTCTCACCATGGATCATAGACAATGCAAAACCACTTAAAATATATTGATTGTGGCTTTGGAACTCATCCATGAGTCCCTCATCTACAGCTAGGGACGGACTGGGATCAGAAGTTCGGCCTGGGCATTAGGGACGGACTCGGATCAGAAGTTCGGCCTGGGCATTAGGGACGGACTGGGATCAGAGGTTTGACCTGGGCATTAGGGACGGACTGGGATCAGAAGTTCAGCCTGGGCATTAGGGACGGACTGGGATCAGAAGTTTGGCCTGGGCATTAGGGACGGACTGGGATCAGAAGTTCGGCCTGGTTATTAGGGACGGACTGGGATCAGAAGTTTGACCTGGGCATTAGGGACGGACTGGGATCAGAAGTTTGACCTGGGCATTAGGGACGGACTGGGATCAGAAGTTCAGCCTGGGCATTAGGGACGGACTGGGATCAGAAGTTCGGCCTGGTTATTAGGGACGGACTGGGATCAGAAGTTCGGCCTGGGCATTAGGGACGGACTGGGATCAGAAGTTTGACCTGGGCATTAGGGACGGACTGGGATCAGAAGTTCAGCCTGGGCATTAGGGATGGACTGGGATCAGAAGTTCGGCCTGGGCATTAGGGACGGACTGGGATCAGAAGTTCGGCCTGGGCATTAGGGACGGACTGGGATCAGAAGTTCGGCCTGGGCATTAGGGACGGACTGGGATCAGAAGTTCGGCCTGGGCATTAGGGACGGACTGGGATCAGAAGTTCGGCCTGGGCATTTCTAACACACCGGCACAAACACTTTCCTCTAAGCCCCCACACTGGCAAAAGTTTTCCCTTGAGGCCCCCGATATTAACTAAATATATTATCATTTAGACATGCCCATGGGCTGAAGACAGAACCAGCCCATCTGGCATTTTCCTGAATTACCCTATAGCCAGTCTGTTTACAGCCTTCTACTGTCCTATAGCCAGTCTGTTTACAGCCTTCTACTGTCCTATAGCCAGTCTGTTTCTGTTTACAGCCTAGCCTTCTTCTGGAACAACCAACCAACCGCTCCTATATTTTACTGTCCAGTGTGACTAAGGGTTTGCCTGATATGGAACACTATTCCTCATATAGCGCATTACTTTTGATCAGAGCCTTATGGACCCTCGTCCAAAGCCATGCACTACGCAGGGAATAAGACGCCACGTTGTCCTTTTATAGAGCTGTAATAATTACCATATCGCTGTTGTTGTCACACAAAGTAATCAATGGAAATATTGAGAGGCCAGATCTTTACTCACAAGACTAATTGAGGGTTGTTAAAGATAAAAAATAACAATGATTATATTGACAGTTTAAGAAATGTGAAACACAAGAAATGGAAGGCTTGGATGGTAATCACCAAGGTAGGTGTTTCATTTTGTTTAGGAATCTTCAAAGCAACAGATTTGCATTCTTGTTTGGGTTGACATCGAGTTAAACAACTGAAGTGGGGTATTAATACTTCACTTGTATCTAATATAGATTCATTTTATAAAGTATTTTGTTGTGTTACAACTCTGTCTGTAGCCAGAGAGCCTGTCTGGGGAGCTACGAGTGCCTTGTCTCTCTAAATGTACCAAGCATAGAATTAGGAATTAGAATACTGGAATGGTAATGGTAACCTTCTTATGGTGGGATAAATGTCAGCCATTTTAGTCAGGCAGTTGGTCAACTATGGTTGGCCAGTGCTGTGATAAGATAGTGTAAAATAATGAATATGCATGTTTGTTAGCTAGCCAGCCAGACAGTTTTAGAGGAATGATTCCATTAACTGTTTTAATTCACTGCCAATATGCCAAAATTCAATTTAAACAATGCAGTCAATGCACAGCCATACACTGGCTGAAATCAGTAGATTATAGGACTTGAACAAGTTTTAAATGCAACAAATACTGATATTGTATCGTATAATAGCAAATCACAGCTTTCCAAGAAAACAGAAAATGAGACATTTATAGTCTGTTTACAGTGCCTTCAGAAAGTATTCATACCCCTCGATTTATTCTACATTTGTGACCCGTTTCAGGAAGCTAGGCGTATGTCGCATGTCACTACTTCACAGGAGAGCCACTTGAACTTGATTTTTTTATTCAAATGCATTTTGGGGCAAAAAAATTCCTTCGGGAACATATGAACTTCCATGTGCCTAAATAACAAAAACTTGTATGCAATCTGTAAATACGAATACATTTGTTAAAATTACGAGCCTAGTTGGTTTAGCCATGGAAAAAGACAGGAACCCCTGAAAACAGGCTTACAAATTAAACCTTGAATATTGTACGCTAATATTCTCCTGTCATCGAATCCCCAAGCTAACAAGGCAAAAATCAGTCGTTCTGCCCCATGCTTCTGTCTAAAACACGAGTCGCTCAGTATGTGTTGATAATCCTTGCTGCCGCAGCTTTTTTTTAAAGATATAACGTTAGCCATGGAGAACTGCAAAAAAGTGTTGCTACCGCTCTCAATAACATTAACTGCCCAGAATTCTGCAGGTGCTATCGAACAAAGATCAGTGGGGAAACGTTGTGATGGCTACTTTCTGCACACGGTCAGTGTGAACCGGAGTGACTTGACACAACGGGCCAAACAAGGACTGTGTTCAAATACCCATTACTAACATACTGTATACTACATACTTAATGAGTATATACACACTATATACTATTAGTGTAAACAAAATCAGTCGTTCTGCCCCTGAACAAGGCAGTTAACCTACTGTTCCGCGGTAGGCCGTCATTGTAAATAAGAATTTGTTCTTAACTGACTTGCCTAGTTAAATAAAGATTACGCACAACAACGTCCTTTAAGAACGAACAATGACTATACCGCTAAGCTAAGAATGACGTGAATAATCAAGTCATTAAAAGTTGGGTAGTTAGTTAAAATACTGCCAAGTTCTATGTATTAGTAGCCAACTAACGTTAGGTAGCTAGCTGACATACAAGCAACTGCTGTAATGATATGCGGTACGTAAGGCTAGCGTAGCTAACAAATTGTCAGTCAACGTAACGTAACATATTTGAAAAGTCATTACTTTGCTCAACATTTTTTTAAACATTTGTCATAACTAGTTAAAGCAACGACTTCGTATTCGCTCTCTTCAGCCTCAGATCTTCTTCAAATCTGAAAAATGTTGTGAAGCCACACCCATTTTCTGAAAAATTTATTTACGGGCGCAAAAATATTGTCCACTGCTTGTATGCTTCGTATTTTTAGCAAATGTAGTACGACATCAGAGAACTTTTGGCATACTAACTATATACATACTATGACCAATAAGCATACTACATACTCAATTTACTTCACAAATAATACGGTTAGTATGAGAAAGTTGTTTTCATTGCTAAAAGCGTACTGTTAGCTAGCTATCGAATGTTAGCTTGCTGGCTCATTAGCTAACATTACATGTATGATCTGTGTAGTAATATTATTCGTATCTCAGAAATCCATTTGCATTGCTAGTTATAGCCTAATGCTATCTAGCTAGCATTGAACCTAATTGGTTAGCTTTAGCTACCTGCAGATTCATACTACAGCATTTCACGCATGGTGGCTAGCTATGATAATCCGTTTGTACTGTAGCTATGGGGTTGGGATTATGGTTCATTGTTTAGATAGCTAGCTAGCTAGCTACATGTCTAAACAAAATACTCCACTTTGCCAGTTCATTACATGACCCATTAAGTTACCCAGATGTGTCTGGGGGTGATTATGGCCATCTATTGTATTTCACGAACATGTGTATACGTCTAGACAATAGCGACACATCCACCAGCTGGATGTGGTTGACGGGGTAGTTAAATCATTTATTTCACATTGACCAAGCAATTTAGTGTGTCTGGGTAAGCATCATTTAATAATTAAATATTTTTATCCGACACTTTGTTTTTGGTATTGCTACTATGCAAATATGCATGCAACCATTTCACTGTACCGTTTACACCTTCTGTATCCTCTGCATGTGACAAACTGATTTTATTTCATATAGTGTGTAAGAGACGGTCATGTGAAGAACTACATGACCCTGCACCAAAGATATAGGACTAGAAAATGTGTATTTTTACCCAGAGTTTTTTCTTTATTGTAGGCTACTACTTTCACCACTTTTAGTCTTGAAATCTTTGGTTGTTTACTACACTACCTCACTCACTCTGTTTAGCACATGGCCTCACGTGGATCCTTAAAGAGATGGGTGGGGCTGACATGCTGAGCAGACAGCATGCATGCGTGCGCCATCACGCATGTTGATTTTGTCCGTCCACACCAGACGCGATCAGGACACGCAGGTTAAAATATCAAAACAAACTCTGAACCAACTATATTAATTTGGGGACAGGTCGAAAAACATTTATGGCAATTTAGCTAGCTAGCTTGCTGTTGCTAGCAAATTTATCCTGGGATATAAACATTGGGTTGTTATTTTACCTGAAATGCACAAGGTCCTCTACTCTTACAATTAATCCACTGATAAAAGGGTAAACCGAGTTTGTTTCTAGTAATCTCTCCTCCTCAGGCTTCTTCTTTGGACTTTATATGGCAGTTGACAACCAACTTTAAGGTGCATTACCACCACCAACTGGACTGGAGTGTGGACCTCAGTTCATCTTTCACTCACCCATGTGGGTATATGCTCCTAAAAACCAATGAGGAGATGGGAGAGGCGGGACTTGCAGCGCGTCAAGTGTCACAAATAGAACCAAGTTCTATTTTAGCGCATGGCTATGCAGAGACTCGTTGACTCACGCGAGCAGTGTGGTCAGCATGCAAGGCTTAGAGGGTGTGAATGATGCTAAATAGGTGTAGACAAAGGAGAGCTCTTCAGTAGGTTCACCAAAACATTCAAGGGCCATTTTCTCAAAAAGTGGGGTTACAAGTTTATTAACTGTCAAAGCATAATTACTTTCCCATTGTTCCTCAACTGCAGTGTATGATATACCATTTTATAGCGGAGTATCTACTTTTATCCAATGTAAAATACACAATTTCAATTTTTTGCTACATAAGACTGAATCGATGTGACAAAGTGAAAACATGTTTTCCAGGGGAACTCTGTGGCATCCGAGGCCGCACCACCTCAGTCTGTGGGCTTGGCCACTGAACGGCACCAATGGTCCATGTTAGGACTACAGGAGGGCGTAATGTACACCATGCAGAGCGCAAGGGCACCGGTTCCAACCGCGGCATACCAGTTACGCTGGAGGTTGTTCTGCTCTTAGTGCACTGGTATTGAGGTGGTGCCCGAGTCATGCAGGGTGCAGTATGTCCTCCAATACCTGCAGTCTCACTTGGATGAGGGCTTGGCAGCCTCTACACTGAGAGGGTATTTGGCCCGCTATATCTGCCTGCCATGTGGGGTGGATGTACAGGCCAGTGTGGCACCATCCCTTGGTCTCCAGGTTTGTTGCATGCAAACTAACAGTAGGACCAGCTAGGACCCGCTCAATGGCGAGCTGGGATCTGGATGTGGTCTAGGCAGAGCCGCCTTTCTAACCGTTGGATTCTGCCTCCCTGAAACACCTCTCTATGCAGGTGCCTTTCTTGGTAGCGATTACTTCCATGAAGAGGGTGGGTGAGCTCCATGCTCTTTTGGTAAGTTCTGAGTGCTACTGGATGGACCCTGAGGGGGAGAAGTATATCTCTCCGCTCCAACCCTTCATTCCTCTGGAAGGTTCTGTCAGACAGGCATGTGAACATCCCTTTTATCCTGTCTGCTTACGATCCCCTGGCAGTGGCGGGGGAGTCTGGGCCTCCCTCTGGCATGCTGTGCCCTGTGTGGGCACTGGCTGCCTATGTGGAGCGGACACGGTCAGTGAGAACAATAGACAAGCTCTTTGTCTGCTATGGTGAGAGAGTCCTAAGGCTGGGTTATCAAAGCAGAGGCTCTTTCACTGGATCGTGGACACGATTACGACAGCATACCGCCTGGCTGGCAGGCCAGTGCTGGGATCTGTGGTGGCACGTTCAACACGAGGTGTGGCTACGTCCTGGGCTCTACTGAGAGGAGTGCCCCTCGCTGATATCTGTGCTGTGGCCAACTGGGCTTCCTCTTGCACCTTTGCTAGGTACTAATTGAGTAAATGTGTCACCTCCATCTGCGGTTGGTTCAGCGGTCCTGGGGCATCGACTCCCCTTCCGGGGACTGTGCCGGGACCCCCCACATTGACGGCCCCTGCGTCTCGGTCACGCACTGGGACTTCGCCACTGGCTGGCCAGGTCCCTCTAGCACCGACTAAATCTGTTACGGGTATACCAATATATTGGAGTGATCCAATATAGTGACTCTCCAAAGAGGATTTGTGTTTTGGAATATTTTTATTCTGTACAAGCTTCCTTCTTTTCACTCTGTCAATTAGGTTAGTATTGTTGAGTAACTACAATGTTGATGAGCCATCCTCAGTTTTCTCCTATCACAGTCATTCAATCAATCAAATGCATTTATAAAGCCCTTTTTACATCAGTAGAAGTCACAAAGTGCTTATACAGAAACATTGAGAGCAAGCATGCTCTGAGGGGTGGCCAGTCCTCTTCTGTCTGTGCCGGGGTGGAGATTATAAGAGTACAAGGCCATTAAGGCCAGATCGTTTTTCAAGATGTTCAAACGTTCATAGATGACCAGCAGGGTCAAATAATAAGCACAGTGGTTGTAGCGGGTGCAACAGGTCAGCCAGCACCTAAGGAGTAAATGTCAGTTGTCTTTTCATAGCCAAGCATTCAGAGGTCAAGACAACAGGTGCGGTAGAGAGGGAGAGAGAGGGTTGCAGACAGCAGGTCCAGGACAAGGTAACACGTCCAATGGACAGGTCACGGTTCCATATCCACAGGCCATTAAACTCTAATTGTTACCAAGTCACCATTGGTCTCATGGTGAAATCCCTGATCCTTCCTCCCCTCTACTGATACCCCATCCAAAGTGTAATTAATAACTTTAACATGCTCAAAGGGATATTCAATGTCTGCTTTTTTTTTTTTTTTTAAACCCATCTATCAATAGGTGCCTTTCTTTGTGAGGCATTGGAAATCCTCCCTGGTCTTTGTGGTTGAATCTGTGTTTGAAATTCACTGGTCGACTGAGGGACTTTACAGATAATTGTATGTGTGGGGTACAGAGATGAGGCAGTCATTCCAAAATCATGTAAAACACTATTATAGCACACAGAGTGAGTCCATGCAACGTATTATGTGACTTGTTAAGCACATTTTTACTCCTGAACTTATTTAGGCTTGCCATAACAAAGGGGTTGAATACTTATTGACTCAAAACATTTCAGCTTTTCATTTTTTATTAATTTGTAAAAAATTAAAATTAAAACATAAATCCACTTTGACAATGAGCAAAAAAATCTCCATTGAAATTGAGGCTGTAACAACATAATATGGAAAGTCACTGTGTGTGAATACTTTCCGAAACTGTACATATATTTTAGAGGCAATTTGTATAGAAAATGTGTATAAAACCTGTATAAACTGTATTTATAACTATATGACAATATTTTTTTAAGTTGACAATAATTATATGACTTAATTTTATTATAAACTGGGTGGTTCGAGCCCTGGATGCTGATTGGCTGACAGCCGTGATATATCAGACCGTTTATCACGGGTATGACAAAGCAATTATTTTTACTGCTCTAAATACGTTGGTAACCAGTTTAAAATAGAGATAAGGCCCCTCGGAGGTGTGTGATATACGGCCAATATACCACGGCTAAGGGCTGTGTCCAGGCACTCTGCGCCGTGCGTAAGAACAGCCCTTAGCCGTGGTATATTGACCAGAGCCCGCCCGTCTGTGACCAGAGCCCGCCCGTCTGTAGCCTTGGAAGAGGAGGACACATCACTTAAGAAAAACCCTGGCGTCGTCAAGGCGACGCTACAGATGGAGGGACAACATCTCTCCGCAGTTATGTCCCGTTACCACGGCAACACGTTCCAGAGAACTGCCCACGTCGTCGATACAAGAACAGAGCTACGAGAGTAGCCGTTTCGGACTGATTCTGAATGGAACCCAGGATCCACATCACACACACACACGGTGTTTCATTCTCCTCAACTAGCCGTTTTGCCTCTGTAAAACAGCCACTGACAGATAGCACCCCTCTCTCCTGCGTAACCCCTTGTCTACAGGTCTGAGATAACAGATAGCACCCCTCTCTCCTGCGTAACCCCTTGTCTACAGGTCTGAGATAACAGATAGCACCCCTCTCTCCTGCATAACCCCTTGTCTACAGGTCTGAGCTAACAGATAGCACCCCTCTCTCCTGCGTAACCCCTTGTCTACAGGTCTGAGCTAACAGATAGCACCCCTCTCTCCTGCGTAACCCCTTGTCTACAGGTCTGAGATAACAGATAGCACCCCTCTCTCCTGCGTAACCCCTTGTCTACAAGTCTGAGATAACAGATAGCACCCCTCTCTCCTGCGTAACCCCTTGTCTACAAGTCTGAGATAACAGATAGCACCCCTCTCTCCTGCGTAACCCCTTGTCTACAGGTCTGAGATAACAGATAGCATCCCTCTCTCCTGCGTAACCCCTTGTCTACAGGTCTGAGCTAACAGATAGCACCCCTCTCTCCTGCGTAACCCCTTGTCTACAGGTCTGAGCTAACAGATAGCACCCCTCTCTTCTGCGTAACCCCTTGTCTACAGGTCTGAGCTAACAGATAGCACCCCTCTCTCCTGCGTAACCCCTTGTCTACAGGTCTGAGATAACAGATAGCACCCCTCTCTCCTGCGTAACCCCTTGTCTACAGGTCTGAGCTGACAGATAGCACCCCTCTCTCCTGCGTAACCCCTTGTCTACAAGTCTGAGATAACAGATAGCACCCCTCTCTCCTGCGTAACCCCTTGTCTACAGGTCTGAGCTAACAGATAGCACCCCTCTCTCCTGCGTAACCCCTTGTCTACAGGTCTGAGATAACAGATAGCACCCCTCTCTCCTCGTAACCCCTTGTCTACAAGTCTGAGATAACAGATAGCACCCCTCTCTCCTCACGTAACCCCTTGTCTACAGGTCTGAGATAACAGATAGCACCCTCTCTCCTCGTAACCCATTGTCTACAGGTCTGAGATAACAGATAGCACCCCTCTCTCCTGCGTAACCCATTGTCTACAGGTCTGAGATAACAGATAGCACCCCTCTCTCCTGCGTAACCCCTTGTCTACAGGTCTGAGATAAAAGATAGCACCCCTCTCTCCTGCGTAACCCCTTGTCTACAGGTCTGAGCTGACAGATCTAGAGGGTTAGCTCGTCTTCCCCCTAAATCTAATGCACCGCAGTGTACTGTAACAGAGATCAGGAAAGGAGGAGAGGAGGGAGGAGAACAGGAGGGGAGGGAGGGGAGTAGAGGGAGAGGGTGGGGAAGAGGGGAGTAGAGGGAGAGGAGGGGACCAGAGGGAGGGGAGGGGGAGACAGAGGTAGAGGGGAGCAGAGGGAGAGGAATATAAGGAGAATAAGCCATGCAGCTGTCTTCGATCTGATGGGGAAACACTATACTACTCATCAGATGTGATGTGCGCACACACACACACACACGCACACACACTTTAGTCATTTAGCAGACGCTCCGATCCTCTTGTATACATGAATACATTTTTGTACTTTTTCATTCTGGTCCCCCGTGGCAACACTGGCATTGCAAGCGTCATGCTCTACCAACTGAGCCACATGGGACACAAACACACACAGGCGCGCACAAAGACACACAGGCGCGCACAAAGACACACAGGCGCGCACACACATTTTTGTGGAGACAGAGGGTTAGTCCAGGAACCAATCACTACCCCCCTGTGTGTTGTAGATCTTTAGGAAGAAGAATTGGCCCTAGACGAACTGAATGAACTGAGAGCATGAGAACATTATGACAGCCTGCTAGATATTTGCCTCCCTCCAAACCTCCCCCACCTCCAAACCTCCCACCAAACCTCCCCCAACCACCATACCTCCCTCCAAACCTCCCCCACCTCCAAACCTCCCACCAAACCTCCCCCAACCACCATACCTCCCTCCAAACCTCCCCCACCTCCAAACCTCCCACCAAACCTCCCCCACCTCCAAACCTCCCCCAACCACCATACCTCCCTCCAAACCTCCCCCACCTCCAAACCTCCCACCAAACCTCCCCCACCTCCAAACCTCCCCCAACACCATACCTCCCTCCAAACCTCCCCCAACCACCATACCTCCCTCCAAACCTCCCCCACCTCCAAACCTCCCACCAAACCTCCCCCACCTCCAAACCTCCCCCACCTCCAAACCTCCCTCCAAACCTCCCCCAACACCATACCTCCCTCCAAACCTCCCCCAACCACCATACCTCCCTCCAAACCTCCCCCACCTCCAAACCTCCCTCCAAACCTCCCCCAACCACCATACCTCCCTCCAAACCTCCCCCACCACCAAACCTCCCTCCAAACCTCCCCCAACCTCCCTCTCTCCCCTAAACTACCCCACCCCCATCTTCCTCCCAACCTCTTCCCTAAGCTCCCCCAACCTACCCCTCCAAGCTCCTCCCCAAGGCCTATCCCCCCGATCGCAGTACAGTTTACCTTGGAGCAGGAGCTAGTGCGACACCTCGACTGACAAACTAGCTAGTTTCCATCTCTGTTTGCGGTCAGACACGGTTTAGTCTCCCTCCCCTTGTCTTCCTCTCTTCCCACCCTCCTCCCCCTCTCCTCACCATTTCCCACACCTCTCTCCCTCAGTCTCAGAATGCTTTCCGTTCAAGTCATCGGCTAGGCATCTCGATGTGAACACAGATTCCGTGGCGTTATTAACTATTTCCCATTTATTCCCAGTTCTCTCCCGTTTGGCTCCACTTGAAACATATGGGGGGAAAAAAAAACATTCTCATGACAGAAGTAATGGGACTTCACACTGGGGTAACCACACAAGGAATGGGGGGGCCCCGCTCATCTCCAGGGGAGAGGAACACACACCTCCCACTGAGCAGTTTCCATTATAAAAATACATTACCATAGTTTCTATTATTAACAGATATTACAGCTAACGTCATCCCTCACCAAACCCCCATAAGACCCTTTAACACCAGAACAGTTTATTATTATTATTTAATTTTTTTTAACCTTTATTTAACTAGGCAAGTCAGTTAAGAACAAATTCTTATTTTACAATGACGCCCTAGGAACAGTGGGTTAACTGCCTGTTCAGGGGCAGAACGACAGATTTGTACCTTGTCAGCTCGGGGAATTGAACTTGCAACCTTTCGGTTAGTCCAACGCTCTAACCACTAGGCTACCCTGCCGCCCCGGTTGATAAATCCAGCTGCCTAGTGGAGCACAGTGAAGTCTGAGGAGTCAATATGATACACTAAAATATATACATATATATTATTAAATATATAACATAAAATCGAGCACACAGCCATGCAACCTCCATAGACAAACATTGACAGTAGAATGGCCTTACTGAAGAGCTCAGTGATGTTCAACGTGGCACCGTCATAGGATGCCACCTTTTCAACAAGTCAGTTTGTGAAATTTCTGCCCTGCTAGAGCTGCCCCGGTCAACTGTAAGTGCTGTTATTGTGAAGTGGAAACGTCTAGGAGCAACAACGGATCAGCCGCGAAGTGGTAGGCCACACAAGCTCACAGAACGGGACCGCCGAGTGCTGAAGCGCGTAAAAATCATCTGTCCTCACTCTGGACAGTGGAAATGCGTTCTCTGGAGTGATGAATCACGCTTCACCATCTGGCAGGCCGACAGACAAATCTGGTTTTGTCGGATGCCAGAAGAACGCTACCTGCCTGAACGCATAGTGCCAACTGTAAAGTTTGGTGGAGGAGGAATAATGGTCTGGGGATGTTTTTCATGGTTTGGGCTAGGCCCCTTAGTTCCAGTAAAGGGAAATCTTAATGCTACAGCATTCAATGACATTCTAGATGACTCTGTGCTTCCAACTTTGTGGCAACAGTTTGGGGAAGGCCCTTTCCTGTTTCAGCATGACAATTCCCCCGTGCACAAAGCAAGCTCCATACAGAAATGGTTTGTCGAGATTGGTGTGGAAGAACTTGACTGGCCTGCACAGAGCCCTAACCTCAACCCCATCTAACAGCTTTGGGACTAATTGGAACGCCGACTGCGAGCCAGGCCTAACCGCCCAACATCAGTGCCCAACTTCACCAATGCACGTGGCTGAATGGAAGTCCCCGCAGCAATGTTCCAACATCTAGTGGAAAGCCTTCCCAGAAGAGTGGAGGCTGTTATTGCAGCAAAGAGGGTACCAACTCCATATTAATGTCCGTGTTTTTTGGAATGAGATGTTCAACGATCAGGTGTCCACATACTTTTAGTCATGCAGTGTATATCTTATGTTCTTTACAGAGCTTTAAACTGGCCTTTATGTGGCTAGGCATAGTTAAATAAAGGTTAAACAAAAAAAAGTTATTATTTATTTATTTTTAAATGCTGCCCATCCCCAACGGGTCAGTGTCTGATTTGGCCATTAAAGTTTCCACAGAATGTGTGTGTGTGTGTATATAGATGTCAGCCCCTGGGTGTCTTGTTGCTGATGTATGAGTGGCCCCTTTAAATGTAACCTTTATTTAACTAGGCAAGTCAGTTAAGAACAAATTCTTATTTACAATGACGGCCTACTTGGCAACAGTGGGTTAACTGCCTTGTTCAGGGGGCAGAACGGCAGATTTTTTACCTTGTCAGCTCGGGGATTTGATCCAGCGACCTTTAAGGTTACTGGCCCAACGTTCTAACCACTAGACTACCTGCCGCCCCATCCCCCACATGTTGTGTGGGAGGGGCCAGGACAGGAAATGGGACGAGGCCTACAGCAACGCAATGTTGGGCTGATGAATTACAGTCAGCCTTGACACAAGGGTAAGGGTCTGTGACCCCCAGGCTGTGACCCCCAGGCTGTAAAACACACGACTTACAAAATTGAATAGAGGCCACTTCCTTACACCAAAGTTGTCTAGAGAGGGGCAGCGTGCTTAAACACATACATATGTATGTGTGTGTGTGTCTGCCTACGCATGTGTTTGGTGTGTGTGTGTGTGTGTGTGTGTGTGTGTGTCTGTGTGTGTGTGTGTCTGTGTCTGTGTCTGTGTGTGTGTGTGTGTGTGTGTGCCCAGTTTGTTCTTTAGACTTTAGCCACTAGAGAATAATCAATAATGGATCAAGACAAATGGAAAACAGATTGAGAGTTAAAGAGTAGCTGGCCATCTGATCTCCTTACTGTAATACTCTTCATACGGTTTACCGTGCATCGTAACTTCACAACGCCCGTTCTCCTCTGAGAGCCAATTAAAGATAACAAGAGATCAATACAGACTTATTAAAAAAAAATGGACTGTTGTTGTACGTTGGTTTCTAAGATCCTAAACTGAATCTCCGAGCCAACAGATCAAACTCTGACTGCGCTGGAATGGGAGAAACTCCAGAAATACAAAGTGCGCCAAGCTTGTAGCATCATGCCCAAGAAGACTCGAGGCTGTAATCGCTGCCAAAAGGTGCTTCAACAAAGTACTGAGTAAAATGTCTGAATACTTATGCAAATGTGCTAGTTTTTTATTTTTAATAAATGTGTAAAAAAAAACGTTTTGTTTTGGCATTATGGGGTATTGTGATGTCATTATGGGGTATTGTGATGTCATTATGGGGTATTGTGATGGCATTATGGGGTATTGTGATGGCATTATGGGGTATTGTGTGTAGATTGATGAGGGAAAAAAATTTATTGAATACATTTTAGAATAAGGCTGTAACGTAAAAAACAATTCCCATATATATATATATAAATATCTAATAGATAGATAGATAGATATAGATATATATATAGAGACGGGACAGAACCTGGAACTGACGCCAAGCAGGGTGGAGGTGAGGTTCAGAGATCACGTCGACGGAGAGATGCTAATCAAATGAACGTTTACACAACACATAGGTCATTGGTCTTCCGGGACAGTACTGGAATGTATCAGTTTAAATCCTGAACAAGAGAGATCAAAATAAACAGACTGAATATAGAAATCTAAAGAGAGAGGCTTGAGAGACACCCGATACCAGGGCTCCTCGCTGAATAAAACATATTCTGCTCCAGAAATAGAGGCCCGTGTGCTCGCCGCTTTCCAGCACCAAAGATGTCTGGCCGGGTCAGTGAGTGTACTAAGCAGAGCAGAAGGACTCTCACATACAGGTCTATCTGGTAGATGTGGAGGATGGGACTGGATGGTCCTGAGTGGCGCAACGGTCTAAGGCACTGCATTTCAGTGCAGTCCCTGGTTCGAATCCAGGCTGTACCACATCCGGCCGTGATTGGGAGTCCCATAGGGCAGTGCACAATTGGTCCAGCGGCGTATTGGTTTGGCCGGTGTAGGCCGTCATTTTAAATAAGAATCTGACTTACCTAGTTAAATAAAAGGTAAAACATTGGTTCATTTGGATATGATCACTGAATTCAGACAGATGCTGTTAGCAGGAGCCATTCAAATGGGAATTCATTATTTGAATACAGATATTATACAGATATACAGATATTAATTCAACAGGTAATTTAACTAGAGGCAGATGATTGGACAGGTAATTAAACTAGAGGCAGATGATTGGACAGGTAATTTAACTAGAGGCAGATGATTGGACAGGTAATTTAATGAGAGTCAGAGATTGGACAGGTAATTTAATGAGAGTCAGAGATTGGACAGGTAATTTAACTAGAGGCAGATGATTGGACAGGTAATTTAATGAGAGTCAGAGATTGGACTGGTAATTTAACTAGAGGCAGATGATTGGACTGGTAATTTAACTAGAGGCAGATGATTGGACTGGTAATTTAATGAGAGTCAGAGATTGGACAGATAATCTAAGGCGCAGCGATTGGAAAGGCGATGCAATTAGAGAAAGAGTCCTGGGAACCTGAGAATACAATTCTCAGATCTGCTTTCTGCTTCAGAGGATACTTCAGATTCTTTGTGGAATGCATCGGAATGCATTGTGTGTATGGGAGTGTGTTTAACATGTGTCCCAGTGTTTCCCAGTTCACTAGACTTGTGTGGGTGAGTGTGTTTGGGGTATGTGTTTATGTGTTGTGGGGTGACGTGTCACTATCATTATTTTCCCTACTCACCCTCCTGGTGTTGTCAAGGACCTTGGGGTCTGGCCGGCCGTAGTTGGGAGGGTTGGCGTGGGGGTCGTACCCCAGACGGGACAACATGGGGGCGATGACAGGCATGTCCCGCAGTACATCCACAGGGATCTTGCCCACCCACTTGGATAAGGCCTCAACGTTGACCGGCTTGATCACCTGGTCTGTAGACCTCTCCACCCTGCAGAGAGAAAGAGAAACCACAGTTAGCACAGGGGGTAGCATTGTAGTGTGTCCCCAGAATACCATTGACTAGCTAGCATCATTCAAGGCATCCTTGCTTGAGGTACTGGTACTGATAGTTGGATTAGTGAGAGTAATGAGATGGAAATCTACTTCCTGATGAACACACACCAGCATCATCTAAAGGCACTGCTAGTCGACCAGCACCAGCATCATCTAAAGGCACTGCTAGTCGACCAGCACCAGCATCATCTAAAGGCACTGCTAGTCGACCAGCACCAGCATCGTCTAAAGGCACTGCTAGTCGAACAGCACCAGCATCGTCTAAAGGCACTGCTAGTCGACCAGCACCAGCATCATCTAAAGGCACTGCTAGTCGACCAGCACCAGCATCGTCTAAAGGCACTGCTAGTCGACCAGCACCAGCATCATCTAAAGGCACTGCTAGTTGAACAGCACCAGCATCATCTAAAGGCACTGCTAGTCGACCAGCACCAGCATCGTCTAAAGGCACTGCTAGTCGACCAGCACCAGCATCGTCTAAATGCACTGCTAGTCGAACAGCACCAGCATCGTCTAAAGGCACTGCTAGTCGAACAGCACCAGCATCATCTAAAGGCACTGCTAGTCGAACAGCACCAGCATCATCTAAAGGCACTGCTAGTCGAACAGCACCAGCATCATCTAAAGGCACTGCTAGTCGAACAGCACCAGCATCGTCTAAAGGCACTGCTAGTCGAACAGCACCAGCATCGTCTAAAGGCACTGCTAGTCGAACAGCACCAGCATCATCTAAATGCACTGCTAGTCGAACAGCACCAGCATCGTCTAAATGCACTGCTAGTCGAACAGCACCAGCATCGTCTAAAGGCACTGCTAGTCGAACAGCACCAGCATCATCTAAAGGCACTGCTAGTCGAACAGCACCAGCATCATCTAAAGGCACTGCTAGTCGAACAGCACCAGCATCATCTAAATGCACTGCTAGTCGAACAGCACCAGTGTCATCCACGTTAGATTGTTACCCTTGATAGCATAGTGTTAGCATTATTAAGCTTGCCCTGGATGGCTCAGTGGACTTGCCATAGTCACTGCAGGCAGCTAACTGCAAACTAATTGGCTCTAACTGGATGATGGGACAGAATTAAAGATGACCCCCAAGCTCCAGCCTCTCTTCAGCTCCAGGCCTCACAGTTAATGGGCTGAACACATGAATTGCCTCTCCATAGAGATATGGGTCTCTCTCTCTCACTGTATCAGATCACGCCCCTGTTTCCATGTCTGTGTCAACATGCATCCCATTACATTCTGGTTCCTTTATATGAGCAAGGAGACAATACATTAGGATAGCATTACCGACCTACACTGAGTGGTTCTGGGCCTGTTTTTTTACCCAAATGACCCACAGATTTAGAGCAGAGAAATAAATAAAATAAAAAATGAATAACCATTACATCACACTAACCTGGGTTAGAGATTCATCATCTCTGAAATATTTAATAAGCAGGGGGGTGAACTGAATGACTGAATCACACTAACCTGGGTTAGAGATTCATCATCTCTGAAATATTTAATAAGCAGGGGGTGAACTGAATGACTGAATCACACTAACCTGGGTAAAAGATTCATCATCTCTGAAATATTTAATAAGCAGGGGGTGAACTGAATGACTGAATCACACTAACCTGGGTTAGAGATTCATCATCTCTGAAATATTTAATAAGCAGGGGGTGAACTGAATGACTGAATCACACTAACCTGGGTTAAAGATTCATCATCTCTGAAATATTTAATAAGCAGGGGGTGAACTGAATGACTGAATCACACTAACCTGGGTTAAAGATTCATCATCTCTGAAATATTTAATAAGCAGGGGGTGAACTGAATGACTGAATCACACTAACCTGGGTTAAAGATTCATCATCTCTGAAATATTTAATAAGCAGGGGTGAACTGAATGACTGAATCACACTAACCTGGGTTAAAGATTCATCATCTCTGAAATATTTAATAAGCAGGGGGGGTGAACTGAATGACTGAATCACACTAACCTGGGTTAAAGATTCATCATCTCTGAAATATTTAATAAGCAGGGGGTGAACTGAATGACTGAATCACACTAACCTGGGTTAAAGATTCATCATCTCTGAAATATTTAATAAGCAGGGGGTGAACTGAATGTCTGGACGCCAGCTTTTGTTTACAGAAAAATCTGAAAGTTGATCATTTATGGATTAAGTATGAAGATATTTGATCGTTCATGGATTAACGGGAACAAATTAAGTGTCAAGATGTTTGACCATAGACCTGGAGCACAAACACACACACACACACACACACAAGAACAACGCACGCACACGCTGCATGTACGACCTGTGTTGTTGGAGCCAGGACTAGCTCTAGAGACCACAGCCTGTAACATCCTCCACCTGGTCCTGCTCTTCGTTACAACAGATCATCACCATAGCAACAGCAGAGTTCTGTGTTCAGGTGACCTATTCTCTGTAAACTGCATTACTTTTGACCATAGGCCTATTGGGTGCCATTTGGGATGCACAGAGTGGCTTAGAATGGGGTAGAGAGGGCTAACCCTCCCTACCCCATGCCTTTCCATCACTTTGTGTGTGTGTGTGTGTGTTAAAGATGAATCAGGCTGACACACCATGTTCTCCCTGTCAGTAGTGGGTAGAGATTCATACAAAGAGCAGGAGAGTGGACAGCTAGCCCCAGCCTTGATTCAAATCAGCAGGAGTGGACAGCTAGCCCCAGCCTTGATTCAAATCAGCAGGAGTGGACAGCTAGCCCCAGCCTTGATTCAAATCACTAGGAGAGTGGACAGCTAGCCCCAGCCTTGATTCAAATCACTAGGAGAGTGGACAGCTAGCCTCAGCCTTGATTCAAATCAGCAACATGGTACTGTAAAAAAAGCTTATTTTCTCAAGTTGTCCCCCAAATGGCACCTTGTTTCCTATGTAGTGCACTACATTTGACCAGGACCATAGGGTTCTGTTACCTATGTAGTGCACTACTTTTGACCAGGACCATAGGGTTCTGTTACCTATGTAGTGCACTACTTTTGACCAGGACCATAGGGTTCTGTTACCTATGTAGTGCACTACTTTTGACCAGGACCATAGGGTTCTGTTACCTATGTAGTGCACTACTTTTGACCAGGGCGCAGACAGTCTAAATAGATTGTGGAGAAGGTATTTTCTTCTCTCTTCCTCTTTGTAATTGAGCGTATAAGGCGAGGTCTGAGGTACGACTCACATTGGCCTTCAGCCGTCTGTTGTCATCGTTCTTTCTACTGTACAGTATGTGTGGTCCGTGGGCTGAATGCTGGTACTGTTTTGTTTTTTGACTTGGCCCTAAGTTAACTAGTCTTATTCTCTACACATGGGGACCTATCAGCCAATGAAATCTCTCATGGGAAACATGTTTACATTCTCAAAGCAAGTGAACTAGATAAACAAAAGTGAAATAAACAATACAAAAAAAAAAACAGTAAACATTACTCACAAAAATTCCAAAAAGACATTACAAATGCCTAAAAGTTAGAGTATAAAAGGGAAAATAAAGAAACATAAATATGGGTTGTATTTACTGAGGGAAATGTGTCTCTCTAATATGGTCAAACATTTGGGCAGGAGGTTAGGAAGTGCAGCTCAGTTTCCACCTCATTTTGTGGGCAGTGTGCACATAGCCTGTCTTCTCTTGCGAGCCAGTTCTGCCAACGGCGGGCTTTCTCAATAGCAAGGCTATGCTTACCGAGTCTGTACATAGTCAAAGCTTTCCTAAAGTTTGGGGTCAGTCACAGTGGTCAGGTATTCTGCCACTGTGTACCCTCTGTTTAGGGCCAAATAGCATTCTAGTGTGCTCAGTTTTTTTGTGATTTCTTTCCAATGTGTTAAGTAATTATCTTTTTGTTTTCTCATGATTTGGTTGGGTCTGATTGTGTTGCTGTCCTGGGGCTCTGTGGGGTCTGTTTGTGAACATTTCTCTGTAGGGGATGGCTTTGTTATGGAAGGTTTGGGAATCGCTTCCTTTTAGGTGGTTGTAGAATTTAATGGCTCTTTTCTGGATTTTGATCATTAGCGGGTATCGGCCCAATTCTGCTCTGCGTGCATTATTTTGTGTTTAACGTTGTACTCTTTCAGAAACAATAGTATTGCCCTCCCTTTATCCTCCAGAGATTAACAAAAGCAGTTGTCTATAAATCATTGAGATACAGAGAGAGGGAGAGACAGACAGAATTAAAAGCAAACTTTACTTAATTATAAAACAGACCTAGAAAGTTAGAACAAAGCCCCCCCTTTTGAGCCGAGCCTACGCCAGCCCCAGCAGCACAACTCTGGGGTCCCTATACCAGCCCCAGCAGCAACACACTGCCCTTTTTGTCTGCACCAATAAGCAACTACCTAGAACAGTACCTTCACCTGTTGGCTACGCTATACCAAGGCCCTCCAACAGAATGGTCCAGAGTCAGCTACTACCCTAGGCCTGTTGGTTACAGTATACTGACGCCCTCCAACAGAATGGTCCCCCCCGTTGCCTTCAGCCCACGCAGATAGCCTTTCTGGACCACCGCATTCACCGTGTACAAAGCGTTTTACTCCCTCTCTCTGAACGAGCCTGGAAGTGCAGCACGGACCCCCTCCACCACCTGCCTGGTTGACTTTGTAGAGGAAGCCTCCGCCATGTCGCTGCTACATTTCCACACCGACTCTTCTTGCAGAGAAAGAGAGAGAGAGAGCGCGATCGAGAGAGAGAGAGAGAAACAGAGGGAGAGATTGAGAGAGACATCTTCTGCTGGACATTGGTATCTCATGAACAGATTGTGGAGGCGGGAAACCAACTAATAAACAAATTCTGAGGAATGCCAGAGATAAGAGTCTCTGCCTCCTTAGTGATGTCAGCTACACTGTCAAGACAACTTGACTAAGTCATGAAAATGATTGGGGAAGAACCAAACTAGCTCGTCACGGCTGGGGTTGTCCGCTACCTCGTCACGGCTGGGGTTGTCCGCTAGCTCGTCAAGGCTGGGGATGTCCGCTAGCTCGTCAAGGCTGGGGTTGTCCGCTACCTCGTCACGGCTGGGGTTGTCCGCTACCTCGTCACGGCTGGGGTTGTCCGCTAGCTCGTCAAGGCTGGGGATGTCCGCTAGCTCGTCAAGGCTGGGGTTGTCCGCTACCTCGTCACGGCTGGGGTTGTCCGCTAGCTCGTCAAGGCTGGGGATGTCCGCTAGCTCGTCAAGGCTGGGGATGTCCGCTACCTCGTCACGGCTGGGGTTGTCCGCTACCTCGTCACGGCTGGGGATGTCCGCTAGCTCGTCACGGCTGGTGTTGTCCGCTAGCTAGTCAAGGCTGGGGTTGTCCGCTAGCTAGTCAAGGCTGGGGTTGTCAGCTAGCTAGTCAAGGCTGGGGTTGTCCGCTAGCTCGTCAAGGCTGGGGATGTCCGCTAGCTCGTCACGGCTGGTGTTGTCCGCTAGCTAGTCAAGGCTGGGGTTGTCCGCTAGCTCGTCACGGCTGGGGTTGTCAGCTAGCTAGTCAAGGCTGGGGATGTCCGCTAGCTCGTCACGGCTGGTGTTGTCCGCTAGCTAGTCAAGGCTGGGGTTGTCCGCTAGCTCGTCACGGCTGGGGTTGTCAGCTAGCTAGTCAAGGCTGGGGATGTCCGCCAGCTCGTCCACGGCTGGTGTTGTCCGCTAGCTAGTCAAGGCTGGGGTTGTCCGCTAGCTCGTCACGGCTGGGGTTGTCAGCTAGCTAGTCAAGGCTGGGGATGTCCGCTAGTTAGTCACGGCTGGTGTTGTCCGCTAGCTAGGCCTATTTCTGCTGTTGTTGCCACGGCCACCAAACAGGGGAGAATCCACTGCTAACCCTGCATGTTTAATGCACAGTCTGGCCTCTCCATAGCTCCTGTGTGTGTGATATATATATATATATATATCGAACAATACATCAACCCTCTTCAGGGGGGCATAATGGTGGCATCAGAGAAAGAAAGCGGGAGGGAGAGATGGAGTGAGAGAGAGAGATGGTAAAAGGCATGAATATTGAACAGTAAATTAACACTCTTCAGGGTGGCATCTGCAGCTGCTCCAAATAGATTCAAATGTAAAAAAAACAGACCACAAGCTTTCAGCATCAACGACCTCCAAGAGAGATGAGCAAGGAGATGTGTGTGTGAGAGTGTACGAATGGGTGGGTGTGTACGTATGGCTGTGTGTGTGTGAGAGTGTACGAATGTGTGTGTGTGTGTGAGAGTGTACGTATGGGTGTGTGTGTGTGTGTGAGTGAGAGAGTGTACGTATGGGTTTGTGTGTGTGAGTGAGAGAGCGTACATATGGGTGTGTGTGTGTGTGTGTGAGAGTGTACGAATGGGTGGGTGTGTACGTATGGGTGTGTGAGAGTGTACGAATGGGTGGGTGTGTACGTATGGGTGTGTGAGAGAGAAAGTGTACGTATGTGTGTGTGTGAGAGTGTTTGTGTTTTACCCACTCCCCCCCTTCTCTTGTCCTCCCCCACTCCCCCCTCCCTGTCCTCCCCACTCCCCGTCCTCCTGTCCTCCCCACTCCCCGTCTCCTGTCCTCCCCACTCCCCTTCTCCTGTCCTCCTCCTGTCCTCCCCACTCCTTCTCCTGTCCTCCCCACTCCCCCTTCTCCTGTCCTCCCCCTCCCCTTCTCCTGTCCTCCCCCACTCCCCCTTCTCCTGTCCTCCCCCTCCCCCCTTCTCCTGTCCTCCCCACTCCCTTCTCCTGTCCTCCCCCACTCCCCCTTCTCCTGTCCTCCCCCACTCCTGTCCTCCCCACCCCCCTTCTCCTGTCCTCCCCCACTCCCTTCTCCTGTCCTCCCCACTCCTGTCCTCCCCCACTCCCCCTTCTCCTGTCCTCCCCCACTCCCCCTTCTCCTGTCCTCCCCCACTCCTGTCCTCCCCCACCCCCCTTCTCCTGTCCTCCCCACTCCCCCTTCTCCTGTCCTCCCCACTCCTGTCCTCCCCCACCCCCTTCTCCTGTCCTCCCCCACTCCCCCTTCTCCTGTCCTCCCCACTCCTGTCCTCCCCACTCCCCCTTCTCCTGTCCTCCCCACTCCCCCTTCTCCTGTCCTCCCCCACTCCTGTCCTCCCCACTCCCCCTTCTCCTGTCCTCCCCACTCCCCCTTCTCCTGTCCTCCCCCACTCTTCTCCTGTCCTCCCCCACTCCCCCTTCTCCTGTCCTCCCCACTCCTGTCCTCCCCACTCCCCCTTCTCCTGTCCTCCCCACTCCCCCTTCTCCTGTCCTCCCCACTCCTGTCCTCCCCCACTCCCCCTTCTCCTGTCCTCCCCACTCCCCCTTCTCCTGTCCTCCCCCACTCCCCCTTCTCCTGTCCTCCCCCACTCCTGTCCTCCCCCACTCCCCCTTCTCCTGTCCTCCCCACTCCCCCTTCTCCTGTCCTCCCCACTCCTGTCCTCCCCCACTCCCCCTTCTCCTGTCCTCCCCCACTCCCCCTTCTCCTGTCCTCCCCCACTCTCCCCCTTCTCCTGTCCTCCCCCACTCCCCCTTCTCCTGTCCTCCCCCACTCCCCCTTCTCCTGTCCTCCCCACCCTTCTCCTGTCCTCCCCCACTCCCCCTTCTCCTGTCCTCCCCACTCCTGTCCTCCCCCACTCCCCCTTCTCCTGTCCTCCCCCACTCCCCCTTCTCCTGTCCTCCCCACCCTTCTCCTGTCCTCCCCCACTCCCCCTTCTCCTGTCCTCCCCCACTCCCCCTTCTCCTGTCCTCCCCCACTCCCCGTCTCCTGTCCTCCCCCACTCCCCCTTCTCCTGTCCTCCCCCACTCACTTACTCCACTCTATTCTATCCTCTCCCACTCTCCCTCCTTCACCCCCCCTTTCAATTCAATTCAAGGGGCTTTATTGGCATGGGAAACACATGTTAACATTGCTAAAGCAAGTGAAATAGAAAATATACAAAAGGGAATTAAACAAAATTAGATTGAAATAAACAATCTCCTTTCACCCACTCCCTTCTATCCTCTCCCACTCCTCCCCCACTCTCCCCTCCTTCTCCCACTCCCTCCCTCCACTCTTTTCTCCTGTACTTTTGCTTCACTGAGGACTAAACAATTATCTTGTATTTCCTGGGTGGTGGTGAGTCACCAGACGTCTTCCATCTTCTCCACCTACGGACCAATATGCAGAATAACAAAAACACTGTTTGAATCCCAAATAGCACCCTAGTCCCTCTAGTGCACGATGTAGGGAATAGGGTACCATTAGTGACTACCAGGGGAGTGGGTTGGAGGAGCCAGGGTGCAGAGAATGGAGAATAAAGGGAGCTTGCTAACTGCTGCTGGTTGAGGTTCAAACTGTCATGGCCGTATTATAACACTTTACATACTGTCTGCTGCCTTCCAACCCGCTGCCTTCCAACCCGCTGCCTTCCCACCCGCTGCTTTCCCACCCGCTGCTTTCCCACCCGCTGCCTTCCACAGCATATACTGTATGAAAATATATTCATTACACTGTTAGAATGTTGACGTCAAAATGACGGTTAATTGGCTCAGAACGGGATGGCTTTGAGCCCTGGCTTTACAATGTTAAGCTACTAACAAATGATGTGGGCAGAGGTCTTCCTTTACACCTTTCTACTTCCTGTTCTCAGCTTCTCCAGCTGAATGACTACCAGACTCAGGGGTTGGCAGTCAAGGATGTCCTCGCCTCTTTCTCAAGCCATCGATCCTCGATTCTTTGCATCCTCTCTCGTTGCCCCTTTTCTCAAAACCTAGTGGAGAAGAAGGTCTGTGGGGAGGGACCTTGGACCATATCCTTCAGTAAGGTTGAGATAGGAGGTGAGGAATTGCAGACTAATTGAGATAAAGGCCTAAGGACATGACTCTAATGGAACAATACAAAACCCAGAGAAGGAAGGGGGAGGGGGTGGCTGGAGAGGTGGGGAGGCTGAGGGAGATAGGGTAGGGGAGGCAAGGGCCACTTAATGGGTTGTGGCTTCTTGGCTGTTTCTCAATTATTCATAGCTGAATCTAGTGCTCTACTCTGCTCTTCCACCCTGGGTGGTGTTCTGGATCACAGAGGGAGGGATGGAGCCCTTCCTTCCCTAAACCACAGCCATGTAATTGATGGTAATGGTGTAGAGACCAGTGTAGAGAGGGGTGCTGAGGGCCCAGTCCACTATAGTACAGATAGGGACCTGCTGTAAGCCACAGGGTGTGTGTGTGTGTGTGTGTGTGTGTGTGCGCCTGCACAAACGCGTACATGGTTTTAGTGGATAAAGATGGAGATACTCTGCTGTAGTGTGGGTGAAGTACTACTGAAGGGTTGGGTCTGCTGTTGAGGCTGGTAAAAGGCTGCCACGAGGCCCTGGGGGTGTTGAATGCTACCCTCCTCCCCCCTCCTAAAAATCATATCAGGAGCGGTTTAGAGATGGAGGTATGATGGCAGACTGCCTGCCCCTGGAGGACCAAGCCGTTTAAGTCAGACTCAGTAAGGAGACTGGCCACTGATGAGAAGGAACGGAGCAACGCTTGTGGTCTTGTGTGGTAAAGTTCAGTTGTAGGTTCCAACAGGGATCACAGTGGACATCTCTCTCTCTGGTCCCCCATAGCTTGTTATATTGTCTATAGTTCTTTTTATCAGTCTTAGTCTGATGTGGAGGCTGAAAACTCTGGTGTAAAGAATGGAGGAACACACCAACACCCTGTGTAATTCCTTTCCTGTTAAATACACATTTACATTAGGTTCATTCCTTTCCTGTTAAAATACACATTTACATTAGGTTCATTCCTTTCCTGTTAAAATACACATTTACATTAGGTTCATTCCTTTCCTGTTAAAATACACATTTACATTAGGTTCATTCCTTTCCTGTTCCATTTACATTTGATCATGGACCTACATCTGTAAAGTCTGTCTCAATCCCAGTTATGCATATGTTTATATATATATATATATATAATCATATGTTTAATAGAACATTGTTAGAATCACAAAAAAAAGGTTATGGACCTGTTAGATCTAGCATGATTGTGTTTAGCAGTTTAGTTTAGTTTTACTGGTTAACTGATTTGGTAACACATACTTTGTGAGTTTTTTGTGGGCTATACTCGGCCTTGTCTCAGGATGGCAAGAAGGGCTTTATAAATACATTTGATTGATACTGTAAGTGTGTTGTTTTTGCTCGTCTGATATAGAGGAGGCTTATGGCGATACAATGACGTGTGATTTCCTGTTTGCGTGAGGCAGAATATGAGCCCGAAAAAAGTTCAGAAGAAGAAAGGGGGTAGGTTTGTTTGTTTGTTCCCTTTTTGCACGCAATCACACAGTGTTCAGACTACTCTGCTGTGCCCTGTAACTTGTAACAATAAAAAGTCCAACGAGCATAAATTAAATGAAGACAAGACAGAAACTCAAGCTTTTCCTTTGAAATGTGCACAGTTAGGATCATTATTCAACGGTGAAACACAAAGCAACGTAAAACATTGCCATGGCTTGGAGATGCAATATTAGACGACAGCCACTGTGGTATCGCAAATATAATATACATTTGTTGTCCTTACCAAGGACCCACCAGAAAACGCCTGGCGCTGCAAAGCTGGCTTCTCAGTGGTTTGAGGAGCTCGAGGCACATATACTAATCCTGTTGAGACTTGTTTACTGAAAGCCCTCTTCTTCATCTTTTACAGTTCCTGTCTCTCCCGCTCTCCTCAATGGCCACATGCCTCTGTCCATCTGTGTGCGTGTGTGTGTGAGTAACAGTACGTGTGTTGTCTCTGCTACCCATCTTGAGCTCTATCCGTAGCGCTCTGGTTAAGATCCCATTTTATTAATATTTGATGGGAATCAATGTGCTGAAGGGTGGTGTGTGTGAGAGCGTGGTGGAAGGCTGGGCACCAGGCCCAGGTCTAGGGGGTGGGAGGCTGTCTAGGGGTAGGGGGTGAGAGGCTGGGACCAGGCCCAGGTCTAGGGGTGGGAGGCTGTCTAGGGTAGGGGTGAGAGGCTGGGACCAGGCCCAGGTCTAGGGGTGGGAGGCTGTCTAGGGGTAGGGGGTGAGAGGCTGGGACCAGGGCCCGTGTCTAGGAGTAGGGGTGGGAGGCAGGGACCAGGGCCATGTCTAGGGGTAGGGGTGGGAGGCAGGGACCAGGGCCATGTCTAGGGGTAGGGGTGGGAGGCAGGGACCAGGGCCATGTCTAGGGGTAGGGGTGGGAGGCAGGGACCAGGGCCATGTCTAGGGGTAGGGGGTGGGAGGCAGGGACCAGGCCTGTGTCTAGGGGTAGGGGTGGAAGGCAGGGACCAGGGCCATGTCTAGGGGTAGGGGTGGGAGGCAGGGACCAGGCCTGTGTCTAGGGGTAGGGGTGGAAGGCAGGGACCAGGGCCATGTCTAGGGGTAGGGGTGGGAGGCAGGGACCAGGCCGTGTCTACGGGTAGGGGGTGGGAGCCAGGGACCAGGGCCATGTCTAGGGGTAGGGGTGGGAGGCAGGGACCAGGGCCATGTCTAGGGGTAGGGGGTGGGAGGCAGGGACCAGGGCCATGTCTAGGGGTAGGAGGCAGGGACCAGGGCCATGTCTAGGGGTAGGGGTGGGAGGCAGGGACCAGGGCCATGTCTGGGGGTAGGAGGCAGGGACCAGGGCCATGTCTAGGGGTAGGGGGTGGGAGGCAGGGACCAGGCCTGTGTCTAGGGGTAGGGGTGGAAGGCAGGGACCAGGGCCATGTCTAGGGGTAGGGGTGGGAGGCAGGGACCAGGGCCATGTCTAGGGGTAGGGGTGGGAGGCAGGGACCAGGCCATGTCTACGGGTAGGGGGTGGGAGCCAGGGACCAGGGCCATGTCTAGGGGTGGGAGGCAGGGACCAGGGCCATGTCTAGGGGTAGGGGTGGGAGGCAGGGACCAGGGCCATGTCTAGGGGTAGGGGGTGGGAGGCAGGGACCAGGGCCATGTCTAGGGGTAGGGGGTGGGAGGCAGGGACCAGGGCCATGTCTAGGGGTAGGGGTGGGAGGCAGGGACCAGGGCCATGTCTGGGGGTAGGAGGCAGGGACCAGGGCCATGTCTAGGGTAGGGGTGGGAGGCAGGGACCAGGCCGTGTCACGGGTAGGGGGTGGGAGCCAGGGACCAGGGCCATGTCTAGGGGTAGGGGGTGGGAGGCAGGGACCAGGGCCTGTGTCTAGGGGTAGGGGTGGGAGGCAGGGACCAGGGCCATGTCTAGGGGTAGGAGGCAGGGACCAGGGCCTGTGTCTAGGGGTAGGAGTGGGAGGCAGGGACCAGGGCCTGTGTCTAGGGGTAGGGGTGGGAGGCAGGGACCAGGGCCTGTGTCTAGGGGTAGGGGTGGGAGGCAGGGACCAGGGCCTGTGTCTAGGGGTGGGAGGCAGGGACCAGGGCCTGTGTCTAGGGGTAGGGGTGGGAGGCAGGGACCAGGGCCTGTGTCTAGGGGGCTCTTTCTCCCTCCTGTGCATCTCCTCCATCCCTCTCTGTCTACCTCTTTCTGTATTAGTATGTGTATTTATTATGGATCCCCACTACTTCCTGCCAAGGCAGCGGCTACTCTTCCTGGGGTTTATTATGGATCCCCATTAGTTCCTGCCAAGGCAGCGGCTACTCTTCCTGGGGTTTATTATGGATCCCCATTAGTTCCTGCCAAGGCAGCGGCTACTCTTTCTGGGGTCCAGCAACATTAAAGAAATTAAATCACCAAAAATCAATAACAGTACATAATACAACACATTATTACACCGATACAACATTACTACACCACAATACACATCTCCAATACAAAATGTATAATTACCACAATAAAACAATATTACAATGTACATGTGTCAACACCTGTGTGTATGCGTATGCGCGTCTCTTCACAGTAATCGTTGTTCCATAAAGTGTAGATATGAGTTACATGATGTGGAATAGAGTTTCAATGTAGTCATGGCTCTATGTAGTACAGCGCGTTTCCCCAGAGTGTATTCTGGACTTGGGGACTGTGAAGAGACCTCTGGTGGCATGTCTTGTGGAGTATGCATGGGTGTCTGAGCTGTGTGCTAGTTGTGCAGACAGCTCGGGTGCTTTCAACAAGCTAAGGATCATGGGACTAAACACCTCCCTCTGCAACTGGATCCTGGACTTCCTGACGGGCCGCCCCCCAGGTGGTGAGGGTAGGTAGCAACACATCTGCCACGCTGATCCTCAACACTGGAGCTCCCCAGGGGTGCGTACTTATTCCCCTCCTGTACTCCCTGTTCACCCACGACTGCATGGCCAGGCACGACTCCAACACCATCATTAAGTTTGCAGACGACACAACAGTGGTAGGCCTGATCACGACAACGACGAGACAGCCTATAGGGAGGAGGTCAGAGACCTGACCGTGTGGTGCAAGGACAACAACCTATCCATCAACGTAGCCAAGACTAAGGAGATGATTGTGGACTACAGGAAAAGGAGGACCGAGCATGCCCCCATTCTTATCGACGGGGCTGTAGTGGAGCAGGTTGAGAGCTTCAAGTTCCTTGGTGTCCACATCACCAACAAACTAGAATGGTCCAAACACACCAAGACAGTCGTGAAGAGGGCACGACAAAGCCTATTCCCCCTCAGGAAACTAAAAAGATTTGGCATGGGTCCTCAGATCCTCAAAAGGTTCTACAGCTGCAACATCGAGAGCATCCTGACTGGTTGCATCAATGCCTGGTACGTAAATTGCTCGGCCTCCGACCGCAAGGCACTACAGAGGGTAGAGCGTACGCCCCAGTACATCACTGGGGCTAAGCTGCCTGCCATCCAGGACCTCCTACACCAGGCGGTGTCAGAGGAAGGCCCTAAAAATTGTCAAAGACCCCAGCCACCCCAGTCAAAGACTGTTCTCTCTACTACCGCATGGCAAGCGGTACCAGAGTGCCAAGTCTAGGACAAAAAGGCTTCTCAACAGTTTTTACCCCCAAGCCATAAGACTCCTGAACAGGTAATCAAATGGCTATCCGGACTTTTTGCATTGTGTCCCCCAAACCCCTATTTTACACTGCTGCTACTCTCTGTTTATCATATATGCATAGTCACTTTAACTATACATTCATGTACTACCACCTCAATTGGGCCGACCAACCAGTGCCCCCGCACATTGGCTAACCGGGCTATCTATCTGCATTGTGTCCCGCCACCCACCAACCCCTCTTTTACGCTACTGCTACTCTCTGTTTATCATATATGCATAGTCACTTTAACCATATCTACATGTACATAGTACCTCAATCAGCCCGACTAACCGGTGCCTGTATGTAGCCTCGCTACTGTTATAGCCTCGCTACTGTATATAGCCTCGCTACTGTTATTTTCACTGTCTTTTTACTGTTGTTTTTATTTCTTTACTTCCCTATTGCTCACCAAATACCTTTTTTGCACTGTTGGTTAGAGCCTGTAAGTAAGTATTTCACTGTAAGGTCTACACCGGTTGTATTCGGCGCACGTGACAAATAGACTTTGATTTGATTTGTGATGCAGTCAATCTCTCCTCTACTTCGAGCCAGGAGAACTGCTCTGTTCTGGGCTACCTGGAATATGCTTATGTCGCTCTTTATAGTAATTGACCATTTGACTGGGCAGTAGTCCAGGTGTGACAGAACTAGGATATGTAGGACTTGTTTTGTTGATAGTGCTGTTAAGAAACCAGACCCGTGCTTTAGTACAGACAGACCTCTACCCCATCTTAGGTACTGTTGCATCAATATGTTTTGACCATGACAGTTTACAACGCAGGGTGACACCAAGCAGTTTAGTCACCTCAACATTCTCAATTTCAGGTTAATGATTTGTCAAATACAATGCTTTTCGTTTTTTGAAATATTAAGGACTAACTTATTCATTGTCACCCATTCTGAAACTGACTGCATCTCTTTGTTAAGTGTTGCAGTGATTTCCCTTGCATGTAGTAGCTGACGTGTATAGAGTCATCAGTATACACAGATACAGGCTTTACTCAAGGCCAGTGCCAAGTCATTAGTAAAAATTGAAAAAATATTTTTTATTGGCCAGTCTGAGATATGGTTTTTTTCTTTGCAACTCTGCCTAGATGGCCAGCATCCCGGAGTCACCTCTCCACTGTTGACGTTGAGACTGGTGTTTTGCGGGTACTATTTAATGAAGCTGCCAGTTGAGGACTTGTGAGGCGTCTGTTTCTCAAACTAGACACTCAAATTCACTTGTCCTCTTGCTCAGTTGTGCACCGGGCCTCCCACTCCTCTTTCTATTCTGGTTAAAGCCAGTTTGCGCTGTTCTGTGAAGGAAGTAGTACACAGTGTTGTACCAGATCTTCAGTTTCTTGGCAATTTCACGCATGGAATAGCCTTCATTTCTCAGAACAAGAATAGACTGACGAGTTCTAGAAAAAAAGGTATTTGTTTCTGGCCATTTTGAGCCTGTAATCAAACTCACAAATGCTGATGCTCCAGATACTTAACTAGACCATTGGCCAATTATATTGCTTCTCTAATCAGAACAACAGTTTTCAGCTGTGCTAACAAAAATTGCAAAAGGGTTTTCTAATAATCAATTAGCCTTTTAAAATGATAAACTTGGATTAGCTAACACAACGTGCCATTGGAGCACAGGAGTGATGGTTGCTGATAAATGGGCCTCTGTATGCCTATGTAGATATTCCATTAAAAATCTGCAATTTCCAGCTACAATAGTCATTTACAACGTCTACACTGTATTTCTGATCAATGATGAGGACATTTTTAAGTGACCAAACTTTTGAACGGTAGTGGATTTATTTAACATATACAGTTGAAGTCAGAAGTTTACATTAGTCATTAAAACTCGTTTTTCATTGTTTACAGACAGATTATTTCACTTAATCACAATTCCAGTGGGTCAGAAGTTTACATACACTAAGTTGACTGTGCCTCTAAACAGCTTGGAAAATTCCAGAAAATTATGTCATGGCTTTAGAAGCTTCGGATAGGCTAATTGACATAATTTGGGTCAATTGGAGGTGTACCTGTGGATATATTTGAAGGCCTACCTTCAAACTCAGTGCCTCTTTGCTTGACATCATGGGAAAAACAAAAGAAATCCACCAAGACCTCAGAAAAAAAATTGTAGACCTCCACAAATCTGGTTCATCCTTGGGAGCAATTTCCAAATGCCTGAAAGTACCACATTCATCTCTACAAACAATAGTACGCAAGTATAAACACCATGGGACCACGCAGCCATCATACTGTTCAGGAAGGAGACGTGTTCTGTCTCCTAGAGAAAAGTGCAAATCAATCCCAGAACAACAGCAAAGGACCTTGTGAAGATGCTGGAGGAAACAGGTACAAAAGTATCTATATCCACAGTAAAACGAGTCCTATATCGACATGGTTAGAGTGGTTAGAGTGTTGGGCCAGTAACCGAAAGGTTGCTAGATCGAATCCCCGAGCTGACAAGGTAAAATCTGTCGTTCTGCCCCTGAACAATCCCACTGTTCCTAGGCCATCATTGAAAATAAGAATTTGTTGTTAACTGACTTGCCTAGTTAAAGGGGGAAGCTTGCAAGCTGAAGAACACCATCCCAACCGTGAGGCACTGGGGTGGCAGCGTAATGTTGTGGGGGTGCTTTGCTGCAGGATGGACACGTGCACTTCACAAAATAGATGGCATCATGAGGGAGGAAAATTAGGTGGATATATAGAAGCAACATCTCAAGGTATCAGTCAGGAAGTAAAAGCTTGGTCGCAAATTGGTCTTCCAAATGGACAATGACCCCAAGCATACTTCCAAAGTTGTGGCAAAATGGCTTAAGGACAACAAAGTCAAGGTATTGGAGTGGCCATCACAAAGCCCTGACCTCAATCCTATAGAAAATTCGTTGGCAGAACTGAAAAAGCGTGTGCGAGCAAGGAGTCCTACAAACTGACTCAGTTACACCAGCTCGGTCAGGAGGATTGGGCCAAAATTCACCCAACTTATTGTGGGAAGCTTGTGGAAGGCTACCCAAAACATTTGACCCAAGTTAAACAATTTAAAGGCAATGCTACCAAATACTAATTGAGTATGTAAACTTCTAAACCCACTGGGAATGCGATGAAAGAAATAAAAGCACTCAACTATTATTCTGACATTTCACATTCTTAAAATAAAGTAGTGATCCTAACTTACCTGAGACAGGGAAATCTGTTGTGAAAATCTGAGTATAAATTTATTTTGCTAAGGTGTACAGTCGTGGCCAAAAGTTTTGAGAATGACAAATATTAAATTCCAAAGTTTGCTGCTTCAGTGTCTTTAGATATTTTTGTCAGATGTTACTAAGGAATACTGAAGTATAATTACAAGCATTTCATAAGTGTCAAAGGCTTTTATTGACAATTACATTAAGTTGATGCAAAGAGTCAATAATTGCAGTGTTGACCCTTCTTTTTCAAGACCTCTGCAATCCGGCCTGGCATGCTATCAATTAACTTCTGGGCCACATCCTGACTGATGGCAGCCCATTCTTGCATAATCAATGCTTGGAGTTTGTCAGAATTTATGGGTTTTTGTTTATCCACCAGCCTCTTGAGGATTGACCACAAGTTCTTAATGGGATTAAGGTCTGGGGAGTTTCCTGGCCATGGACCCAAAATATTGATGTTTTGTTCCCGAGCCACTTAGTTATCACTTTTTCCTTATGGCAAGGTGCTCCATCATGCTGGAAAAGGGAGAAGTTGCTCTCAGAGGATGTGTTGATACCATTCTTTATTCATGGCTGTGTTCTTAGGCAAAATTGTGAGTGAGCCCACTCCCTTGGCTGAGAAGCAACCCCACACATGAATGGTCTCAGGATGCTTTACTGTTGGCATGACACAGGACTGATGGTAGCGCTCACCTAGTCTTCTCCGGACAAGCTTTTTTCCGGATGCCCCAAACAATCGGAAAGGGGATTCATCAGAGAAAATAATTTTTACCCGGTCCTCAGCAGTCCAATCCCTGTACCTTTTGCAGAATATCAGTCTGTCCCTGATGTTTTTCCTGGAGAGAAGTGGCTTCTTTGCTGCCCTTCTTGACACCAGGCCATCCTCCAAAAGTCTTCGCCTCACTGTGCGTGCAAATGCACTCACACCTGCCTGCTGCCATTCCTGAGCAAGCTCTGTACAGGTGGTGCCCCGATCCCGCAGCTGAATCAACTTTAGGTGACGGTCCTGGTGCTTGCTGGACTTTCTTGGGCGCCCTGAAGCCTTCTTCACAACAATTGAACCGCTCACCTTGAAGTTTTTGATGATCCGATAAACGGTTGCTTTAGGTGAAATCTTACTGGCAGCAATATCCTTGCCAGTGAAGCCCTTTTTGTGCAAAGCAATGATGATGGCACGTGTTTCCTTGCAGGCAACCATGGTTGACAGAGGAAGATCAATGATTCCAAGCACCACCCTCCTTTTGAAGCTTCCAGTCTGTTATTCGAACTCAATCAGCAAGTCAAAACTGTAACTCAGCCACTCCGAAACATTAACTGTCTTCTTCGTAAGCAGCTCCAGTGCAGATTTGTCCGTGTGTATTAGGTTATCGTTCTGCTGGCTCCATTCCATTTCTTTTTTTAATCCTAAAAAACTCCCCCGTCCTTAATGATTACAAGCATACCCATAACATGATGCAGCTACCACTATGTTTGAAAATATGGAGATCAAGACTCAGTAATGTGTTGTACTGGATTTGCCCCAAACATAACACTTTGTAGTCAGGACAAAAAAATTAATTGGCTTGCCACATTTGTTGCAGTATTACTTTAGTGCCTTTTCAAACAGGATGCATGTTTTGGAATATTTATATTCTGTACAGGCTTCCTTATTTTCGCTCTGTCATTTGGGCTAGTATTGTGGAGTAACTAAAATGTTGATCCAGCCTCAGTTTTGTCCTATCACAGCCATTAACCTCGAACTGTTTTAAAAGTCACCAATAGCCTAATGGTGAAATCCCTGAGCGGTTTCCTTCCTCTACGGCAACTGAGTTAGGAAGGATGCCTGTATCTTTGTAGTGACTGGGTGTATTGATACACCATCCAAAGTGTAATTAATAACTGCACCATGCTCAAAGGGATATTCAACATCTGCTTTAAAATTGTTTTGCCCATCTACCATTAGGTCCCCTTCTTTGAGAGGTATTGGAAAACCACCTGGTCTTTGTGGATGAATCAGTGTTTAAAAATCACTGCTGGACTGAGGGACCTTACAGATAATTGTATGTGTGGGGTACAGAGATTAGGTAATCATTCCAAATGCATGTTATCCACTATTATTGCACACAGAGTCCATGCAACTTATTAAGCACATTTGTACTCCTAAACTTTAGGCTTGCCATAACAAAAAGGGGTTGAATACTTATTGACTCAAGATATGTCAGCTTTTAAAATGTGAAATTAAATTTGTAAAAGTTGCAAAAAACATACAGCAATTCCACTTTAACATTATGGGGTATTGTGTGTAGGCCAGTGACATCTCAACTTAATACAATTTAAATCCAGGATGTGACAAGAAAAATGTCCTTCTCAACCATATAATTTTCCAATTCTTCATCAATCCACAGGGATTTAACAGTTTTTAACAGTAATTTTCTTAATGGCTGCATGCTTATTAGTAACTAGAATAAGTAATGTCCTAAAATGCATCAAGTGTAGCATCTGGTTGCTCCTCATTACGCCAACCTCTTATATACTAGATTAGGCCCAGCCTATGGAACTTTCCTAGATATGGCTACTATATATTGTGGTCACCACATCCGATAGATCTGGATACTGCTTTAGAGCAGATATCTGTAACATTAGTAAAGATGTGATCAATACATGTGGATGATTTCATTCCTGTGCTGTATGTAGCTACCCTGGTAGGTTGACTGATAACCAGTGTCTGTAACCTGGTTCAGGTTACAGGTTGAAGCTTTTTCTTGAGTGGACAGCTTGATGAAAGCCAGTCAATATTTCAGGTCACCCAGAAAATATACCACTCGGTTGATACTGGATCACATAGATCATCAAACATTTCACACATATTATCCAGATACTGACTGTTAGCAATGGGTGGTCTTCTAGCATCTTCCCACAGACATGCAGTGATATTTGTATTTTAGATGCACACAGTGGGCCTTCTACTAGGGAAAACCGTCTCAATGCTAACAGTATAACTCAGGTTCATAGAAACATGATTTCTGTTGACAATATCTGTAGGATTGACAAAGGCATTCAGGGAAGCTAAAATAACAAAATAGGTTACTTACATGAAAACTGACAACGCCCCTGGGACAATGTACATTAGCAGCAGCACTACAACTCAGCGATACAAATGGTAGTGATGATCTTAGCAGGGCTTGGATCACTGATAAGTCATTGTCTCAATGCGGCCTTGAAATGCAACGACTAAAAAAGGTGTCAAAATCATCTCTAAAAGTTATGCCAACAGAGCTACAGTCGTCTTTTAGCCAGATGTGTAATGCCAGTAGCCTGCTGAATCGTCCGCTGCCACGGCCCAGCGATGGCACGGGGCCTGAAATAGTTGGCCGCTTTTTGAAGTCTTTCAGAGCTAGAATCAGTTGTTTCAGCAGTCCCGAAACTAGCCCTGCTAATGTTGATTGTCCCCACGTGGACTACGACAGCCCCCGGGCAGCTGTCGTAGAATGGTAGGAAGTAGCCTAGTAATGTCCTGTAATGTTGCTCCAGGATAGGGTTTTTGCCCAGGGAACCAAGATGTTTCTCACCATAGAGCTGCCGATGACAATGGCAGAGGAGGTCTGCCCATTTTTGCGCATCGAGTGGTTCACGAGACCCCTTGAGGATGTGGGGTGAGGGTGTCCGAGGCTCCGGCTCCTTCGTCTGGCGCGATGGATTCTGCGTCTGGCGCGATGGATTCTGCTTCTGGCGCGATGGATTCTGCTTCTGGCGCGATGGATTCTGCTTCTGGCGCGATGGATTCTGCTTCTGGCGCGATGGATTCTGCTTCTGGCGCGATGGATTCTGCTTCTGGCGCGATGGATTCTGCTTCTGGCGCGATGGATTCTGCTTCTGGCGCGATGGATTCTGCTTCTGGCGCGATGGATTCTGCTTCTGGCGCGATGGATTCTGCTTCTGGCGCGATGGATTCTGCTTCTGGCGCGATGGATTCTGCTTCTGGCGCGATGGATTCTGCTTCTGGCGCGATGGATTCTGCTTCTGGCGCGATGGATTCTGCGTCTGGCGCGATGGATTCTGCGTCTGGCGCGATGGATTCTACGTCTGGCGCGATGGATTCTACGCCTGGCGCCGATGGATTCTACGTCTGGCGATGGATTCTACGTCTGGCGCGATGGATTCTGCGTCTGGCGCGATGGATTCTACGTCTGGCGCGATGGATTCTACGTCTGGCGCGATGGATTCTACGTCTGGCGCGATGGATTCTACGTCTGGCTCGATGGATTCTACGTCTGGCTCGATGGATTCTACGTCTGGCTCGGGTCCACCGTGGCTGGCGAAGGGTCCGGAGCCTCTGACACCCATGCGGTCCGATGAGATGGGGAACTCGGACGACCCAAACCAGAGAGTTAGAATCCCCCTGGGTTGTAAACAAGGTAGAGGATGATGGATGGTGCGGCAACCTCCGAGGCCAGGGGGGAAAAGCTGTTTGAAATCTGGTTCCGGCTTCACAAAGCCAAAGAAGCCCCGTTCACCATAGACCGCCACCTTCCATTAGTCTTACGGCAGGTGACATGTTTCCATTGCTGGATAGTGGGATCGAAGCCTGTGGCATCTGCTAAGGCCTCTAGAAGCATCAGTCCTGCTCCATTTTCCACAGGCGGGGGAGACTTTCATGGACCTCTCCCCAGGGTACTCACCATACCGAAACAACGTCAGCCTGAGGTGTAGAGAAGAAGGTAGGCAGATGTGGTTTCGGTTTAGTTTCCCCAGCAGATTGTGCAACGCCGAGATTTGCTTGCTTAGAGTAGACAGCTCGGTCCTATAGTCCTCCTCAAGTAGGCAGTTGTTGCATTGAAAAGCCGGTCAGTGCAAAGTGTCCCAGAAAAGAGCATCGTAAACACAACTCCTATTACGCAGGAAGTGCTAGTCTCTTCCTCTGGCTGGGGAGGCCGCTATTAAAAAGAGACAGTCCCAAATCGGGGAAATCAAAGCAGCCGTCTTCGTTATGATGGCTAGCAGCTTAGCTAGCTAGGTAAGGTTAGAAGCTCTGTCAAGCAGGCTTCAAACTGTCTGTTAAGCGGGATTCCGGGACAGAAAATAGCGATCCTAGCTGTTAAAAGCAAACAGAGTCGCGGAATCCATGCAAAAACAACTGCCGTACATATAATACAACTTAGATTTTTGTTGTTTTGACTAAGTGTAGCCAGAGTTTCCAGCCTTCAGCTGCGCACTGTGATGACGTTGGTGTCTGGGTTTGTCTCTCCATCCCCCTCATTCCACTTCTTTCTGGGTTTCAGTCTCTCCAGGGCACTTGTGTGTACTTATCATACCAGGGGAAGGGTCAAGAAGAGTACACAGCTCACAATCGCTCTCCAGAATAACAAAACTGGCTAAACTGTGTGTGAGTGCTGTGTCTTTCTTCACATCGCTACAGTACCCAGAGAGCATTCATAATAGATCTGGAGAGGAGGGCTAAATAAGGACATTAGGCCTCTTGCGGAACACTCTCGGGCCCTTACAGTTTTGTAAGGAGGCGGAACTCTTCACTGTGCCCTCGTAGCGGGCGAACCCCTTCAGTGTTCCATGCACCATGGCTGGAGATTGACGGGTACTTCCTGTATCTCCCATAGTGTAGCAGCTGGATTAGGACCATGGCTCGCAACCTCTAGCAACTGTTATGGGGATGGGGGCCACAAAAAAAATCTGAAATCATCATCATGAGGGGCCGCAGTGGCTCCCGGGTCTGCTACCCACATCCATACCCACACATACATGCAGTCAGATGCATAGTGTTTTGGGGGCTCTGAGCATTCCTGCAATTCTACTAATTTTGCCATGTGGCGTAAAGAAAAAAAATTGCAGTTTAACAGTACATTTCCTGCAATTCTACTCCTTTTGCCATAGGGTGGAGAGAAATGTTTGCATATGATATCTGAGTGAGAGTGACAGTCGGGCCGACCCCGGTCGGTAATTCAACCACGATCATTACAACTTTCGATAGCTGGCCGCTAGTCTAACTTACCTCAATAGTTTTAGGTGACATGGGCTAATTGAGTGACTGTCAGAAGAAGAGAAACTGCTGATGCACAACCAAATTTCTAAATTGCACCTTGTGTATTTTACCTCTCAACCGTAAGTTGAGAGCACGAGTTCCCAAAAGGGGTACGCGGACCACTAGTTGCCTATCCCCGCTCTAGAGCCTTGGGGGTCCACTCCTGTGTCTCCACAGTACGCCAGCTAAACTTTACCGTGTTCCTGCACCATGTCTGGAGAGTACCCGTCTCCCATAGCATGGCTACAGCTAAAATGAGGACCTGGCAATATGACATCTAGAGCCTTGGGTCTTTGTTTACAATACGAACCCGTTTACTGCCTCCCCACTTATTACTGGTGGACTTAAAAAACGAGTCACCGGCTGTCTCTGAAAAGGCACCCTCTTCTCTACATAGCCGTACTACATATGACCAGAGTAAAAGTAGATACTCAGTGCTAGAAAATAGTATATCATACACTGCAGTTGAGGAACAATGTGAACATAATTCTGCTTTGAACGTTGATAAACTTGTAACCCCACTTTTGAGAAAATGGCCCGTGAATGTTTTGGTACACCTACTGGTGAGTTGTTATTCATCTACACCCATTCAGTATCCTTAACAACAGTTTAAGTCTTAGCCCCACCCATCTCTTTAAGGATCCAGTGTAGTAAACAACCCAACATTTCAAGACTAAAATTGGTGAAAGTATTAGTAAAAATACTTTATCTAGTCCTTGGCCTATATCCTAATCTGACTTTGGTGAGGTCATGTTCTTCACATTACAGTCTTTGGCCAAACACACACTATATCAAATAAAATCTACGTTTGACACATACAGTTGAAGTTGGAAGTTTACATACACTTAGGTTGGAGACATTAAAACTCGTTTTTCAACCACTCCCCAAATGTATTGTTAACAAACTATAGTTTTGGAAAGTCAGTAAAGACGTCTACTTTGTGCATGACACAAGTCATTTTTCCAACAATTGTTTACAGACAGATTATTTCACTTATAATTCACTGTATCACAATTCCAGTGGGTCAGAAGTTTACATACACTAAGTTGACTGTGCCTTTAAACAGCTTGGAAAATTCCAGAAAATTAAGTCATGGCTTTAGAAGCTTCAGATAGGCTAATTTACATAATTTGAGTCAATTGGAGGTGTACCTGTGGATGTATTTCAAGGCCTACCTTCAAACTCAGTGCCTCTTTGCTTGACATCATGGGAAAATCAAAAGAAATCCGCTAAGTCCATTATACCGTTCAGGAAGGAGATACGTTCTGTCTCCTAGAGACTAACGTACTTTGGTGCGAAAAGTGCAAATAAATCCCAGAACAGTAAAGGACCTTGTGAAGATGCTGGAGGAAAACGGGTACAAAGGTATCTATATCCACAGTAAAACGAATCCTATATCGACATGGTTAGAGTGGTTAGAGTGTTGGGCCAGTAACTGAAAAGGTTCTAAGATCGAATCCCCGAGCTGACAAGGCAAAATCTGTCGTTTTTGATTAGGGCCCTAATCAAAAGCAGTGCACAACATTGTGAATAATGTGCCGTTTGAGAGAGACAGTCTCTCTCTGCTGTTCCCATGACCTGAGCCCCCCGTAAGCAATCCCGGTCTCTCTCTTTCTCTGGTCTCTCTGCTGTTCCCATGACTGGAGACCCCCCCACACACACACCGTAAGCAGGCCCTGTCTCTCTCTCTGGTCTCTCTGCTGTTCCCATGACTGGAGACCCCCACACACACACACCGTAAGCAGGCCCTGTCTCTCTCTCTGGTCTCTCTGCTGTTCCCATGACTGGAGACCCCCCCACACACACACACACCGTAAGCAGGCCCTGTCTCTCTCTCTGGTCTCTCTGCTGTTCCCATGACTGAGACCCCACACACACACACACACCGTAAGCAGGCCCTGTCTCTCTCTGGTCTCTCTGCTGTTCCCATGACTGGAGACCCCCGTAAGCAATCCCGGTCTCTCTCTTTCTCTGGTCTCTCTGCTGTTCCCATGACTGGAGACCCCCCCACACACACACACCGTAAGCAGGCCCTGTCTCTCTCTCTGGCCTCTCTGCTGTTCCCATGACTGAGACCCCCACACACACACACACCGTAAGCAGGCCCTGTCTCTCTCTCTCTGGTCTCTCTGCTGTTCCCATGACCTGAGACCCCCTCCTCCTCCTCCGTAAGCATGGCCCTGAGCCCAGCAACAGCTTTCAGGTCATTGGACAATCTCCAAACTGCAGCTCGTCCAAGAAACAGACCCCCCTTATGAACCTTTGTTTTATAACGACGCTAATGTGAAAGGCTTGTACAGAACGGCCAAACACAGCATACCCAGACAGTGGTTGTGTTCCAAAAAGTATTTAGGGAATAGGGTGCCATTTGGGACACAGACAGTTGGCTGTCCTGCAGCTGGTCTGGCCGTTGGTAGGAAGAGGTCACAGCCTTTTACATTATATTACATTACATGTCATCTACCACAGTACTTTATGCAATCGTGTTAAGAGGGCATTCTTTCTGTGGAGTGTAGAGTGGTGGTGGGTGGGTGTTATCTGTCCAGTGTAGAGTGGTGGTGGGTGGGTGTTATCTGTCCAGTGTAGAGTGGTGGTGGTGGGTTATCAGTGTAGAGTGGTGGTGGGGGTGGGTTATCTGTCCAGTGTAGAGTGGTGGTGGGTTATCAGTGTAGAGTGGTGGTGGGGGTGGGTTATCTGTCCAGTGTAGAGTGGTGGTGGGTTATCAGTGTAGAGTGGTGGTGGGGGTGGGTTATCAGTGTAGAGTGGTGGTGGGGGTGGGTTATCAGTGTAGAGTGGTGGTGGTGGGTTATCAGTGTAGAGTGGTGGTGGGGGTGGGTTATCAGTGTAGAGTGGTGGTGGGGGTGGGTTATCAGTGTAGAGTGGTGGTGGGGGTGGGTTATCAGTGTAGAGTGGTGGTGGGGGTGGGTTATCTGTCCAATGTAGAGTGGTGGTGGTGGGTTATCAGTGTAGAGTGGTGGTGGTGGGTGGGTTATCAGTGTAGAGTGGTGGTGGGGGTGGGTTATCTGTCCAGTGTAGAGTGGTGGTGGTTTATCAGTGTAGAGTGGTGGTGGGGGTGGTTTATCAGTGTAGAGTGGTGGTGGTGGGTTATCAGTGTAGAGTGGTGGTGGGTTATCAGTGTAGAGTGGTGGTGGTGGGTGGGTTATCAGTGTAGAGTGGTGGTGGTGGGTGGGTTATCAGTGTAGAGTGGTGGTGGTGGGTGGGTTATCAGTGTAGAGTGGTGGTGGTGGGTGGGTTATCAGTGTAGAGTGGTGGTGGTGGGTTATCAGTGTAGAGTGGTGGTGGTGGGTGGGTTATCAGTGTAGAGTGGTGGTGGTGGGTGGGTTATCAGTGTAGAGTGGTGGTGGTGGGTTATCTGTCCAATGTAGAGTGGTGGTGGTGGGTTATCAGTGTAGAGTGGTGGTGGTGGGTTATCTGTCCAATGTAGAGTGGTGGTGGTGGGTTATCAGTGTAGAGTGGTGGTGGTGGGTTATCTGTCCAATGTAGAGTGGTGGTGGTGGGTGGGTTTTCATCAATACATGAAAGTAACGTGAGAACGACGGTCCGTGGCTTCGTCTCAGATGAAGGATTCTGTTGAACTCACTCCTCTGACAAAGATTTGGTAGATGGCTGCTTCCATGTCGGTTTTTAAGGATGTCTTCTCTGATCCTTCACTTTCCCCTCCCCTCCCTCCCCTCTCCATGCCTCCCCTCTCCATGCCTCCCCTCTCCATGCCGTCTGTTTCTTTACCATTAGCTTTGTTCAGCACCAGGATGCGTCCCAAAACAACACCCTATTCCCCATGAGCCCTGCCCAAAAGTAGTGCACTATATAGGGAATAGGGTGTACACTTGGGATGCAGACCCATAGGAAGTCACATGAGGGGAGCCAGAGGATAAACCATAAGAGGATGAGTGGAGGGGAAGAACGGAACGGAGGAGAAAAGAGATTAAATATGTATTCAATGATATGATATGTACCAAGATGAAAGGCATTGGAGAGCAGAGGGAGGGGAGTGGTGTGTTCCTCTAAGATGACATGTGCTCAGTGGACTTTGACCGTAAGCTTTTTATTAAAAAACCCCATGAGCATCTCATCTGCAGACAATAACAAAAGTGGAGCCAAATTTCTGCAGGGGACATGGAGGGGTGGGGGCTTATTTGGTTCTACGTGGCAGGAGGTGGAGTGTGTGTGTGCATGCCCCACTGTGTTTCCTTGAAGACTTCCAGAGGCCGACCTCCAAATTATAGAACCAAAACAACTCTGACGAGTCAGGAACATTAAGAAACCCTACCATGGTCAAAGCTTTAAGTCTGAGTCCCAAATGGCACCCTATTCCCTTGATATTGTACTACTTTAGACCAGGGCCCAACGGGAATAGGGTCCCATTTGGGATACTGACTGAGAACTGTGTTAGGAAAGTTCCCCCCCATCTACTGACTAATGAGTGAGGTTTCTCACCTGATTAATAACCAACAGAAACTCACCTGGAGTAAGAAATGTGTTGTTGTTGACTCTTTGTCAACAATACAAGGTTACTACTGATCTACCTACTCAACTACTAGACTTACTATCCTTCCTTCCTCTCTGGGCCGTCACCATTTCCTCCCTCGCTCTCTTTCTCCCCTGTGGGAAGAACAATAGTTGCAAGCCAGCAAAAGAGAGACGAACATGGACCAGTGCTAACTTGTCTCACTGCACCAGGAAGGGAATGTAGTAGGTAGAGCCTGACCCGTTCACCACTCACACCATGTCAGCCTGGTGATGAATAGAGCTTGCTTACCATAACTTTGTGCTATGGGTCTATCCCAGATGGCTCCCTATTCCCTTCGGGGCTCTGGTCAAAAGTAGTGCACTGTATAGGGAATAGGGTGTCATTTGGGATGTGGCCTATGATTCAACCACAGCATTGAGCCATAAGCAACATAGTGAAGGAGGAGACAGTGTCTTGTAAACAGGAAGCATCCCCAAGGATAGTTTCTTGTTATTACTGCCATCAGATCCAACAGGAATGTATTACTTATCGGCGTCTTGTGGTGGCAGCAGCACAGAACAGAGCAGACAGCTTCCAGAACCAGAAGCTAAGAACAGAGGCCTGTGTTCTAGAAACAGAACCATTTCGGTTCAGAACCAGATCCAAAATGGCAGCTGAGCTTCACTCAGAATGAGGAGTGGGAGAGCCACTGTGGCCCTGATAGCTCAGTGAGGTGATGCATGGAGGTTCTGCCTGGCTGCATCATCATTTTGAGCTCCTTGTCCTGGGTTTGAAAAAATCCTTGAAGACACTGTCTGCCCACACCTCGTCTCGCCACTAAATCATGGGAAGTATCCTAGAGGGTGTGCCTTTTTCCTTCAAGTCAGGTTTTTTTGGAATCTATCGGTACAAAGCCTTGTTTCACACTTCATAGACTACAAGATCAATGATCCCTGATTTACAAGCTAGTTGGGTTTACAGTTTACTCACTTTAGACACTGACAGAAACACACAGGGAGGGAGACCGGCATGCCTGAAGTTCAGCAACATGCAGGCTCAGGGTACGTACACACACAAGGCACACACAACCCCCAACGCCACTACTTACTTGGAGAGGGAGACGCCTCCTGCTTTCCCTATGAGTTCCTCATGGCGAAGCACCGCCTCGTTCCAGGGAATGTCCAGGAATTTGAGCAGCGTCCTCATCCACTTCTCTGGATGGAGGACCAGCTGTTCATAATGTACCGGCAGGCACTTGTCTGAGGCCTCCAGGCACTGAGTGTACATGGTCTCTATGGCCCTATTCCACTTGGTCAGGCAGTCTCTGTAGCTGCCCAGGTCAAAGCCAGCGATCGTCACCTTACGTGAGATCATAGAATGGACCGAGGCTCGTCCGTCCCGGATCATTAGCACAAATTTGGCGTGCGGGAAGATCTTAGCCAGGTATGAGAGGGACTTCAGAGCGAAGGGGTCCTTGTTACAGAGGAAGTTGGCGGGCTCGCCGTGCTTCACGATGATCTCCAGGAGAAAGGCCTGCATGGCGGCATCCAGGACCTCGTCCGTCACCCCGGCCTCGTCCAGACGCATCTTCTCCCTCCCTGACCGCGACCACATCTGTTTCATGGCCAGGATACGAGGAATAACCCTGGTCTCCTCTCCACATCGAACCTCAGGGTGAGCATCCAGCATGGCTCTCATCAACGTGGTCCCACTCCTGGGAACCCCTCCAATGAACACTAGAGGCATGTCCTTGTTGTAGACAAATGGAGCGGAAAGGTTATGGCCCCCGGGACCGGAGCCCCGCAGGATGGTGGAGGAGCTCAAAGAGCCCCCCAGGAGCAACCCTCTTGGCCCCTGAAGGCCCCCCAGAACCCCTCGGTCCCCAGGCTGGCTGCTGCGCTCCTCGATACGGTGGTGGCACTCCATGGCGTGACGGCCCAAGTAGAAGACTGTGACTGAGCTGATGACCAGACAGGCCACCAGCAGGTTCTGCTTCAGCTTCATCATCATCACCATCACCATCTCAGGACCAGGGAGGGGGAGGGAGGACAGAGGTGTACCAGAGGAGGTAGTGGACGAAGAGGGGAGAAGGGAAGGCTGGGAGTAGCGGAGTGTCCCTCCTTTCAAGGTTGGCGATGGGGGGCTGAGCGTGTTGTGTGTTCCCTGGTGGTCAGCGCTCGTCGCGTGCCCAGCTCCATCAGGCCTGGGGAAGGACAGAATGAAAACATTATTACATAATATACTCCAAAAAAGACTTGGTTGGGACAGTAGAACATGGCAACATCAAGCAGATCCTGGATAGAGATCTTGAAATCCTAGATCATTTGTACACTGCTGGTAGAAATCAAGCTAAGGCCTGAACCAACAAAAAGGTTCAATGGCTCGCTTCAGATATGGTCCTAAAAAAGGCTCTGCACGGAAAAGCAAAACACCCTTACTCTCAGCATTATACTGAACTGACCCATCTCCACAAAGCGAGCGAAACTATGAACCGAGCTGTACAAGTTATTTTGTATTGTTATTTTAGTTAAACATGAAATTACCAAGGAATTCCTTATATCCAATGTAGGAATTACGCTCTACATAATGACAAATCCCCTCAGGAGAAATGTAGGCTACGGAAGAGACGCTCCACTTTTAACCTCAAAAACCAGTAATGAACACATTCACTCTGTCTGACAAGGTTATCAATCTCGAGGCCAAAACCACTGTACAACGATGGTGTAAAAGAAAGAGAGGCCGAAATCATAACGTTGTCAGAAAAACCCTCGACACAGTCAAGGCCCTCCGCTGACACAAGCCCATAGGAATGAATCTAGGCCACAGACTAGAGGTACAGAGAGAGGGGGAGAGAGAGACAGAGACACTGGGAGAAAGGGAGAGAGCGAGAGACCGAGAGAGAGAGAGAGAGAGAGAGAGAGAGAGCGAACAGCTCCACTATTCAGCAGTCGGGCTAAGCCTTAAGCATTTAGGACTTCCCCAGTGACACATTTTTTGTTGTTGCTAAAAGACCCAATCTAAAAACAAGACGCAAAGATTATCCCTCAGAGGGAAACCTCTATTTTACAACCATCTTGTTCTATTTTTCAACTCGTATTTTTACTCGTTTCCCAGTGTTCAGTTTGTTTATTGAGCCGAGAAAAGACGTTCCCGACCAGGAACAAGATGTCTAACCTCCAACCTCTAATTTGTCCCTGAGCAGTTACACAGGCTATGATTTACAGAGTAGGTGGTGTGACATCACATTACTCTGGGTCATTGCCACGGAAAAGGACCCATGAGTACCAACATGTGAAGTTTATAGGAGCATATCAAATTTGGTGTTTAATGAAAGCTAAGAGTCTATATTTTTGGGAAATAAAGTATAAATACACCCCCCCCCACCACATCCTAAACATGTTTAATAAACAAAGGCTTTGATTTCTGTTCACACAAGCTAGGTTCCCATCCAATTGGCGACAGCTTTTAAAAAGTGAATATTCTAAAGTCTGCATAAAGGAAATATTATGGGCATTGTCCTACCAGCGGTGTTTCCACCAAACGGATTGGTTGCTGACACATTTTTCTCCCCTTCAGATTTTTTTTTACGCTACACGAAAACTTAAAGTTCAATGTGTTTCCATTGCATTTTCAACTTTACCGATAGTTTAGTCACAAAAACTGTAGAGTAAAATAGAAAATGGGCCAACTCTGGTCTTGGCACCTGCGCTCTAGCCAACAGCTCCCAGATACAGTGCGGGTAGGCTATATGATGATGAAGAATAAGAGCGAGAATATTTGTCAAACATTGATCATTATGTCACCAGAATGAGACCCTCGATATGTATTGGAAAGGTGTATCAATATCACCGTGCACTTTCACCACCCTGTGAAGATCATAACCTATTTCATCTGTAGCCTAATAAAACCGCTTTCCCAAGGCATAGTAGGAGGACCACATACCATATCATTGCGTAATTCCATTTTTTCTCCGATATTATGGTTGATAGATCAATATTTGCACATAAAAGCAATTTCCTTGCATAATTACATTTTAAAATCGACACAAAAAGATCCCACCACGTCGAACGAACAAAATGATCTGTCGGCATTTATAAAATGTACAGAAATTACCTTTTTCTATCACAGCGGTCATACATTTTTTTATTTACACGGTATGACTTTACTCACATAAAAGAAGTACAAATTTGAGATTTTTGGTTCCAACCTCTTTGTCTTTGTGAGACTCAGAGAAGGTGAACGGATGATCTCTCCCACCGTGAAGCATGGAGGAGGAGGAGGTGTGGAGGTGCTTTGCTGGTGACACTGTCTGATTTATTTAGAATTCAAGACACACTTAACCAGCACGGCTACCACAGCATTCTGCAGCGATACGCCATCCCATCTGGTTTGCGCTTAGTGGGACTATCATCTGTTTTTCAACATGACAATGTCACAAAACACACCTCCAGGCTGTGTAAGGGCTATTTGACCAAGAAGGAGAGTGATGAGTGCTGCATCAGATGATCTGACCTCCACAATGACCTGACCTCAACCCAACTGAGATTGTTTGGGATGATTTGGACCGCAGAGTGAAGGAAAAGCAGCCAACAAGTGCTCAGCATATGTAGGAACTCCTTCAAGACTGCTGGAAAAGCATTCCTCGTGAAGATGTTTGAGAGAATGCCAAGAGTGTGCAAAGCTGTCATCAAGGCAAAGGGTGGCTACTTTGAAGAATCTTAAAATGTTTTGATTTGTTTAACACTTTTTTGGTTACTACATGATTCCATGTGTTACTTCATAGTGTTGATGTCTTCACTATTATTATACAATGTAGAAAATAGTAAAAATAAAGAAAAACCCTTGAATGAGTAGGTGTGTCTGAACGTTTGACTGGTAGTATATGTATGTATGTATGCATGCATGCGTGTTTTCTGTCCGGGGCCCCCTAGCAGCAGGGGGCCCAAAGCAACTGCTTATGTCGCTTATGCCTAGAGCCGGTCCTGCACACTCCCCCTCGCTTGTCTCTTATCTTCTGTGATATTTGACTGACGGCTTTGATGCGTCTTTCTTGGCAAAGCATCATTAATCTGCTCTGACGACTGACTGACGCTACTCTCAAACACCCACGCATGTTGACGCAGAGTAAACATCAGTCACACCTTATGAAACAGTAATTGATACACAGTAACAGACACACACTATCGATGATGCAGATGTAACATAATTGAAAAGAGCGATCACACACACACACACAATGCTGTCATCCTGCCCTTTCCCTCAAAGCAATTATTACAGGGGTTCAGGCGGGCCTTCACACATCAGCAAAGCAATCATTACAGGCTCCCTATTAGAGATCTGTGCTTCTGCAGCATATATTAGATAGCGTGTGTGTGTGTGGCATCCCGACAGCTAGCAACACCTGATAAGATGGAGGGAAATACAAAAGGAGAGGAAAGCACTTTCCCAAGGTCTTCTCCTCAGACAGACTAGATGCTGTTTGGCCTTGTGTTTAAGGCTATGGTCTTGCTGAAAAGTGAATTCCTCTCCCAGTGTCTGGTGGAAAGCAGAATGAGACAGGTTTTCCTACATTGGTGAATTTGCGAAGCATGCAAGACAATACATTGCGAAATTCAGCTTAGAGGTCTTCACGGGTCCAAAAAAAAGTTACTTCAATTGATTAGATAGCTCCTAACTTTTGCCCACACACACACACACACACACACAGACAGAGGCTCTATGACTGTAACCTATTACCTCCGATGACTTATGACTGGCCAACAACACACGCCACGCTCCACTCTTGTGAAAAGCAAGCGCAGCAGCATAAATGATCAAATGTCTCTCGCGCTCTACTGCAGAGGCCGGATCTGTACGGGCCAGTTAAATTTACACATACTGTTATAGGTCAGAAGTTTACATACAAAATCAGTTTTTCCACAATTCCAGACATTTAATCCTAGTAAAGGTTCCCTGTCTTAGGTCAGTTAGGATCACCACTTTATTTTAATAATTTGAAATGTCAGAATAATAGTAGAGAGAATTATTAATTTCAGCTTTTATTTCTTTCATCACATTCCCAGTGGGTCAGAAGTTACACTCAATTAGTATTTTGTAGCATTGCCTTTAAAAATGGTTTAACTTGGGTCAAACGTTTTGGTTAGCCCTTCCACAAGCTTCCCACAATAAGTTGGGTGAATTTTGGCCCATTCCTCCTGACAGAGCTGGTGGCGATATAGAACTTGTTTTACTGAGGATATAGATACTTTTGTAACAGTTTCCTCCAGCATCTTCACAAGGTCCTTTGCTGTTGTTCTGGGATTGATTTGCACTTTTCCACCAAAGTACATTCATCTCTAGGAGACAGAACACGTCTCCTTCCTGAGCGGTATGACGGCTGCGTCATCCCATGGTGTTTATACTTGCGTACTATTGTTTGTACAGATGAACGTGGTACCTTCAGGCGTTTGGAAATTGCTCCCAAGGATGAACCAGACTTGTGGAGGTCTACAATTTTGGCTGATTTCTTTAGATTTTTCCATGATGTCAAGCAAAGAGGCACGGAGTTTGAAAGTAGGCCTTGAAATACATCCTAACGAACTTGCCAAAACTATAGTTTGTTAACAAGAAATTTGTGGATTTGTTGAAAAACTAGTTTAAATGACTCCAAGCTAAGTGTATGTAAACTTCTGACTTCAACTATAACCGTTCTCGGGTAGTCAGGTACAGGTGGATCCCTGAAGACCTCTAATTCAGATTACCAAGACATATGCTCACCTCGGTTACATATGCTCACCAAGACATATGCTCACCCCACGCATCTTTCGGCCTGGGGTGTATTCATTACACCGATTATGTTGCAAAACGTTTCGGAATGAAACAGGGAGGGACCTGCCTGAATTTGTCCAATAGAAACTGTCGTTTTAGTTGCAAACTGTTTGGACTAATGATTCCACCCCTGCTCTTCGCTAATGATGCAAGTGTGTGTTCAGTCTTTGGCCTGTTGAGTGTAGAATTTCCTAGCCTATTCATTGAGGATAGGCCCTGCTTTGCTGAAGTTGAGAGACATTGCAAGCTAAGAAACTACGAGTTACAGCAGTCTTTTGCGAGACACAGCTTTTGACTGGCGAAAGTTCGGCCTGACAGTCTGCCTGGTGGCCGACCTGCTTACACGATGCCCCTCCCCTCGTTAGTTCACTATGAAAGATACAAGTGTTTGTGTTCTGGGAAGTACATCAACAACAAAAAAATCAGTCTGCTCCGTTCCCAAAAATACAGAATTTAAGGAGTCGATTCTTAGCCGAATCGAGTCTTAACACTCAGAAATGGGAGTTGCCACATGGATTCGACGTGCAAGGAATTGAGGAAGAAAATATTTTGTCAACAGTTGGAAAAATGGCAGAGGAAGGCAAGCGACTGCAGGGAAGTCCTGTCTGGCAACACTTTGAGAAGTAAAATGAGAAGGAAATCCAAACTTTTGAACTAAGGTACAGTAATGGTAATACAGGTGCAATACTGAAACCATCTGAAAAGGGGAGCACTGGGAAGACCCAAACCATTGCTGGCATCAGTACAGCTGCATTGAGAATTCAATTCATTTTTTGTATAATTTTAAATGGAAAAGCTATTTTTTTTTTAAGTCAACAAAAGTCATTCATTTGTCACATCCCTAATACCCATACCATGATGCAGCCAGTTACTCAGTAATGTGTTGTGTTGGATAATGGATTCGCGCCGAAGCTAAATGCAAAGCCCAATGTTCTCCCATCACAGCCATTTTTTTAACAGGACAATGATCCAACACACCTCCAAGCTGTGTAAGGGCTATTTGACCAAGAAGGAGAGTAAAGGAGTGCTGCATCAGATGACCTGGCCTCCACAAATCACCCGACCTCAACCCAATTGAGATGGTTTGGGATGAGTTGGAGCGCAGAGTGAAGGAAGCCAACACCTCCTTTGGCCGCCTTTCCTTACAGTTCTCTGCTGCCAATGACTGGAACGAATTGCAAAAAAATAAATATATTAAAAAAAAATAAAAAAAATTCACTGAAGTTGGAGACATATCTCCCTCACTAACTTAGGGGGCTGCTCCCGACACTACCAGGTGAAATGTAAAGCCCCAAATTCAAAATCCCAAAGTTGAATTATTAAACATCCACCAATATACAAGTGTTCCATACTCATCAAAAGCTCTGTTTCTTGGCAATATCACAGCATTGTCAGATTTCAAAAAGGCTTTACGGCGAAAGCAGCACATTTGATTGTTTGAGGGTAGCACCTCACATATTTTTCCCATAGCCATGAATCGATTAGCCATCATGGCACACACATAACACATTTCACAGCGAAAACAAATCAATTACCTGTTGAAGAACTTCTGCTGAGGTCATCCTAAGTGTCCAACGAAGACAATCCATGGTTCTTTTGTTAGAAAAAGTAATGTATTTTATCCATAAATCCTCCATTTGGTTTGCGCGTTATAATCAGAAACGACAGCCTCCACTAGTCCATTGAAACGTGATGAAAACTCGTTCATCTTATACCTATAAACTTGTCCAAGAACAATCAAACAGTTTTAAATGTATCCTTAGGAACACTTTTACGTATATTTACTATTATAAATCAACCGGAATATAAACTGATCGATAAAGACGGTAAAGACACTGCACGCCTTCTCGGGAACGCGCACTGGGTACTGTTGACATAAAAGAGACACTTCCTGGTTTGCTCTTATTCTCTGGTCTAATTCATCCAAAATGAAATTTTACACTGTCTCCAGACTGTTGACATCTAAAGGAAGCGATGGGTACTGCATTCATATGCCCTTATATGGTCATTGTCATGAGGGAGGGGTTCCAAATGAGCAATGTGTCAAAATCACTTTTTCCAGGACAGAAATTCCTCGGGGTTTCGCCTGCTATATGCGTTCTGTTTTACTCACAGACAAATGGTTAACAGTTCTGGAAAATTCAGAGTGTTTCCTATCCAATGGTACCAAATATGTGCATATCCTATTTTCTCGGCCTGAATGGGAGGCATTTTACTTTGGGCACGCCAGGCTCTCCAAAACCGACCCCTCAGCTGCCACTCCCTAACAAATTAAGCATCAGCTATCTGAGCAGCTTACCGATCGCTGCAGCTGTACACAGCCCATCTGTAAATAGCCCATCCAACTACCTACCTCATCCCATATTGTTTTTATTTATTTTTTTGCACACCAGTATTTCTACTTGCACATCATCATCTGCACATCTATCAATCCAGTGTTAATTTACTAAATTGCAATTACCATTACCATTTATTGCCTTACCTCACGCCATTTGCACACACTGTATATATACTTTTTATATTGTGTTATTGACTGTATGTTTGTTTACTCCATGTGTAACTCTGTGTTGTTGTTTGTGTCACACTGCTTTGCTTTATCTTGGCCAGGTCGCAGTTGTAAATGAGAACTTGTTCTCAACTGGCCTACCTGGTTAAATATATATATATATATATATATTTTTAAAGCAGCCAACAAGTGCTCAGTCTGTGAGAACTCCTTCAAGACTGTTGGAAAAGCATTCCAGGTGAAGCTGGTTGAGAGAATGCCAAGAGTGTGCAAAGCAGTCATCAAGGCAAAGGGTGGCTACTTTGAAGAATCTAAAATATATTTTGATTTGTTTAACACTTTTTTTGGTTACTACATGATTCCATATGTATTATTTCATAGTGTTGATGTCTTCATTATTATTCTACAATGTAGAAAATAGTACAAATAAAGAAAAACACTGAATTGAGTAGATGTGCCCAAAACTTTTGACTGGTACTGTGTGTATGGGGGACAGAGGAACTGGTAGTCAACCCCCTATAATTTCACACAGAGTGAGTCCATATTATGTGATACATACATTATGTGATATATAGATGCCACATTTTACTTCTGAACTAATTTAAGCTTGCCTAAACAAAGGGGGTGAATATTTATGTAACTATATTTTTGTTAAATTTGTAAAAATGTGTCGAATTTTCTATTGACTTTGACATTACGGAGTATTTCGTGTAGATCAATGAAGAAAATCTATTTCAATCCCACTTTGTAACACAACAAAATGTGAAAAACATTCAAGGGGATGAATACTTATGATACCCACTGGTACCGCAGCTAAGCAGTACAGGGACCTGTTCAAATACTTCAGTCAGGGCCACAACTTTCACTGGGGACGGGGACGGACATGCCCCCCCACATTCTGAAATTAAACCCCCAGTTTAACCAATGGAATGTGATACACAGTTGCCTCTTTTTTTGCCTCAGAGCGGTCGGTTACGCTGTTTGGAGTGTTTATCCGACTGGATCAAAAAAATAAGGTCCCCCCCACTTCCAAAACCAAAGTCACACCCCTGTCTTCAGTAATGCATCTTTATTTCCAACCTTCTTTAAAGTAGAGCTGAATTTGTTGGATTGGTGTAATTAAAAAAAAAGGGTTGGTAACCTTCCATTCACCTAAACAATCACTTCTAGGCCTATGTCTGCGTTTTAGACCTCGAAGAGAGAAGGAAAGTATTCTAACAGGGCCCTGGCCTCAAGTGAGTTTGGACTGAAGAGTTAAAACAGTAACACTCGGTCTTCGAGATGTCAACAGGCCTAGCGTGTGGTATGATGGTGGTCCCTCCCCGTGATTGGTTCACCCCTGAGTGACATCTGTTCTCCTCTGACACCATGGTGTTTGACAGCCACTGGATGGTTCCTCACTGGGGTAGATAGCACTGGATGGTTCCTCACTGGGGTAGATAGCACTGGATGGTTCCTCACTGGGGTAGATAGCACTGATGGTTCCTCACTGGGGTAGATAGCACTGATGGTTCCTCACTGGGGTAGATAGCACTGATGGTTCCTCACTGGGGTAGATAGCACTGATGGTTCCTCACTGGGGTAGATAGTACTGATGGTTCCTCACTGGGGTAGATAGCACTGATGGTTCCTCACTGGGGTAGATAGCACTGATGGTTCCTCACTGGGGGTAGATAGCACTGATGGTTCCTCACTGGGGGTAGATAGCACTGATGGTTCCTCACTGGGGTAGATAGCACTGATGAGCCAAGTGGTTGTATCACATCTCAGCAAAACTCCCTCTAATGACAGAAGTAAACAAATGAACAACAGAACAACTGGATGTCAAATCTCCAACAGACTTAGGTCTAATTGACGCCTATTTTGAACATTTAGGCTACTTCTGTATGAGGAACTCTTAACATTGCAGAAGAAGGTTGATGTGTAAATAATAGCTGTGTTTTTACAACATTCCAGTTAAGGTTACTCTGGCTGGCAGGTAGCCTAGTGGTTAGAGCATTGGGCCAGTAACCAAGAGGGTTGCTAGATCAAATCCCCGAGCTGACAAGGCCCAACCAACTACCTCATCCCCTACCGTATTCATTTATTTATCTTGCTCCTTTGCACCCCAGTATTTTTATTTTTTGCACATTCATCTACTGCACATTTACCATTCCAGTGTTAAATTGCTATACTGTAATTACTTCACCACCATGGCCTATTTATTGCCTTTACGTTCCTTATCCTACCTCATTTTGCACACATTGTATATAGATGTTTTTTTTTTTCCTACTGTATTATTGACTGTGTGTTTGTTTCACTCCAATGTGTAACTCTGTGTTGTTGTACATGCATGTGTCAAACTGCTTTTGCTTTATCTTGGCCAGGTCGCAGTTGTAAATGAGAACTTGTTCTCAACTTGCCTACCTGTATTATGACATCATATAGAACTACCTGGTTAAATAAAGGTGTATTATGACATCATATAGAACTACCTGGTTAAATAAAGGTGTATTATGACATCATATAGAACTACCTGGTTAAATAAAGGTGTATTATGACATCATATAGAACTACCTGGTTAAATAAAGGTGTATTATGACATCATATAGAACTACCTGGTTAAATAAAGGTGTATTATGACATCATATAGAACTACCTGGTTAAATAAAGGTGAAATAAAATAAAAATAAACAAAGGTAAAAAAACATGTCATTCTGCCCCTGAACAAGGCAATCATTGTTTCTAGGCCGTCATTGTAAATAATAATTTGTTCTTAACTGACGTGCCTAGTTAAATAAAAGGTTAAATAAAAATATGAAATACTCATCCCTCTCCTTTCTCGCAGTGGGCTTGTTAAAGTTCCCACACCTCTGTGTCTTCTTCTTGTTCGACTCAATGTTTAAGGGAGGGAGAAAACACCTTGAGTCTATTATAGCCTGGTTCTGTTTCCTAGCCTGGTTGTAGCAGTTTGAATGCTGCTTTCATCACAAAATGGTAGCCAGGCTACAATGCCAACACCTTGACAATATTATAGGGTGGGTGGCTTCTGAAGGAGGCCTCCTGGTTCTGTTTCCTAGCCTGGTTAAACCCAATTGTTCAGTCTAGGTTTTTAAACCAGGCTACCGGTTTCTTCCAACTCTAATTGCACTGAAAAAGCAGGATTTGAGCCAAGTGGTTCACCGCCCGCCCAGCCAGACCCTATACACTGAGCGGATAAAACATTAAGAACACCTGCTCTTTCCATGACAGACTGACCAGGTGAATCCAGGTGAAAACCATGATCCCTTATTGATGTCACTTGTTAAATCCACTTCAATCAGGTTACAGGTTAAACAGGTTAAAGAATGATTTTTAAGCCTTGAGACAATTGAGATGTGTATGTGTGCCATTCAGAGGGTGAACGGGCAAGACAAAAGATTTAAGTGCCTTTGAACAGGGTCTGGTAGTAGGTTCCAGGCGCACCGGTTTGAGTGTGTCAAGAACTGCAACGCTGTTGGGTTGTTCACGCTCAACTGTTTCCCCAGTGTGTATCAAGAACGGTCCACCACCCAAAGGACATCCGGCCAACTGGACACAACTGTGGGAAGCATTCGAATCAACATGGGCCAGCATCCCTGTGGAATTCTTTCGACACCTTGTAGAATCCATGTCCCAATGAATTGAGGCTGTTCCGAGGGCAAACGGAGGTGCAACTCAATATTCGGAAAGGCGTTCCTAATGTTTTGTACACTCATTGTACGTCTCCCTCCGTGTCATCATCTTGAGGTCCTTCTACCTCCATTTTTAAAAACACCCAGCTAAACCCAGATCTGATCACCATCAGAGCAAACAGAAGAGAGGCCACATGTTCCAAATGGTACCCGACGCGGCGCCCTACGCTACTCCCAGCCACCCAAGGCGGCGCCCTACGCTACTCCCAGCCACCCGAGGCGGCGCTCTACTCCCGGCCCCCGACGCGGCGCCCTACTCCACTCCCGGCCCCCTACGCTACTCCCGGCCCCCCGACGCGGCGCCCTACACTACTCCCGGCCCCCGACGCGGCGCCCTACTCCCTACGCTACTCCCGGCCCCCGACGCGGCGCCCATTTATCCCAGCCACCCATGGCGGCGTCCTACTCCCTTTACGCTTACTCCTGCCCCCGACGCTGGCGCTCTACTCCACTCCCGGCGCTACTCTACTCCCTACACTACTCCTGCCCTCGACGAGGCGCCTACTTACGCTGGCGCCCCACGCTTACTCCCGGCCCCCGACGCAGCGCCCTACTCCCTACACTACTCCCGGCGAGGCGCCGATCTTACGCTGGCGCCTCGACGCTACTCCTGCCCCCGACGCTGGCGCCCTCTCGACGCATTCTGCCCTAACGCAGCGCCTACTCCCCACGCGATTCTCGGCCTCGACGCTGGCGCCTACTCCCACGCTGGCGCCTACGCGGCGCCTACGCACCCGGCCCCCAACGCAGCGCCCTCCCACGCTCCCCCCCGACGCGGCGCCTACTCACGCTCCCGGCCCTCGACGCTGGCGCCCTACTCCCACGCTTACTCCTGCCCCCGACGCGGCGCCTACTACGCTTACTCCCGGCCCCCGACGCGGCGCCCTACGCTTACTCCCGGCACCCGACGCGGCGCCCTGCGCTACTCCCGGCACCCGACACGGCGCGCTACTCCCGGCACCCGACACGGCGCGCTACTCCCGGCACCCGACACGGCGCGCTACTCCCGGCACCCGACACGGCGCGCTACTCCCTCCCTAAGTAGTGCACTAAATATGAAGTTACAGGATGCCATTTAGGAAACAAATCATGGAAAAGTAGACAGTCGACCATTCACAAACCTCGAGGAATATGAAGGTAGGATTCTTAAAGCCACTGGTCTGAATTACAACTTGTGGTTCGGCTTTAGCAGCAGGCAGATTGGTTTGGCGTTTCACCTGGCTGTGCGGCCAGAGCTGAAATGAAGAACGTGTTTGTGTTAAATTAATTGAGGCTCTTTACTCCTGTTACAGATATTGTATCCGCCTCTTGGAGTTTTTTTTCCTTTCATTGATCTGTGAAGGGGAAGGGGGTTCTCTATGGGCCCATGCTGAAAACAGACCACCACATCAACACTTAATAACGAGGGAGGAAGTCTTTGTGTATGTCTGTCTGTCTGTGGAATAAGGTTGGAGGCTCCAAAACTGAGGCCCTGCCATGACAGACGAGAGAGTGGGGAGAAGGTAGAGAAAGGAAGCTGGAGACAACGCCTACACACTGCCAGGACACCTTGACAACACCTACACACTACCACAACACCTACAAAACTGCCAGGACACCTTGACTACGCCTACATATTATTCAGCTTTTGTTGGAAACGTGAAAACATTGTTTAGAAATGGACCTTTGATGAGATCAGCACTCATTCAGAAGACTTGAGATCAACTATGCCAAGCAGAGAAACGATCAATTTACCTGTGGCAGCTCCAAGTTTCTGCCTAGGGACAATCTCTGTGTTAAAAAATTAAATGACCCAACCTGTATCGGTTCCGATTAGATATCAGGTACATGCTTTACTTCCACAGGCTTCTAACCTGCATCGCAAATGGAACTTATTCCCTACACAGAGCATTACTTTATTCCCTACACAGAGCATTACTTTATTCCCTACACAGAGCATTACTTTATTCCCTGTGTGCCCTGGTCAAAAGTAGTGCACTATAAAAAAAGGGAATAGGGTGCCATTCGATCAATCAGGCAGAACAGAACAGGAGGCCGAAGCTTAACCTTTGACCCAACTGGTAACGCCATACATCACATCCTGTGAGAGAGAGAGAGAGAGCACCATCCAAATTACACCCTATCCCCTACATAGTGCATTACTTTGACCAAGGCCCATAGGGGGAAGTGCACTACTTTGACCAAGGCCCATAGGGGGAAGTGCACTACTTTGACCAAGGCCCATAGGGGGAAGTGTGCCATTTGAGACAGACCTATTCTAAATGGGGTCAGCTTCTAGCACTGCTAATGGTCACTTTAGCACAATTCCAGTCAATGGCTTTAGGACTTTTTGGTTTTGAAATTTAAGCCTACGTTGGAAGCTGCGAAAATCACCCATAGTTACTGTTGGAGCCAACGCAAAACCTAAGACACACTTGGAACTGTGGAATATAATATTTAGATGTTTCTCAAAAAGCAGCAGGACTGGACTCCACAATCATTTGTACTGATGGAAACGTCCACATAGTCTCTCTAAAGTCAGTGTTGGGCTACACAACCTAGCAGGCCGTACCCGGCATAACCAGCCAGTCATTTCAATCCTCCACTAAAGCTCTGTACAGAGCCAACAGGTACCGGCAACATCCCACGACCCTGCTTCCAATCACCGCCTACATACTAATCAGTAGCATGTCTGAATTAATTGATGCCCCGCTCTCTAGTACCCTCTTCTCTCACACACACACACACACACACACACACACACACACACACACACACAGGATAGGGATAGCAAGCGATGATAAGTCAGACAGCAGCTGTGACGGATGAGATGGTAGGAAACTTTGGGACGAATTGGAACGCCGACTGCAAGCCATGCCTAATCGCCAAACGTCAGTGCCCAACCTCACTAAATGCTCTTGTGGCTGAATGGAAGAATGTTTCCCCGCAGCAATGTTCCAACATTAGTGGAAAGCCTTCCCAGAAGAGTGGATGGTGTTCTTGGGGTCATAGGCATAGCAAAGAGGGGGACCAACTCCATATTAATGCCCATGGATTTTGGAATGAGATGTTCGAGAAACAGGTGTCCACATACTCTTGGCCATGTAGTGCAGCTAGCTAGCAAGCGAGACAACTTTAGCCAGTAAGCTTGCGTACTTGGTTGGGACAAAGCATGCATTGGCAGGCAAGATGCAGAAGGACGAGCATACTATTCCCCATTGTTTAACAGTGCAATTTTGATGGCCAACTAGCTGAAAAAGTTTGAGAGTGTTTATATAATGTTCCTTCATTTTCGATTTTAATTCACATTGCTCTGGCTAGCATTAGTTGTTGATCATGTGCATATAGAGAAAGAGCCTGCCTTTTTATGGGTTGTTTGATCAATAGGACTGTAAGGTTATCAAACTGTAAGAGGACCTCTGTGGTATTTAGCTACAGTGAGGGAAAAAAGTATTTGATCCCCTGCTGATTTTATACATTTGCCCACTGACAAAGAAATGATCAGTCTATAATTTTAATGGTAGGTTTATTTGAACAGTGCGAGACAGAATAACAACAAAAAAATCCAGAAAAATGCATGTGAAAAATGTTAGAAATTGATTTGCATTTTAATGAGGGAAATAAGTATTTGACCCCTCTGCAAAACATGACTTAGTACTTGGTGGCAAAACCCTTGTTGGCAATCACAGAGGTCAGACGTTTCTTGTAGTTGGCCACCAGGTTTGCACACATCTCAGGAGGGATTTTGTCCCACTCCTCTTTGCAGATCTTCTCCAAGTCATTAAGGTTTCGAGGCTGACATTTGGCAACTTGAACCTCCAGCTCCCTCCACAGATTTTCTATGGGATTAAGGTCTGGAGACTGGCTAGGCCACGCCAGGACCTTAATGTGCTTCTTCTTGAGCCACTCCTTTGTTGCCTTGGCTGTGTGTTTTGGGTCATTGTCATGCTGGAATACTCATCCACGACCCATTTTCAATGCCCTGGCTGAGGGAAGGAGGTTCTCACCCAAGATGTGACGGTACATGGCCCTGTCCATCATCCCTTTGATGCGGTGAAGTTGTCCTATCCCCTTAGCAGAAAAACACCCCAAAAGCATAATGTTTCCACCTCCATGTTTGACGGTGGGGATGGTGTTCTTGGGGTCATAGGCAGCATTCCTCCTCCTCCAAACATGGCGAGTTGAGTTGATGCCAAGGAGCTCCATTTTGGTCTCATCTGACCACAACACTTTCACCCAGTTGTCCTCTGAATCATTCAGATGTTCATTGGCAAACTTCAGACGGGCATGTATATGTGCTTTCTTGAGCAGGGGGACCTTGCGGGCGCTGCAGGATTTCAGTCCTTCACGACGTAGTGTGTTACCAATTGTTTTCTTGGTGACTATGGTCCCAGCTGCCTTGAGATCATTGACAAGATCCTCCCGTGTAGTTCTGGGCTGATTCCTCACCGTTCTCATGATCATTGCAACTCCACGAGGTGAGATCTTGCATGGAGCCCCAGGCCGAGGGAGATTGACAGTTCTTTTGTGTTTCTTCCATGTGTGAATAATCGCACCAACTGTCGTCACCTTCTCACCAAGCTGCTTGGCGATGTTCTTGTAGCCCTTTCCAGCCTTGTGTAGGTCTACAATCTTGTCCCTGACATCCTTGGAGAGCTCTTTGGTCTTGGCGACGGTGGAGAGTTTGGAATCTGATTGATTGATTGCTTCTGTGGACAGGTGTCTTTTATACAGGTAACAAACTGAGATTAGGAGCACTCCCTTTAAGAGTGTGCTCCTAATCTCAGCTCGTTACCTGTATAAAAGATACCTGGGAGCCAGAAATCTTTCTGATTGACAGGGGGTCAAATACTTATTTCCCTCATTAAATTGCAAATCAATTTATAACATTTTTCACCTGCGTTTTTCTGGATTATTTTGTTGTTATTCTGTCTCTCACTGTTCAAATAAACCTACCATTAAAATTATAGACTGATCATTTCTTTGTCAGTGGGAAAACGTACAAAATCAGCAGGGGATCAAATACTTTTTTCCCCCCCTCACTGTACATATTGGCAGAAATGTACTTTGACAAATGCGTTCCAATTATCTAAAGTTGTGTGGGGTACGGGCTGTGTGGGGTACCATGTCACCAGAATATGAATAAACACACCATAGAAATAGAGTCTATCCGTCTATGAAACAAAATACTCAATCACTTTCTACCAAGAGTTTCATCGCTATAACAACCATGGGTTCAAAACATTTTTGTAATATGAATCATATTTATTATATAATAAAACATACAAAATAGCCATTCTATCATCCTCCCTTCTAGGTCTTTGGCTATTGCTAGTAGAGAGTCAACTGGATGACACCAAATATCTGGCATCCACATGTCTTTTCAACATGACACAGAGAAATTAGAAGTTTTGTCAACAGCTGTAGGAATGGCCTGTAATGGAAACACATAAATACATTCATGTTAAGCCCATTCCGTCAGTTATGGTTACTGCAGTCAGCTGATTGCAAAACATCAGAGGTAGACCTACTTCAAGGCTAGTTGCCGAGATTCATAAGATTGGTCTTGAGCAATTAGGCTACATATAGGCTACTTATAGACTACATATAGGCTACATAGAGGCCTGAAGGTCAAGTGTTGGAGGAATCCCTTGGAACACTTTTACACATTATGACGTTTTCAATTCCGTCCAATATAAATCCCGCGTTATGACAGGTAAGGATTACACATCAATAGTCTACATTCACGATGTCATCTGATGTGGACATATCCAAGGCAAAAACTGACTACGTGATTTTCAACTGCGGTACCGAAGTCAGTTTTCCGTTTACACTACCCTCCGCTACAGATATATAGGTCGAGACCCCCCAAAAAAAATCATCAGCAATGTTTGCTGTTTAGTTGCGCACACATCAACAGTTACCATTGTTTTCCAGATACACGCATTATTTATAGGCTACAGAAAAATGTTCCCGTTAAAAAAAACACGTTATATGGTCAGCCTTCATACACCGGGCGGCACGTGCTAAAACGTTCTACGTTGATGCAAAGCTATCGGCGCATGTCAAAGAATGACGAATTAAAGACAGATCTGAGCTGAAACGACCTCGGAATGAGTTATGCTCAGAATGTGTAGTGATTGGTAGCCTACTAAGTAGACAGTCGCGGTCAGCGGCGGCTGATGCTGGAAGAGTAGAGTAAAGGGAGAAAAAAAAATTGAGGAACATTTGCTCCACTGTCGCAATCATCTTTCCTTTGATAAAATATAAACACCCACCTAATGTTGAGGATCCAGCGCCGGACAGAGTTGATCAAGCTGCTTATCTAATAGTTGGAACACCGTGACTCGTACATTCCACCCGTTCTATTTGCTCGCTGTTGTTCCACTGATCCGACAACACAAGATGACTTGTTACTGCTTTTCTTTTCAATTGTATCGCTGCAAAACGCGTCAGCCTTACTTTACTAGAGTCTGGTGTAATCATTAGTCCAAACAGTTGCGTTTTGCAACGAATCCGAAAGTTTCTATTGGACAAATTCAGGTAGGTCCCGCCCCCCGTTTCCTTCCATTTGTTTCCGTTTTAGAAACGTTTTGCAACAGAAGGGATGTAATGAATATGCCCTTAGTGGTTTGGAATTGCAAGCCGGTTTGCGATTGGACCACCCGCAGAAGAATGTGTCATGGTAGAGGATTGGTTAAAAGCTTTGAAGGGTGGGGTTTGAATGTACCCAGGCTTTTAAAGAGACAGTGGACTCCGATTGAAATATTGGCGCAACAGCTCACCGCAAAATATTGGAGTATTAGAAAGCCAACAGTACATTTTTATTGACATAAAATACAAATGTAATAATTGACTTACTCTTCCAATGATTTGAGTCCACAACCACAACGTTGTCAGTCTAATTATAGGCTACAGATGTTCCTGGGAAATATGTTCATTTGCATATTCACACAAGATAATTTAAGATCATTTAAATACATTAATAAATTATGACATTTTAATCAAGTTAATTAAATCATTAATCAATCACACTATATTACAGGCTAAATATCAACAAAGTTGTTTGATTTACCAGGTTTAGGTATCCAGTTGTACATGTCCTTGAGGTTTTGTTGCTCTCTATCTGAAAAACAAGGCTATAAAAACAGTAGACAGACAGTTACACTGAAGTCCCACGAAGATGCTGTTACACTGCTGTATGTACCTGACTGCTGATGGTCGTACATTCGGCAGGAGGTCAGAATTGGAGCTCAGTTTCCACCTCCTTTTGTGGGCACATAGCCTGTCTTTTCTTGAGAACCAGGTCTGCCTACGGCGGCCTCTCTTAACAGCAAGGCTATGCTCAATGAGTCTGTACATAGTCAAGGATTTTCTTAATTTTGGGTCAGTCACAGTGGTCAGGTATCCTGCCACTGTGTACCCTCTGTTTTGGGCCAGAAAGCATTCTAGTTTGCTCTGTTTTTTTGTTAATTCTTACACACAAGATAATTTAAGATAATTTTTTATTTTTTATAAATTATGACATTTTAATCAAGTGAATTAAATAAGTATAAGTAATTAAGTAATAAATAAAATAAAAATGCACATGTCAACAGCAAACCCAATTTACTCCACTAACTGACCTGAGAACAGTCATTCTGTGTTCAATAGCAAAACCCAATTTACTCCACTAACTGACCTGAGAACAGTCATTCTGTGTTCAACAGCAAAACCCAATTTACTCCACTAACTGACCTGAGAACAGTCATTCTGTGTTCAATAGCAAAACCCAATTTACTCCACTAACTGACCTGAGAACAGTCATTCTGTGTTCAACAGCAAACCCACGTCTTGAAAGATAAAGTACTGTTTCTAGAGACCAACACTAATTTCTATGAGCCCTAGTAAAAAGTAGTGCACTATATTATAGGGAGTAGGACACTTGTGTTAAGGAGAATGTTGCTGCACGCTACCTGTTCCCTCCAAAAGATCCGTTTTGTGTACTTCTTTTTGAGGAATGCACCCTGGGGTTGCATCTCAAATGGCACCCTATTCCCTTTATAGTGCACTACTTTTTTGTACCAGGGCTTTGGTCAAAAGTAGTGCACTTTTATAGGGAATAGGATGCCATTCAGGACGGGCTTGTCAGTTCGATGCCAACCCGTCTAGTCCGAGATTTTTTTTTTTCTTTTAGAGTACCAGTAAGTCTGACTCTAACAACAAAGAGAAGCGAGGGCAGTCATGCCAGCAGCAGTCATCGTTCTGGCAGGTTGTTTTCTTCTTTGTTTTGGGAACTGCTATCAGCATAGCTCTGCCACCTCCAATAAAGATCCTGGTGTCTCAGGAAATACAGGGTGGGTTTGAAGCTGCTAGAAGCAGGACCAAACATTAATCAGCACTGGAACCTAGTCACATTGTGTCCATTTATACACATAACATTATAACATTCAATATACACTATAACATCACACATCCCATACTTCTCTTTCTCTGTCTGTGCATAGTGGAGATTTAACATATTTTGAGAGAGAGAGAGGAGAATGAGATAGAGAGAGGGAGAAAGCAAGAGAGCGTTTTTAGTGTTCTTCAACGGGATATTGTACAAGTGGAATTGTGTTATTACACTAGTGGGTTAAAGAAAGGGACTGACCCTTCTGATTTCACTTTAACCCCCTGAGCAGGGGTTCTTAAACTTTTTTAGCCTGAGACCCAGATGAGAAACTGACCGTCCTCCGGTGACCCAAATCGTCCTCCAACAACCCAAAGTAAGAAGAGATAGTATGTGATTATGCATTCATTCGGAAAGTAGTCAGACCCCTTGACTTTTTCCGAATTTTGTTACTTTACAGATTTATTCTAAAATATCACATTTCCATAAGTATTCAGACCCTTTACTCAGTACTTTGTTGAAGTACCTATGAGGGCACAAGGCGAGACCCAGATGCAGACATGGGAGGCAGATGGTTTGAGTCTTGATATTTATTAAACAATCCCAAAAGGGGTAAGGAAGAGAATGGTTGTGGACAGGCAAACGGTCAAAACCAGTTCAGAGTCCAGGAGGTACAGAGTGGCAGACAGGCTCGAGGTCAGGGCAGGCAGAATGGTCAGGCAGGAGGTTACAGAGTCCAGAAGACAGGCAAGGGTCAAAAACCGGGAGGACTGGCAAAAGAGAAGAGAAGCAGGAGTACAGGAAACACGCTGGTTGACTTGAAAAACATACAAGACAAACTGGCCCAGAGACAGGAAACACAGGGATAAATACAACAGGGATAATAAGCAACACCTGGAGGGGGTGGAGACCATCACAAGACAAGTGAAACTGATCAGAGTGTGACAGTACCTTTGGCAGCAATTACAGCCTTGAGTCTTCTTGGGTATGATGCTACAAGCTTGGCACACCTGTATTTGGGGAGTTTCTCCCATTCTTCTCTGCAGATCCTCTCATGCTCTGTCAGGTTGGATGGGGAGCATCACTGCACAGCTATTTTCAGATCTCTCCAGAGATGTTCGATCGGGTTCAAGTCCGGGCTCTGGCAGGGCCACTCAAGGTCATTCAGAGACTTGTCCCAAAGCCACTCCTGCGTTGTCTTGGCTGTGTGCTGAGGATCGTTGTCCTGTTGGAAGGTGAACCTTCGCCCAAGTCTGAGGTAGTGAGTGCAGGTTTTCCTCAAGGATCTCTGTACTTTGCTCTGTTCATCTTTGCCTAAATCCTGACTAGTCTCCCAGTCCCTGCCGCTGAAAAACATCCCCACAGCATGATGCTGCCACCACCATGCTTCACAGTAGGGATGTTGCCAGGTTTCCTCCAGATGTGATGCTTAGGCATTCAGGCCAAAGAGTTCAATCTTGGTTTCATCAGACCAGAGAATCTTGTTTCTCATGGTCTGAGATTCTTTAGGTGCTATTTGGCAAACCAAGCGGGCTGTCATGTGCCTTTTACTGAGGAGTGGCTTCCGTCTGGCCACTCTACCATAAAGGCCTGATTGGTGGAGTGCTGCAGAGATGGTTGTCCTTCTGGAAGGTTCTCCCATCTCCACAGAGGAGCTCTGTGGAGCTCTGTCAGAGTGACCATCAGGTTCTTGGTCACCTCCCTGACCAAGGCCCTTCTCTCCCAATTGCTCATTTTGGCCGGGCGGCCAGCTCTAGGAAGAGTCTTGGTGGTTCCAAACTTATTCCATTTAAGAATGATGGAGGCCACTGTGTTCTTGGGGACCTTCAATGCTGCATAAATGTTTTGGTACTTTTGTTTTTTTTTATTTTTAATACATTTACAAACATTTCTAAAACCTGTTTTCACTTAGTCATTATGGGGTATTGCGTGTAGATTGCTGAGGAATTGTTTTTATATAAGCCGTTTTAGATTAAGTCTGTAACATAACAAAATTTGGAAAAAGTCAAGGGGGTCTGAATACTTTCCAAAAGGCACTGTAGGTTTATTCTCATAACTCGCGATCAACCTCTCACATGCCCAGGACTCACTTTGGGTCCCGACCCATAGTTTAAGAAACCCTGTACTAGAGTAATAAAAAAAAACAGCTGCATTACGATTAGACATTTATTAATTTAGCAGGTGCAGCAGGTGCTCAGCTTGAGGAGGGCTTAGTCAATGTCCATCGTCTTCTTGTAACACACAGAAAGAAATAGAGAAAGAGATAGAACAGCCCTTCAAAGAAGGAAGGATACATTTACCCGTGACTAGAGTTCAAAATATACATTTCTTTGCCCGTACATAGTCACAGTCGGTATTAAATTGAATGTTGCGGCCCTGCCCACCTGCGGGGAAAACAACCCATGATTACCTTGTTTAACCCATTGGCTCACAGCAACAACAAAAAACTTTTTCAAAATAAATGTTCTTGTTGTCTGCTTGTTTTAGTCAATTGCAAAACTGTATTTAAGAAAAGTACAACATGTCTAATGATGACGTTTCAACATTGCCTGCTCCCGAGCGTTCACACTAAAAAGTGATTTGGAAGTGCTTACCTCATGCCGCTTTTCACGAGTGAGCGCTAGCTAGCTACCGAGCGGAACATTAAGCTAGCCAAGACCAACAACACAAAGAAACTGACTATAAAGCGGTGTTACACATGGACTGTACTAAACAAGTTAAATATATTTACCTGTGATTAAATGTTTTCCACACACATAGCTACATGTAGCCTACTTGGATACCGGGTCCCTGCAATTTCCCACTGTCCCACACCGAATAGCCTGAAGCCACAGGGCTCTTCCCCCAGGCGTTATTTCCCTGCGTTGGAGCATTTTGAACTGTAGGTCAGGATTTTGGACCTGGTTACATGTACATTGAACAACACAGCAGCTTTTCAACATGTTTTGTTATTTCTGTATAACAAAAAAAGCGACGACAAAGTTTTCCCTTTTACAATGGGGGTCACCTGTTGAATGCACTTCAATCCATGTAGATGAAGGGGAGGAGACAGGTTAAAGAAGGATTTTCAAGCCTTGAGACAATTGAAACATGGATTGTGCATGTGTGCCATTCAGAGGGTGAATGAGCAATACAAAAGATTTAAGTGCTTACTGCTGGGTTTTTCACAATAAACAGTGTGTATGAAGAATGGTCCACCACCCAAAGGACATTCTGCCACGCATTGGAGTCAACAAAGGGGGGTGCAACTCAATATTAGGAACCAAAAGTTTCTATATAGAACCCCAAAAAACCAAAAGGTTCTATATAGAAGCCAAAAGATCCAAAAGTTTCTATATAGAACCCCAAAGAACCAAAAGGTTCTATATAGAACCCAAAAGAACCAAAAGTTTCTATATAGAACCCCAAAGAACCAAACGTTTCTATATAGAACCCCAAAGAACCAAAAGTTTCTATATAGAACCCCAAAGAACCAAAATGTTCTATATAGAACCCCAAAGAACCAAAGATTTCTATATAGAACCCCAAAGAACCAAAAGGTTCTATATAGAACCCCAAAGAACCAAAAGGTTCTATATAGAACCCTAAAGAACCAAAAGGTTCTATATAGAACCCTAAAGAACCAAAAGGTTCTATATAGAACCGCAAAGAACCAAAAGGTTCTATATAGAACCCAAAAGAACCAAAAGGTTCTATATAGAACCCCAAATAACCCTTTTTTCTAAGAGTGCAGTGTTGATTATCTAAGGTAATGTTAATTTATCTGAGTGACAGTGAAAAACAAGAGAGAATAAATATACACTGTATGGCTCTGTGTGAGCGTTGAAACAAGGTGTTCTATTGCTTCGTTTGCATCCCGATAATCTCTCCCTTCTCCCAAAGTGTGTACTTGTTCACTTCCCTTTATAGTTTTCAAATCAAATCAAATTTTATCGGTCACATACAAGTGTAAAGCAGTTGTTATTGCGGGTGTAGAAAAATGCTTAACTTGAAAGTAAGTTATTGGTAAAAGAAATATGGTGGAACTCTCTCTACTCCATGACTCTACCAATCCAGTCCTTTTAGAGAGAAGGAGGGAGGGAGACAGAGGGAGGTGGAGGGAGGGAGAAGGAGGGAGGTGGAGGGAGGGAGGTGGAGGGAGGGAGGGAGGTGGAGGGAGGGAGGTGGAGGGAGGGAGAAGGAGGGAGGGAGAAGGAGGGAGGTGGAGGGAGGGAGAAGGAGGGAGGTGGAGGGAGGGAGGTGGAGGGAGACGGCGAAAGGTGGAGGAAGGGAGACAGAGGGAGGTGGAGGGAGGAGGAGGTAGGGAGGTGTAGGGAGGGAGGGAGACGGAGGGAAGTGGAGGGAGGGAGGGAGGGAGAAGGAGGGAGGGAGATGGCTGGAGGAGGAGGGAGGGAGGGAGAAGGAGGGAGATGGAGGGAGGTGGAGGGAGGGAGGGAGACGGCGGGAGGAGGAGGGAGGGAGGGAGAAGGAGGGAGATGGAGGGAGGTGGAGGGAGGGAGGGAGAAGGAGGGAGATGGAGGGAGGGAAGTGGAGGGAGGTGGAGGGAGACGGCGGGAGGAGGAGGGAGGGAGAGGGAGGGAGGGAGGGAGATGGAGGGAGATGGAGGGAGATGGAGGGAGACGGCGGAAGGAGGAGGGAGGTGGGGGGTTGCCTTAATCGACGTCCACGTCATCAGCGCCCGGGGAGCTGTTGTTGTTCTTTCAAACTGCCTTGCTCAAGGGCAGATTTGTTCACCTTGCCAACTCGAGGATTCGAACCAGCGACCTTTTGGTTACTGGCCCAACGCTTTTAACCGATAGGATGGATACGGAGGGAGGCGGAGGGAGACGAAGGGAGGGGAAAATATTTTCTTTGACAATGCATCCCCAGGAGAGCGGTGTGAAAAGCTTTTCAGAGGAGCTCTTATAGAGGCTGAGAACGGATAAGGGGGAGTCATGAGAGAATGGGAGGAAGTGACAGCATGATCCTAACACCCCCTCCACCCCCATACTGCCTTTCCTTAGGTGCACACAGTGTGTAAAGATGCCTTCTGTGCACAGTTTTCAGATGCTTGCAATGCCAAAGGTCGTGGGTTTGATTCTCGTTGGCGACACCCATAGGTAAGATGTATGTGGGCATCACTGTCAGTTGCTTTGAATAAAAGCGTCTGCTAAATGTGAAATATTGATGATTGTTATTGCGGGTGTGGTAGCTGTTGTGTGGTAAGACTTTTTCAATTTTCGCCTAAAAATGACAAACCCAAATCTAACTGACTGTAGCTCAGGACCCGAAGCAAGGATATGCACATTATTGATACCATTTGAAAGGAAACACTTTGAAGTTTGTGTAAATGTGAAATTAATGTAGTAGAATATAACACAGTAGATCTGGTAAAAGATGATACAAAGAAAAAAACTAACTTTTTTCCATTTTTTTTGTACCATCATCTTTGAAATGCAAGAGAAAGGCCATAATGTATTATTCCAGCCCAGGTGCTATTTAAATTGTGGCCACTAGATGGCAGCAGTGTATGAGCAAAGTTTTAGACTGATCCAAGGAACCATTGCATTTCTGTTCAAAATGTTATATCAAGACTGCCCAAATGTGACTAATTGGTTTACTAAAAGCATTTAAAGTTCATAACTGTGCAATCTCCTCAAACAATAGCATGGTATTCTTTCACTGTAATAGATACTGTAAATTAGACAGTGCAGTTAGATTAACAAGAATTTCAGCTTTCTACCAGAATCAGATATGTCTATGTCCTGGGAAATGTTCTTGTTACTTACAACGTCATGCTAATCACATTAGCCTACGTTAGCTCAACCGTCCCGAGGGTGGGACACCGATCTGTAGAGATCCTTCAGAGGCTTTAAAGGAAAAATCCACCCAAAACCACTAATGCCTATAATTTACAGTGTTAAATAACACTAACATTTGAAAAAAGTATTTTTTGTGAACAAATGTTTAATTTTGTCATTGTAATAAGGTTGGTAGCAACATGTGAAAATCCTTGTGGAAATCTATTGCAGCTCAAGTCGACTACAAAACCCATAATGTAATGCTCTCTATGGGCTGGCCGGCTAGCTAGGTAGCTACACACAATAATACTAAAGTCAATAACAACATGTGAAGTAGCTAGTTAGCTGTAAAATCGCCTGAACAAACTGCACTATCTACAATTTCACCATGTTCAACCAGCAGATCGATGTGCCTCGCAGAGTCTGACATTCACAACGGCCATGCAATGCACCCTGGACTGAAGAGGCAGACAGGAATGTGGTGGACCCTCTGTTAAATTTCACATTTCTCGAAGTGGGAATATCACTAAAATATGATCAATGTCTAATTCGAGGGAAGACAACCTCCCGCGTTTTGACATCGGCCAGTAGTGAAATCTGACATGTATGATTGACGTTTTCTCAATCTTAAAGTCGTACTCCTATTAACTTACAGAGTAGTGAGAGAGACTTTATCGGCAAATTTCTGACTCCTTGAATGGCAAGGATAGATACACATAACAACATCGCTCTTGGATGCACAAAAACAGTATAACATAAAAAATGGGTGAACTTTTCCTTTAATTTGCTATGTGGATAACACAGGGTACATCAGCAGTACAGTAGGCTGCACCCTACCTCCCCAGGATGATGCAACACAGTAGTTCTATATTTAGACATCCAGCTACATCCCTCCCCATCACTATGGCAACACTGGTTGAGTCCCAAATGGCACCCTATTCCCCATAGTGTACTACTTTTTACCAAGCTTGGTTTGAGCGGGAGGGCAGAGAGGAAGGGCAGAGAGGAAGGCAGAGAGGAAGGCAGAGAGGAAGGCAGAGAGGAAGACAGAGAGGAAGACAGAGAGGAAGGGCAGAGAGGAAGACAGAGAGGAAGACAGAGAGGAAGACAGAGAGGAATGGCAGAGAGGAAGGCAGAGAGGAATGGCAGAGAGGAAGACAGAGAGGAAGGGCAGAGAGGAAGACAGAGAGGAAGACAGAGAGGAAGACAGAGAGGAAGGGCAGAGAGGAAGACAGAGAGGAAGACAGAGAGGAAGACAGAGAGGAAGACAGAGAGGAAGACAGAGAGGAATGGCAGAGAGGAATGGCAGAGAGGAAGACAGAGAGGAAGACAGAGAGGAAGACAGAGAGGAATGGCAGAGAGGAATGGCAGAGAGGAAGGCAGAGAGGAAGGGCAGAGAGGAAGAGCAGAGAAGAAGACAGAGAAGAAGACAGAGAGGAGGGCAGAGAGGCAGAGGCAGGCAGACAGAGAGGCAGGCATGCAGAGAGACAGGCAGAGAGGCAGACATGCAGAGAGGCAGACATGCAGAGAGGCAGACATGCAGAGAGACAGGCAGAGAGGCAGACATGCAGAGAGGCAGACATGCAGAGAGGCAGACATGCAGAGAGGCAGGCAGGCAGAGAGAGAGAGCGAGAGGGACGCTGCCTGGGTAACAGAGGGCTGCTGGGGCTTGCAGGGTGGATTGTGTCTCAAAATGCTAAAATGCTTCCTTCTATCCTTCCTCATCTCCTTTCCTTTATTATCACTGCTAGATGAAAGAACTGGATAGCATGAAGTGGACATCATGTTGCTTTTACCTGTTAAGTGTAGGTAGATATGGACGGACACCAAGAAATTAATCAAATTATAACTATTGAGACATAATCATGAGTTGGGATCCTGATTGGTGTAGTGGTCTAAGACACTGCATCGCAGTGCCCGGGTTCGTTCCCGGGTTGTATCACAAATGGCCGTGAATGGGAGTCCCATAGGGCGGTGCACAATTGGCCCAGCATCATCCGGGTTAGGGGAGGGTTTGGCCGGGGCTAGGCCGTCATTGTAAATAAGAATTTGTTCTTAACTGACTTGCCTAGTTAAATTTAAAAAAAAGAACAATCGATGACTCACTAAGCCCTGAACAGAACCTCTGAATATGGGCACAGATCCAACTTTCACCAACCAACAAAGGAGAGGGAGAGAAGGAGAGGGAGAGAAGGAGAGGGAGAGAAGGAGGAATGAGAGAAGGAGGAATGAGAGAAGGAGAGAAGGAGGAATGAGAGAAGGAGAGGGAGAGAAGGAGAGGGAGAGAAGGAGGAATGAGAGAAGGAGAGGGAGAGAAGGAGAGGGAGAGAAGGAGGAATGAGAGAAGGAGGAATGAGAGAAGGAGAGGGAGAGAAGGAGAGGGAGAGAAGGAGGAATGAGAGAAGGAGAGGGAGAGAAGGAGAGGGAGAGAAGGAGGAATGAGAGAAGGAGAGGGAGAGAAGGAGAGGGAGAGAAGGAGGAATGAGAGAAGGAGGAATGAGAGAGGGAGAGAAGGAGGAATGAGAGAAGGAGAGGGAGAGAAGGAGGAATGAGAGAAGGAGAGGGAGAGAAGGAGAGGGAGAGAAGGAGGAATGAGAGAAGGAGAGGGAGAGGGAGAGAAGGAGGAATGAGAGAAGGAGAGGGAGAGAAGGAGAAATGAGAGTGAGCTTAGTCTTCCCCTTTTATGGGATTAACAACACAACACATCTTGTTCTTCATCCTGAATAAAGAACACACATTTCAGATGAGAGAAAAGTCAAATCTTGTCAATGAGGGAAAACGCTTTGATACCATAAACAACTATTATTCATCACCACCCCGACAAGAATGGCACTCTATTCCCTATATAGTGCACTTCTTTTGACCAACCTTATGGGCCATAGTCAAAAGTAGTGCACTATAAAGGGAATATGGAGCCATTTGGGACGTAGTCTACAGCTCATATCTCAGCGCCTTCTCATTATTTGTGCAACTAACTTCCCCTTGAACAGTGACTTAATTTAATTTATTTAAAATATGAACATTCCTACACCCCCCTCTCTCTCATTAATACAGCCCCTCCGTGGATGGAGCTGGCAGAGCAGACAGAATGGATGGAGCTGGCAGAGCAGACAGAATGGATGGAGCTGGCAGAGCAGAGCAGACAGAATGGATGGAGCTGGCAGAGCAGAGCAGACAGAATGGATGGAGCTGGCAGAGCAGACAGAATGGATGGAGCTGGCAGAGCAGACAGAATGGATGGAGTTGGCAGAGCAGACAGAATGGATGGAGCTGGCAGAGCAGAGGAGACAGAATGGATGGAGCTGGCAGAGCAGACAGAATGGATGGAGCTGGCAAAGCAGAGCAGACAGAATGGAGCTGGCAGAGCAGAGCAGACAGAATGGATGAAGCTGGCAGAGCAGACAGAATGGATGAAGCTGGCAGAGCAGACAGAATGGATGGAGCTGGCAGAGCAGAGCAGACAGAATGGATGGAGCTGGCAGAGCAGGGCAGACAGAATGGAGCTGGCAGAGCAGACATAATGGATGGAGCTGGCAGAGCAGACCAGACAGAAGGGATGGAGCTGGCAGAGCAGACAGAATGGATGGAGCTGGCAGAGCAGGGCAGACAGAATGGAGCTGGCAGAGCAGACATAATGGATGGAGCTGGCAGAGCGTAGCAGACAGAATGGATGGAGCTGGCAGAGCGTAGCAGACAGAATGGGTGGGGCTGGCAGAGCAGACAATGGATGGAGCTGGCAGATCAGACAGAATGGATGGATGGAGCTGGCAGAGCAGAGCAGACAGAATAGATGGAGCTGGCAGAGCAGACAATGGATGGAGCTGGCAGAGCAGACAGAATGGATGGACCTGGCAGAGCAGACAGAATGGAGCTGGCAGAGCAGACAGAATGGATGCAGCTTGTAGAGCAGAGCAGACAGAATGGATGGAGCTGGCAGAGCAGACAGAATGGGCTGGCAGAGCAGACAGAATGGATGGAGCTGGCAGAGCAGACAATGGATGGAGCTGGCAGAGCAAACAGAATGGATGGAGCTGGCAGAGCAGACAGAATGGAGCTGGCAGAGCAGACAGAATGGATGGAGCTGGCAGAGCAGACAATGGATGGAGCTGGCAGAGCAAACAGAATGGATGGAGCTGGCAGAGCAGACAGAATGATTGGAGCTGGCAGAGCAGACAGAATGGATGGAGCTGGCAGAGCAGACAGAATGGATGGAGCTGGCAGAGCAGAGCAGACAGAATGGCTGGAGCTGACAGAGCAGAGCAGACAGAATGGATGGAGCTGGCAGAGCAGAGCAGACAGAATGGATGGAGCTATCAGAGCAGACAGAATGGATGGAGATGGCAGAGCAGATAGAATGGATGGAGCTGGCAGAGCAGAGCAGACAAAATGGATGGAGCTGGCAGAGCAGACAATGGATGGAGCTGGCAGAGCAGACAGAATGGATGGACCTGGCAGAGCAGACAGAATGGAGCTGGCAGAGCAGACAGAATGGATGCAGCTTGTAGAGCAGAGCAGACAGAATGGATGGAGCTGGCAGAGCAGACAATGGATGGAGCTGGCAGAGCAAACAGAATGGATGGAGCTGGCAGAGCAGACAGAATGATTGGAGCTGGAAGAGCAGAGCAGAGCAGACAGAATGGGTGGAGCTGGCAGAGCAGACAGAATGGATGGAGCTGGCAGAGCAGACAGAATGGAGCTGGCAGAGCAGAGCAGACAGAATGGCTGGAGCTGGCAGAGCAGACAGAATGGAGCTGGCAGAGCAGAGCAGACAGAATGGATGGAGATGGCAGAGCAGAGCAGACAGAATGGATGGAGATGGCAGAGCAGAGCAGACAGAATGGATGGAGCTAGCAGAGCAGAGCAGACAGAATGGATGGAGCTGACAGAGAAGAGCAGACAGAATGATGCTGATGATGATGATGATTCCCACTCAGAGAGCAGCAGGTAGGTACCCGCTATGCTACTTTGTTCCATGAGGTGAGGTCCTCGGGTAAATAGGTCCTATTCTGGGATCATCACTGTTTGTTGTTGTTGTTGACGACGGAACAGAACAGCAGAAGTATTACTAAGGATGTGTGATCATCGGGTGTGACTCAGTTTTAGCGGGGAATGTGAAGTTAAGCACGCCAAGGAAGTGAAGCATTAATTGAGTTATGTCATCACGTTGTTCTCGTTAATGACAGCTCTATGCAGACTGCGTAACACGTAGTTACCACGCTCCAGAGCAGGACGGGAATCAGACGTCTGATTAACAGTCAGGTGTAGTCTACACACACACACACACACTCACAAACTCGCACGCACACACACACGCGCACGTGGGCGCACACACACACAGGTTGGCAGGAGCCATTGTGAAGGAGCCTGTGGAGAACCAGCTGGGGTTCTGCCCAGACAAAGTGCCAGGATGCGGTCATGAGATCCCAATCTTTGCCATTTGGAAACGCTCTTCTGCTTTTCACAGAAGGAAAGTCCCTGGTCTCCGGATCTGGCACCTCTGCCTTGAGTACAATGCTGTGATAGATACAGAACCAGACTGTTTCTCCCCTTGGAATGAGTAACGAAGGGATTTGGTGTAAATGAATTATGGTCTAGCTGATGGATGAGAACAATGGGAAACAGAATACAACCTCTTAGCTGTGGCACTGTTTGTGTTTCACAATGGCTGTATCCGAAAAAGGCACCCATAGGACTCTGGCCAAGAGTAGTGCACTATATAGGGAGTAGGGTTCCATTTGGAACAGATGCAATATTCACAGTATGTTTGTGATTACAGCTTCACAATGCCTTCTTAGCGTCGTCCAGTGTACTTTTTATTTAATTTTATTGTCTTTTATAAACTAGCCTTGAGGGCCAGTCTGTTGGTGCTATCATGCCAACTGTCCATGTTTAGCGTTGCTATGAGCAATGGAGTTGGTAAGAGCACAAAGAGACAGAACTGAACTGCTTTCCTGCTCCTCGTTGGGAAATCCACAGTGGGGAGGGGGGATATAATCTGGGCAGGAGTAAATGACTGGCAATCAAGACCACTCAAGATAAAACACATCAAGCTGTTTCTCCACAGAGCAAAGCCAAGGAGAGATTTACGTGTCTGTCGGTAACAGAGATTTCACTTTTAGCCTGGTGTATCGCTAAGCTACGTCAGACTGCTCACTCTCACATGCCTTCCCAGTACTACAGAAACATACACTGAGTATACAAAACATTAAGACATATTTTGGGTTCCAGGTAGAACCTTCCTCAAAGGGTTCTACCTGGAACCCCTTTTTGTTTTCTCCTGGAAACAAAAAGCGTTCTTCAAAGGGTTGAACCTTACGTGGACAGCCGAACTGTCACGATCTCCTTGAGTGACGGACCAAGGCGCAGCGAGGTATTAAGTATACATGCTTTATTTGACAACCGTTACTGGACAACAACTAACAAAGCTATGCACAAACAATAACCCACAAAATACTAGTGAAAACCCCAAACATATATATGGTTCCCAATTAGAGGTAACGACACACAGCTGCCTCTAATTGGGAACCATTACTCCAACATGGAAACACAACACCTAGAACAGAAAAAACCCTACACCTGTCACGCCCTGACCTGTAGGAGCCTTTTTATGTCTCATTTTGGTTTGGTCAGGGTGTGATTTGGGGTGGGCATTCTGTTCTAGTTTTTGTATTTCTTTGCTGTTGGCCGGGTAGGGCTCGCAATCAGGGACAGCTGTCCATCGTTGTCTCTGATTGGGAGCCATACTTTAGTAGCCCTTTTTTTTTTCCCCCCTCCTTTCCGTGTGGGAAGTTGACTCTGTTATTGTGTATGTGCTGTTGGTGCTACACCACATGATCTTCGTTTGTTGTTTTGAGTGAGTTTACAAATAAACATGTTTAACTCAACCCGGCACGCTGCGCCTTGGTCCGTCCTAGAAGATCGTGACAACACCAAAACAAAACTAAACACGCCAGCCTGTCAAAATCAGGCCTGAACGTGACACGAACAACATTTTTGGTTTCAAAGCGTGTTGTATGGACATGAATATGTCTTCATGATTGAGTCATCAGAACACCAAATGTAAACTGCAAATCGTTATCTATCTTAACTGTGAACAGCTTTAATAACCAACCAACTATTCTAATCATGTCACTGTTGAGAGAGATAAATCTCTGCTTGTCGATAATAACTGCAGCTGTGTATCAGAGATGGCGTAAATGGACACTGGTTCATAGGAGAACATTGGACCGGGGATGATGACACCTCTGCTGCTATCGCTAATGAACTCACTGACCCTAACATGAAGAAACTCAGTGTCATATCAAAGCTGAGGCTAATGCAAATCAACTCAATTGACGCCCTGGACCAGAGCTATCAGTACCCCTGTGCTAATCAATCTCTGGTCCTTGGGATGTGGCTGACTGTGCGGGTTCATTTCTGGACCAGGGAAAACAGTACTTTGGGTGTCAGGATGGAAGGGCAGTAGCTAGTGATAACTAGCTACCCTACAGCTACATCTCTTCCTGATCATTCCATCACACATCCCTGTTAGAGTTGACTCTGTATCAAAGCCATCGCCTCAGGGTGAAGTGGAACGTGTGAGACAGAATACTGCTATGTGTGAGATAGTCTACTGCTATAATTACTTCATGCCATCTTCCAGGGTGATTTTCTTACAGAAAAGCATCAAAGAGGCAATCTGGGATTGGTACATCCATTATTTGGCGGAGTGACCACTTTGTTGTTTTTGGAATACCGGATTGGCCCTCAGGGCTACCTACCTAGCCTGTGCCCAATAACTAGCCAATCTGTTAAGGCAAATGTCGTAGGAGAAATCTGGAGCATTATCAGCTTTTCCAAGGATTATAAACACTGAATATACTAAACATTAAGAACCTGACACAGACTGACCAGGTGAATTTAGGTGAAAGCTACGATCCCTTATTGATGTCACTTGTTAAATCCACTTCAATCAGTGCAGATGAAGGGAAGGAGACAGGTTAACGAAGGATTTTTAAGCCTTGAGACAACTGAGACATGGAATGTGTACACTGAGTACACCAAACATTAGGAACACGTTCCTAATATTGAGTTGCACCCCCCCTCAGCCTCAATTCGTCAGTGCATGGACTCTACAAAATGTTGAAAGTGTTCCACAGGGATGCTGGCCAATTTTGAATCAAATGCTTCCCACAGTTGTGTCAAGATGGCTGGATGTCCTTTGGATGGTGGACCATTCTCTTTATGAAATATTGAATTTGGCCTTTACTACTATAGCCCAGAGAAACGCATCGAATAACCCTCCAACCAGACAGCCCATAACCCTCCAACCAGACAATGTCACGGCCCATAACCCTCCAACCAGACAATGTCACGGCCCATAACCCTACAACCAGACAATGTCACGGCCCATAACCCTACAACCAGACAATGTCACGGCCCATAACCCTCCAGCCAGACAATGTCACGGCCCATAACCCTCCAACCAGACAATGTCACGGCCCATAACCCTACAACCAGACAATGTCACGGCCCATAACCCTACAACCAGACAATGTCACGGCCCATAACCCTACAACCAGACAATGTCACGGCCCATAACCCTACAACCAGACAATGTCACGGCCCATAACCCTACAGCCAGACAATGTCACGGCCCATAACCCTACAACCAGACAATGTCACAGCCCATAACCCTACAGCCAGACAGCCCGCGCCGTTTAAGACCTGAGTTCAACATAATATAAGCCTGGAACAATGGGACCAATAGATGTGCAAACCCTGCCCACTCTGCCGCCCCATGCGTTCTAAAGCAAATACTAAGAGTATCTAGAAAGATACCGAATAGTATTTGACCACAGGTATGCTACTATACACCACAGCCTGCTCTACTCTCCATCGCTGATCTGGAAATCACAGGACACATCACCTGCAACAACCCACACACACAACACACACACACACACACACCCAATATGGCCATAAACTGTACACACACCCACCCAATATGGCCATAAACTACATTATCAAGCAGACAGAAACATGGCCATAAACTACATTATCCAGCAGACAGCAATTTGGCCATGAACTACATTATCCAGCAGACAGCAACATGGCCATAAACTACATTATCCAGCAGACAGAAACATGGCCATAAACTACATTATCCAGCAGACAGAAACATGGCCATAAACTACATTATCCAGCAGACAGAAACATGGCCCTAACCTACATTATCCAGCAGACAGAAACATGGCCATAAACTAGATTATCCAGCAGACAGAAACATGGCCCTAACCTACATTATCCAGCAGACAGAAACATGGCCATAAACTAGATTATCCAGCAGACAGAAACATGGCCCTAACCTACATTATCCAGCAGACAGCAACATGGCCATAAACTACATTATCCAGCAGACAGAAACATGGCCATAAACTACATTATCCAGCAGACAGAAACATGGCCCTAACCTACATTATCCAGCAGACAGAAACATGGCCATAAACTAGATTATCCAGCAGACAGAAACATGGCCCTAACCTACATTATCCAGCAGACAGAAACATGGCCATAAACTAGATTATCCAGCAGACAGAAACATGGCCCTAACCTACATTATCCAGCAGACAGCAACATGGCCATAAACTACATCATCCAGCAGACAGAAACGTGGCCATAAACTACATTATCCAGCAGACAGCAACATGGCCATAAACTACATTATCCAGCAGACAGAAACATGGCCATAAACTACATTATCCAGCAGACAGCAACATTGCCTTAATCTACATTATCCAGCAGACAGAAACATGGTCATAAACTACATTATCCAGCAGACAGCAACATGGCCTTAAACTACACTATCCAGCAGACAGCAACATGGCCATAAACTACACTATCCAGCAGACAGCAACATGGCCGTAAACTACACTATCCAGCAGACAGCAACATGGCCATAAACTACACTATCCAGCAGACAGCAACATGGCCATAAACTACACTATCCAGCAGACAACAATATGGCCATAAACTACATTATCCAGCAGACATCAATATGGCCATAAACTACATTATCCAGCAGACAGCAATATGGCCATAAACTACACTATCCAGCAGACAGAAACATGGCCATAAACTACACTATCCAGTAAAATGGGTCAAACCATGTCTCTCTTCCTGTTCCTTTAGCAGCCCACGTGCATTTCCAGCGGTCCCTAACCAACGCTTGTTTTGGTTTCTGACATGGTTTCTTTTACTAGAGGTCTCTCACAGATTTTGGGGATTGTGTGCTCTGAAGCATTCATTTCGACATTCTGTGAATGTATATTTTCAAAAGCATTGCTGTGTGTCGTTCCGGCGTCACTCCAACCAAAACGATGGGAAGCTTACAATTATATTGTAGCGAAGCCCTTAATCCCATTTGGTTAAAACATGAATTCTTCCTCCCGTAGTTTGAAGGGGAAGTAAACAAGATGCTTTCTGTCAACGCAACACTCTGTCTCTCTTGTGAGCAGATGGGCTTCTGGTAACACTGTTATTCAATTCAGACATCTGACAAATTGGTTTGCTGGAAATTAGATTCCATGCCATAAAAAAAAGAACAGGCTTGAACTGGTTTCCATTTCCATAGGGAAGACATGTGGAAGGTTCCTGTGGGTTTTCAAGCAGCAGGTGGGACAATAGAGGGCTTCCAGAGCTTTAAACTAGCTCACAATGGATGAGCTGCTAAAATGAATAGGTTATATTGTTATTGTTAGGTTATATTGTTATTGATAGGTAATATTGTTAGTTGATATTGTTAGGTTATATTGTTATTGATAGGTTATATTGTTATTGTTAGGTTATATTGTTATATTGTTACCTATCAATAACAATATCACCTATCAATAACAATATAACCAAACAATAACAATATAACCTAACAATATCAACTAACAATTTCACCTATCAATAACAATATCACCTATCAATAACAATACCACCTAACAAAAACAATATCACCCATCAATAACAATATAACCTAACAATATCACCTATCAATAACAATATAACCTAACAATATCACCTATCAATAACAATATAACCTAACAATATCACCTATCAATAACAATATAACCTATCAATAACAATATAACCTATCAATTACAATTTAACATATCAATAACAATATAACCTATCAATAACAACATAACCTAACAATAACAATATAACCTATCAATAACAATATAACCTAACAATAACAATATCACCTATCAATAACAATATAACCAAACAATAACAATATAACCTAACAATATCAACTAACAATTTCACCTATCAATAACAATATCACCTATCAATAACAATACCACCTAACAAAAACAATATCACCCATCAATAACAATATAACCTAACAATATCACCTATCAATAACAATATAACCTAACAATATCACCTATCAATAACAATATAACCTAACAATATCACCTATCAATAACAATATAACCTAACAATAACAATATAACCTATCAATAACAATATAACCTATCAATAACAATATAACCTATCAATAACAATATAACCTAACAATAACAATATAACCTAACAATAACAATATCACCTATCAATAACAATATTACCTATCAATAACAATATAACCTATCAATAACAATATAACCTAACAATAACAATATAAGCTATCAATAACAATATAACGTATCAATAACAATTTATCCTATCAATAACAATATAACCTGTCAATAACAATATAACCTATCAATAACAATATAACCTAACAATAACAATATAACCTATCAATAACAATATAACCTAACAATAACAATATAACCTATCAATAACAATAATCTATTAATAACAATATAACCTAACAATATAACCTATCAATAACAATATAACCTATCAATAACAATATAACCTATCAATAACAATATAACCTAACAATAACAATATAACCTATCAATAACAATAATCTATTAATAACAATATAACCTAACAATATCACCTATCAATAACAATATAACCTAACAATAACAATATAAACTTTCAATAAGAATATTACCTATCAATAACAACATAACCTATCAATAACAATATAACCTATCAATAACAATATAACCTATCAATAACAATATAACCTATCAATAACAATATCACCTATCAATAACAATATAACCTATCAATAACAATATCACCTATCAATAACAATATAACCTAACAATATCACCTATGAATAACAATATCACCTATCAATAACAATATAACCTATCAATAACAATATAACCTAACAATATAACCTATCAATAACAATATCACCTATGAATAACAATATCACCTATCAATAACAATATAACCTAACAATATCACCTATGAATAACAATATCACCTATCACTAACAATATCACCTATCAATAACAATATAACCTAACAATATAACCTATCAATAACAATATCACCTATGAATAACAATATCACCTATCAATAACAATATAACCTAACAATATAACCTATCAATAACAATATAACCTATCAATAACAATATAACCTATCAATAACAATATAACCTAACAATAACAATATAACCTATCAATAACAATAATCTATTAATAACAATATAACCTAACAATATCACCTATCAATAACAATATAACCTAACAATAACAATATAAACTTTCAATAACAATATAACCTATCAATAACAATAATCTATTAATAACAATATAACCTAACAATATCACCTGTCAATAACAACATAACCTATCAATAACAATATAACCTATCAATAACAATATAACCTATCAATAACAATATAACCTAACAATAACAATATAAGCTATCAATAACAATATAACCTAACAATAACAATATAACCTATCAATAACAATATAACCTATCAATAACAATATAACCTATCAATAACAATATAAACTATCAATAACAATATAACCTATCAATAACAATATAACCTATCAATAACAATATAACCTAACAATATCACCTATCAATAACAATATAACCTAACAATAACAATATAACCTATCAATAACAATATAACCTATCAATAACAATATAACCTAACAATATCACCCATCAATAACAATATCACCTATCAATAACAATATAACCTAACAATATAAACTATCAATAACAATATCACCTATCAATAACAATATAACCTATCAATAACAATATCACCTATCAATAACAATATAACCTATCAATAACAATACAACCTATCAATAACAATATAACCTAACAATATCACCTATCAATAAAAATATTACCTAACAATAAACAATATAACCTATCAATTACAATGTAACATATCAATAACAATATAACCTAACAATAACAATATAAACTTTCAATAACAATATTACCTATCAATAACAACATAACCTATCAATAACAATATAACCTATCAATAACAATACAACCTATCAATAACAATATAACCTATCAATAACAATACAACCTATCAATAACAATATAACCTATCAATAACAATACAACCTATCAATAACAATATAACCTAACAATAACAATATAAGCTATCAATAACAATATAACCTTTCAATAACAATATAAGCTATCAATAACAATATAACCTAACAATAACAATATATCCTTTCAATTACAATATAACCTGTCAATAACAATATATCCTATCAATAACAATATAACCTATCAATAACAATATAACCTAACAATAACAATATAACCTATCAATAACAATATAACCTATCAATAACAATATAACCTATCAATAACAATACAACCTATCAATAACAATATAACCTATCAATAACAATATAACCTAACAATAACAATATAAGCTATCAATAACAATATAACCTAACAATAACAATATATCCTTTCAATTACAATATAACCTGTCAATAACAATATATCCTATCAATAACAATATAACCTATCAATAACAATATAACCTAACAATAACAATATGACCTGTCAATAACAATATAACCTAACCCTGAATAAGAACCCATTTATTACATAACATGTACATTGTTCTGTTGAAGTAGATTTGTATCTTTGCATTACCTTAGTATACCTTGATTAGAGCTCCAAAATTCTGGTAAATTTCCCAACATTTTTCCTAAGTCCTGGTTTGGAAGACTTCCGGAATCAAGAGGGAATAAGCAGGAAATCTGGAATCTTCAACCAGGATTTCTCGAAAACCTGGGAATTTTGGAAAAGTTATTGGAATGGTTCAACCCTACCCTAGATAGATGCATTTTCTGAGTGTCCCTATCTAAACCCAATATGTATCAACAGACATGCCACTTGGGGCCCTCATACTTCAGAGGCCCCAGACCAGAAAAGTCGCAGGATGGCTGGCTAGCAGGCTAACACTGTGGTTTGTCCCAAGTTGCACCCTCTTACCTATATAGTGAACTAATTTTGACATAGGGCAATAGGGTACCATTTGGGACACAGTCTGAGTTGTCCCCCTACAGTAGCTTTCATGTTAAAGTCTGAGTTGTCACCCTACAGTAGCTCTCACGTTAAAGTCTGAATTGTCCCCCTACAGTAGCTCTCACGTTAAAGTCTGAGTTGTCACCCAACAGTAGCTCTCACGTTAAAGTCTGAATTGTCCCCCTACAGTAGCTCTCACTGAACTGAAGTGCTTCCAGAGGCAGACACAAGCCTTCCAGAAGACAGAATAGCTGCAGGGCGACCTTGCTTGGTGCTGTTACAGTAAAATCAAATCAACCTCTCATTTAGTCTGTCCTTTGGACATTAATGCCTAGGCTGAATGTGGTAATATCTGTCTAACTGTGTCCTCCTCTCCTCTCCTCTCCTCTCCTCTCCTCTCCTCTCCTCTCCTCTCCTCTCCTCTCCTCTCTACTTTATCCACCCTCCTCTCTCTACTCTATCCACCCCTTCCCTCTCTACCCTATCCACCCCCTTCCACGGTAGCACCATCTGTCATAGGGACTGTACCCTCTCCTCTACCCCTCTATCAAAACACAGTGGGCCACCGACAATCGGCTTAGACTAAGCACTGGGCCGGGCTCCCGCCAAACCCAATTCACCGCAATTAAACAGGAGAGACAGCTTGCTAATTCAGGGGTGTGTGTTTAGCTAACGGTCACTCACGCACGCACACTCACACGCACGCACACGCACGCACGCATGCGCACGCACGCACACACACACGCACACACACACACACACACACACACACACACACACACACACACACACACACACACACACACTCTTTCACAAACACACAAACAAAGGCTTTTTGTCCCGGTGCATGTGCAATCCAGAGGTCACAGCGGCTGAGGATCCGGATTGCAGATCAGACTGGGGCCCCTGGTGGCTGCTGCTGCTGGTACCAGACCAGATTACTGGTGGTGCAGACTGACACTGAGACTGTGTCTGTGGACAACACCATAATTAGCCTGATTTTATCCCGTCCTTGGTAACAGTACTGTATATATGGGGAACTCAGTGGTTCTGGGTAACAGTACTGTATATATGGAGAACTCAGTGGTTCTGGGTAACAGTACTGTATATATGGGGAACTCAGTGGTTCTGGGTAACAGTACTGTATATATGGGGAACTCAGTGGTTCTGGGTAACAGTACTGTATATATGGAGAACTCAGTGGTTCTGGGTAACAGTACTGTATATATGGGGAACTCAGTGGTTCTGGGTAACAGTACTGTATATATGGGGAACTCAGTGGTTCTGGGTAACAGTACTGTATATATGGAGCGCTCACTGGTTCTGGGTAACAGTACTGTACATATGGGGAACTCAGTGGTTCTGGGTAACAGTACTGTATATATGGAGAACTCAGTGGTTCTGGGTAACAGTACTGTATATATGGGGAACTCAGTGGTTCTGGGGAACAGTACTGTACATATGGAGAACTCAGTGGTTCTGGCTAACAGTACTGTATATATGGGGAACTCAGTGGTTCTGGGTAACAGTACTGTACATATGGGGAACTCAGTGGTTCTGGGTAACAGTACTGTATATATGGGGAACTCAGTGGTTCTGGGTAACAGTACTGTACATATGGGGAACTCAGTGGTTCTGGGTAACAGTACTGTACATATGGAGAGGCCCGAGAATTGTTTGTTGTTGAAAATATGTAAAATTGCACAGTAGGCTCACTTTCCCATTGAAATCATCATCTTTCTTCTACAATCCGCAGGACATAAAACAATATGATGATGGATATTGATTTTGAGACATGACATGTAGTATTTTCATAGTTTAATATACACGTTTCATATTAATGCGAAATTCCTGTTTTTAAGATTTCTCACAAAAACAAGCGTATATATGTGAAATGTCAATGGAGGACCTGAACGTACTGCAAATTCTTTATTTTCTAAGCCTTTTACATTTAATCCTGTTCGTGTCATGCTAATTTAGCTTTTTTTTGCGATCCGCGGGAAACAACTTTGAAGGCCACCACCACAACAACATGTTAAATCGTAAAGGTTTCTGCGAGACAGCTGCACCTTGATGCTTATTATCAGAAGTATTAGGTTATGAAATCCCAACTGTTTGGATATACTGTCAATGAAATGGTAGAGAACAAACCATACTGAACGATTCAGAACACGAATAATCATATTTGTCTTGATAAAATGTATTTTATAACATAAGGAAGTTATAAAATAGAATGGGTGGACAACCTCAAATTATCACGAATCTCTGAATCCTTTGGTGTAAATAAGGGTTGAACAGGAAGAGTCCACCCACCTCCTTTAATCAGACTTTGTGTGCATCTCAAATGGCACTCTATTCCCTATGTAGTGCACTACTACCATAAGGCTCTGGTAAAAAATCGTGCACTGCACTATAGGGTGCCGTTTAGAATACAGGCTTAATGCATTTAGTCTCCAAGTGGCCCTGAGACTCTATTGTATTTCTTCCCCACTCTGTTCTACCCCCAAGGGAGCGCTGGGTCATGGCTGGTGCCTATGTGGCGAAACCCGAGCACAATCAAGGCCTTAGACTCCCATAGACTCCCAGCCATGAAGACATGGGCTTCGTCCCAAATGGAACCCTATTTCCTATATAGTGCACTGCTTTTGACCAGGACACATGGGGTATTGTGCACTATATATGGATAAGGGTGGCATTTGGAACGCATACCTGCTGATTGTGCCCTGTCAGAGGTTTCAGCCTCTTAAAACTGTTGGTGGTGGCTTTACTTTCTGAAGGAAAAGGCGTTAGCTTTAGTGTCAGCAGGAAGCTCCCAGTCATTCAGTCGGTTACAGAACAGACCTGGTCATTAGATTAGACCCAGTCAGTCAGTAGGCTACAGAACAGACCTGGTCATTAGATTAGACCCAGTCAGTCAGTAGGCTACAGAACAGACCTGATCATTAGATTAGACCCAGTCAGTCAGTAGGCTACAGTACAGACCTGGTCATTAGATTAGACCCAGTCAGTCAGTAGGCTACAGAACAGACCTGGTCATTAGATTAGACCCAGTCAGTCAGTAGGCTACAGAACAGACCTGATCATTAGATTAGATCCAGTCAGTCAGTAGGCTACAGTACAGACCTGGTCATTAGATTAGACCCAGTCAGTCAGTAGGCTCCAGTACAGAACAGACCTGGTCATTAGATTAGACCCAGTCAGTCAGTAGGCTACAGTACAGACCTGGTCATTAGATTAGACCCAGTCAGTAGGCTACAGTACAGACCTGGTCATTAGATTAGACCCAGTCAGTCAGTAGGCTACAGTACAGACCTGATCATTAGATTAGACCCAGTCAGTCAGTAGGCTACAGTACAGAACAGACCTGGTCATTAGATTAGACCCAGTCAGTCAGTAGGCTACAGAACAGACCTGGTCATTAGATTAGACCCAGTCAGTCAGTAGGCTACAGAACAGACCTGGTCATTAGATTAGACCCAGTCAGTCAGTAGGCTACAGTACAGACCTGGTCATTAGATTAGACCCAGTCAGTAGGCTACAGTACAGACCTGGTCATTAGATTAGACCCAGTCAGTCAGTAGGCTACAGTACAGACCTGGTCATTAGATTAGACCCAGTCAGTAGGCTACAGTACAGACCTGGTCATTAGATTAGACCCAGTCAGTCAGTAGGCTACAGTACAGACCTGATCATTAGATTAGACCCAGTCAGTCAGTAGGCTACAGTACAGAACAGACCTGGTCATTAGATTAGACCCAGTCAGTCAGTAGGCTACAGAACAGACCTGGTCATTAGATTAGACCCAGTCAGTCAGTAGGCTACAGAACAGACCTGGTCATTAGATTAGACCCAGTCAGTCAGTAGGCTACAGTACAGACCTGGTCATTAGATTAGACCCAGTCAGTAGGCTACAGTACAGAACTGGTCATTAGATTAGACCCAGTCAGTCAGTAGGCTACAGTACAGACCTGGTCATTAGATTAGACCCAGTCAGTAGGCTACAGTACAGACCTGGTCATTAGATTAGACCCAGTCAGTCAGTAGGCTACAGTACAGACCTGGTCATTAGACCATGCTATGGTAATTGTACCAGTCAGACCTGGGTTAAAAAAGTATTTGTTTTCTTTCATACCCTTTTAGCATTTAAATGAGTATGCCTGGAGTGCCAGATGGGTGGGATTTGCACTTTTTGGGATTATGCCATTGATTAAATGGTGGCAGGCAAGCTCAATCTAGTGCAGCGGAAGTATTTGAAAGAAAGACAATACTGTTTGAACCCAGTTCTGTGTTAGTAGTGTACTACTATCCCAAGGATCTTTAACTGAGGAACTCTTTCCTGCCCAGCCACCCTGAAGCTAGCTGTGTCCCAACTGAAACCCTATTAGCCATAAAGTGCACTACTTTTGACCTACATTGACCAAAGACCTCTATGGGCCCTGGTCAAAAAGTTGTGCACTATGAACGGAATAGTGTGCCAGTTGGGATGCAGCACCTTCAGTAGCAGGTTGACATGGCAGAACTTAACGATTTCTGTTATATGGGGCAGCTGCAAAGTCAGATTTGGCCATATTGTCAAAATTTATGAAAACATTTTTTATTTATTTTTTTGGTCTTAATTTAAGGTTAGGGTTAGGCATTATGGATAACAATGTGATTAAGGTTAGGATAAGGTTTAAAATAATTTAATGACTTTGTGGCTGTGCCAGCTAGTGACCACTCTAAAGAGTTGCTCACAGGTCAAGATTCATGACAATGCATGCCACCCTGGCCCTCAGGCACCCTCCTAAAGCACCAGCCCCTCAACCCAGCATGATGGGAGCAGACAGACATGGTTAAACTCCTCTCAAATCAAAATCTCACAGGGGTAAACAAAGAGTACTGAACAAGCAGCTGGGGGTTTGAGGGCTGCCATGTTTTTAATGAGAACGGTGACCCAATCTTTCCAATAGTACATGAAATGTTTCCAAGGCCTCTCCTTCCCTTCTTCCCTCCAGCTAGGCAGGCAGACACGGCCAAGACGCACAAGACGCACGCACGCACGCAAGACGACGCATGACGCACGACGCACGCACGCACGCACACACACACACACACACACACACACACACACACACACACACACACACACACACACACACACACACACACACACACACACACACACACACACACACACACACACACACACACACACACACTCTCTCACTCCTTACTTACAGCTACACATACTAAAGTTCCTACTCAGTTGATTGTAATAGGTCAGTGGGCTATACCCTGTTAGTTCTGTGGCTATACCCTGTTAGTTCTGTGGCTATACCCTGTTAGTTCTGTGGCTATATCCCTGTTAGTTCTGTGGCTATACCCTGTTAGTTCTGTGGCTATATCCCTGTTAGTTCTGTGGCTATACCCTGTTAGCTCTGTAGCTATACCCTGTTAGTTCTGTGGCTATATCCCTGTTAGTTCTGTGGCTATATCCCTGTTAGTTCTGTGGCATTATCCCTGTTAGTTCTGTGGCTATATCCCTGTTAGTTCTGTGGCTATATCCCTGTTAGTTCTGTGGCTATATCCCTGTTAGTTCTGTGGCTATATCCCTGTTAGCTCTGTAGCTATACCCTGTTAGTTCTGTGGCTATATCCCTGTTAGTTCTGTGGCTATATCCCTGTTAGCTCTGTGGCTATATCCCTGTTAGTTCTGTAGCTATATCCCTGTTAGCTCTGTGGCTATATCCCTGTTAGTTCTGTAGCTATATCCCTGTTAGCTCTGTGGCTATATCCCTGTTAGTTCTGTGGCTATATCCCTGTTAGCTCTGTGGCTATATCCCTGTTAGTTCTGTAGCTATACCCTGTTAGTTCTGTGGATATGTCCCTGTTAGTTCTGTAGCTATACCCTGTTAGTTCTGTGGCTATATCCCTGTTAGCTCTGTGGCTATATCCCTGTTAGCTCTGTAGCTATACCCTGTTAGTTCTGTAGCTATACCCTGTTAGTTCTGTAGCTATATCCCTGTTAGTTCTGTAGCTATAACCTGTTAGCTCTGTGGCTATATCCCTGTTAGCTCTGTGGCTATATCCCTGTTAGCTCTGTGGCTACATACTCCTGTGTCCTTCCTTCCCCCCATTCATTTTCCTCTTCAGGAAGCTAGAGAGAGAGAGAGAGAGAGAGAGAGAGATATTGTGAGAGAAAGAGATATTACATTCCCCATTGATGTCCAGAAGGCTAGCTGGTTCTGTTCTGGCTGTCTTCACGGATACCAAACAGGATCTAGGTCATGTGGCGAGACAAAAAGAGATACATGACAACAACATGACACAACACCGTAGGGGGTATGAGGTGGTGAGGCTGGTGCTCTCGTCTCTATTTTCAGCAGATTAAAGAAGAGACAAGAATAGAAATGCAGGTACAGTGAACAAATGACATCATGACACACAGCATCACAGAGGGAGAGACCAAGGTACAAGATACTTATAATGCTGGACTCTCATCTTATTCTCGGCAGACTCAAGAGCAGACAAGAATAGAAAGGTAGGTAGACAAATTTATTAATAATATCGCTAGTGAAGATATCCGGCCTGTGTTCCCTGCAAACAGGGCCCTGCCTCTGACTCATTGCTGTGAGTGTGCAGCAATAGACATACACACACACACATACACACACACACACACACACACACACACACACACACACACACACACACACACACACACACACACACTATGAGTGTTTAGCAGCAGTGTTATATAGATACATAGATAAATTATAGTTTAGAGATAGTTAGATGAATAGCAGATGACAAACAGCTTGCGGTACAAAAATATCCCCTCATCGCAGAGCAGATTATGTCGCTGTTTGATTTATTTTAATACACGAGCGCCGTATCTGGAGAGAGAGAGCGAGAGAGAGAGAGAGAGAGAGAGAGAGCGAGAGAGAGAGAGAGAGAGAGAGAGAGAGAGAGAGAGAGAGAGAGAGAGAGAGAGAGCGAGAGAGAGAGAGAGAGAGAGAGAGAGAGAGGGCAGATAGATGAAGAAAGCGAGGGGGGGGAGAAAGATATCTGGATCTAGATAGAAACTCCTCTCTTCATTTCAATCTGAAAGATCAGACAGACTGGCAGATTGGCAGACAGACAGGCAGAGAGACAGGAAGACTGGCAGACAGACATGCAAGCAGACAGACATGCAGACAGCAAGACAGACAGACAGACAGACTGGCAGACAGACAGACTGGCAGATTGGCAGACAGACATGCAGACAGACAGACAGACAGACAGACAGGCAGAGAGACAGGAAGACTGGCAGACAGACATGCAGACAGACAGGCAAACAGACAGGCAGACAGACAGGAAGACTAGCAGACAGACATGCAGACAGACAGACTGGCAGGCAGACATGCAGACAGACATGCAGACTACGAGGCAGACAGACAGACATGCAGACAGGCAGACAGACAGACAGACTGTCAGACTGGCAGACAGACTGACAGGCTGACAGGAAGACAGGAAAACAGTCAGACATGCAGACAGGCAGACAGGCAGACAGACTGTCAGACTGGCAGACAGACTGACAGGCTGACAGGAAGACAGGAAAACAGTCAGACAGACAGACAGGCAGACAGGCAGACTCGCAGACTGGCAGACAAACATGCAGACAGGCAGAAAGACAGACAGGCAGACAGACAGACAGACAGACAGACAAACTGGCATACAAACAGAAAGACAGAAATACAGAAAGACAGACAGATAAAATACAGACAAAAGACAGAGACAGATAGGCAGACAGACAGACTGGCAGACAGACAGGCAGACAGGCAGACTGGCAGACAGACATGCAGACAGACAGAAAGACAGACAGACAGATAGGCAGGCAGGCAGGCAGACCTGCAGACAGACAGACAGACTGGCAGACAGACATGCAGACAGACAGGCAGACTGGCATACAGACTGACAGGCAAACAGGCAGACAGACAGATGGGCAGGCAGACAGGCAGACTGGCAGACAGACATGCAGACAGGCAGAAAGACAGACAGACAGACATGCAGACAGGCAGACAAACAGAAAGACAGACAGACAGACAGACAAAAGACAGACAAAAGACAGAGACAGATAGGCAGACAGACAGACAGACAGACAGACAGGCAGACTGGCAGACAGGCAGACAGGCAGACTGGCAGACTGGCAGACAGCAAGGCAGACAGACAGGCAGACAGGCAGACAGAGGGGCAGGCAGACAGAGGGGCAGGCAGACAGAGGGGCAGGCAGACAGAGGGGCAGACAGAGAGGCAGACACCTTCCTAATATTGAGTGTCACTCCTCCCTTTTCCCCCTCTTCTGGCCTAAGGAAACCATCAATTCGTCGGGGCATGGACTCTACAAGGTGTCGAAAGCCTTCCACAGGGATGCTGGCCCATGTTTTATGAAGTTGGTTGGATGTCCTTTGGGTGGTGGACCATTCTTGATACACAGGGGAAACTGTGGAGCGTGATATACCCAGCAGTGTTGCAGTTCTTGACACAAACCGATGCTCCTAGCACCTACTACCATACCCAAAGGCACTTCAATATTTTGTCTTGCCCATTCACCCTCCGAATGGCACACATACACAATCCATGTCTCAATTGTCTCAAGGCTTTAAAATCCTTCTTTAACCTGTCTCCTCCCTTTCGTCTACACTGATTGAAGTGGATTTAACAGGTGACATCAATAAGGGATCATATCTTTCACCCGGATTCACCTGGTCAGTCTATGTCATGGAAAGCAGGTGTTCTTAATGTTTTGTATATTCAGTGTATACATGTAAACAGGAGTAATAGAGACCAGTAGAAGGTTAATCGATGGTAATGGCAATCAATTATCAATGAACAGCTACGTATTGGTAGTAATACATTCATTCAATACTCCTTTTAGCAGCAGCGCAGGTGTGAGGGGTAGCAGTAGATGTGAGCCATTTAACAGTCGTCTGGCCAGGGGATAGAAGCTGTTTAGGAGTCTGTTGGTCTGAGACTTGATATACCGGTACCGCCTGCCGGACGGGAGCATGGAGAACAGTCCATGTCCCGGGTAGCTGGACTTTTCGGGCCTTTCTCAGACACTGCCTGGCATGTACGTCCTGGATGGCTGGGACATCCAGGACATCCTCAGTACATCCTCAGTTTAGAATTTGCTAAGGATCTGAGGGGCCATGCCAAAACGTTTCAGCTTCCTGAGGAGGAGAGGCGCTGTTGTGCCCTTTTTATGACTGTGCCGGTGTGAGAGGACCAAGTTAAGTTCTCAGTGATTTGGACACTGAGGAACTCTTGACCCTCTCAGCTGCGGGTCCCCGTCGATGTGGATGGGGTGTGCCCCCACCCCTGTTTCCTCTAGTCCACGATCAGCTCATTGGTCTTGCTGACATTGAGGGAGAGGTTGTTGTCCTGGCAACACACTGCCAGATATCCTCCCTGTGGGCTGTCTCATCGCCGTGGGGAAATCAGGTCTACCACCGTCGTGTCATCAGCAAACTTGATGATTGAGTTGGAGTCATGCGTGGACACATAGTCGTGGGTCAACAGAGAGTACAGGAGGGGGCTAGGAACACACCCTTGGGGGTCCCCCGTGTTGAGGGTCATCGTGGCGGAGGTGTTGTTTCCTACTCTTACCACCTGGGGGCAGTGATGCCAATTCAGCAATTTTGTTGCTAGATTTAGCATCTTTTCAGACTACCCTGGCAACTTCTTTTTCTAACAGCACCTAGCAACACATTTAGCTACTTTAAAAAAATATATTTGAAACTTTTAGCAATTTTTGAAAAGTGACTCAAACACTAAAATGCACACATATTCCCTCTAAATGACAAAAAAATATTTTCTCTGTCACACACTCAGTCACAACACTCATGCCTGGCTGCAAAAGTGCATTGTGAGTGACGTCAGCAGCAGGCGCTCAGCTCAGGCACAGGCAGCAGCCGGCCAGCAGAAATTTCAACAAATTGCAAATTGCATTGTTGGCTGACTACTTACAACATCAATTAACATGTCTCAATCAAAATTGTACAGTCAAAAGTACATAAAAGAGTGGGAGTCTGTACCTGAATTTAAATTGTAGCTGAAGCCAGTAATTGGGGATGATTGGCGGGCATACTGTGCGTACTGCAAATCAGATATGCTTGCAAAAATGTATGACGTCAAAAAACATTGTGCTACAGCAAAGCATATAAATAAATCAAAACCGTACAACCCCGCAACGCAGTCTCCATTACCACAGCTGGTTAAGAAAGTGGATACCAGCAAAAGCGCAGAAGCTACTATGTCAATGGCCATTGTGGAGCATTGTTCGCTGCTAACATGCGACCATTTAGGTATGGCTTGCAAAGCTGCCTTTTCAGATTCTGTGGCAGCAACAAACTTCCAAATGCACCGCACCAAGTGCACAGAAGTGATTAGGGGAGTACTGGCTCCATATTTTCTGTCAAAAGGGTAACATCAGATGTGGGGGATGAGAGGTTCAGTCTCCTTTTGGATGAGTCCACTGATGTCAGAGTCTCCAAATACCTGGGTGTGGTGATTTGGTATTTCAGTGGTAAAAAAAGAACTGTTGTGTCCACATTTCTCGGGCTGGTTGAATTGGAGGGGGGCGATGCCAGATCAATAGCAAAGGCTTTAGATGAGTTTCTTGAGAAGTGTAACCTTACAAAAGAGAATCTTCAGGGTATTGGCACTGATAATGCGTCCGTGATGACTGGGGTGCACAGCGGGGTGCACAAGATTTTAAAGGAAGAATGTGCATTGCCCAATTTGGTACTCATCCGCTGTGTGTGTGTCATTCTTTACAATTGGCTGTCAGTGCAGCATCCAAAGAAACCATCCCTAGGAGTGTTGAGTACTTAATCAGGGAAACCTACGACTGGTTTTCGATTTCCCCAAAACGGCACGCGGCGTACAAAGCAGTGTACGCCACCATTAATTGTGTCCAGAAACTCCTGCAGATCACCAAAGCGTGTGCCACACGTTGGCTATCGATTGAGCCTGCAGTAACTCGTATATTGAGCCAGTGGGAAGAACTGAAGCTCCACTTTGAGGTGACCAAGGCCAGTGAGCATTGCTACATGGCGGATGTGCTCCACGCCATGTACATTGGACAAGACCAACTATGTCTACCTGACATTCTTGAAATCAATCCTGTCCGACGTACAAGTTGCAGTGAAGTCATTTGAGGGAGAGCAAACAGATCCTGTCAAGCTTTTGGACAATCTGGTACACCTCTTTAACATCCATTTGCAGCCGAGTAGTCAACCCTTTGGCAAAGATGTATGTCCTGAAGGATGCCATTGATGGACATCTCAGTCCATCACCATACCTTGGGCACCTTTTCGAGAGCACGGTGTACCAACTCAGTCTTGCGCCAGAAGACGAAAAGGTATTTCGGAGCAATAAGGCCCAAGGGGTTGTGATATATGGCCAATATACCACAGCTAAGGGCTGTTCATATACCACAAACCCCAGAGGGGCCTTATTGTTGTTATAAACTGGTTACCAACGTAATTAGAGCAGTAAAAATAAATGTTTTGTCATACCTGTGATACACGGTCTGATATACCACGGCTGTCAGCCAATCAGCATTCAGGGCTCGAATCACCCAGATTATGAAATGTATTATGTATGGCCAACACGATCAATGAGATAATGAGTATAGATGGAGAACGGTCCCAATCGTCTACAGATAGAGATATCGTTGCTCATACAGTGGACAGATGGTAAACAATCAGCTCAATCACAAAGCTAATGTATCAATCAATAACTCAGGCTGTAATAAGGGCAGTCACATGGCGCCTCCGGATCGGGCTGCTGGTTGGGGCAATCTGTGTTTGCACTAAGGGAAAATACACACACACTCACACACACACACACACACACACACACACGCACACACACACGCACACAAACAAACAAATAAATAAACGCGAGCGTGCACACTGACGCACCACACACAGGGATGGGTAAAAAAAGAAAATACACTGCATAATATAAAGATCAATGTATCAAAAATAATCTACAAAATACTAGTGTTTAGAAAGGTATTTAATTAACATACATGTATTTTTGTATTTTAAAATACAAAAATACATTTGCAAGTAGCCAGCCCAAACAGCAACAACATTCTCAGTAACGGTTACAGCGTATCACTGCCGACTTCGATATGTTGTTGTTTGTCTACGTTAGTTGAGAAAGTCACTCTGATATGTTGAAAATAAAAAATAAAATGTATTTTTGTATGTACTTTATGCATTTATTTTCTCTGATTATTGTATGTTAGACCTGTTATTATGTTAGATCTGCTATTATATTAAGGACAAGACAGTCATAAGAACTGAGGACAATGTGCATGACAATACTCAACCAGACAGACAGACAAGACACGATACAACACATTTGGACAAGACAGAGAGAGGGGGGGCCGCTATTTACACGCACGCACGCGCGCGCGCGCACACACACACACACACACACACACACACACACACACACACACACACACACACACACACACACACACACACACACACACACACACACACACACACACACACACACACACACACACACACACACACACACACACACACACACACACACACACACACCACAACTTAAACCCAAGATCAATAGAGCCTGGAAACGTCAACATCTGTGGGCTGGTTTGGTCACCGTGATTGTAGAGCCAGAGACATTCATTTATCTGAAATCTATATTTCCATCTTTCCATCCTGTCTAAGACGACACAGACCTAAGTCCACACTGCCCAGTATCTATATTAAGCAAACACCAAGATATGCAGGCCATGGTGACTGCAATAGGACTGAAATAACACAATTGTATGTCTGTGTCATGACATAGGGGGTAACGGATGTGGGCCTTACTGAGTAAGGTAGCCATGAGGAAACCATTATATTAGTCAGTGACATTTCTCCTGTGATGTCATGACCTATAACAACCCTGTCTGTGACAACACTCAGCTCTGATAGGGCCTCCTCTTCTAGAACCCTGTCTGTGACAACACTCAGCTCTGATAGGGCCTCCTCTTCTAGAACCCTGTCTGTGACAACACTCAGCTCTGATAGGGCCTCCTCTTCTAGAACCCTGTCTGTGACAACACTCTCAGTCTCTCTTTCTCTCTCTGTCTCTGTCTCTCTCTCTGTGTCTCTCTCTCTCTCGTCGCTAAGACACAGCTGTAAATACTAAAGCAGAACCACAGCAGGGAATGAAGCTGATGAATGACATCATTCTAAATGTATTGAAATTAGCTGAGGCTGTGTCCAAAATGCTACCCTATAGAGCCATATCGGCCCTGGTCAAAAGTAATTCACTGTGGAGGGAATAGCGTACTATTTGGGAAGCAGACTGAAACTGATGGCAGTGGATAATGAGCTCTCTATCAATGCAATAATATGACCTAATTAGACCAGTAGGAAGAGGAATTGACCTAAGTGATTGTGTTAATAGGGTCTCCCATCCCTTACTGTCCACCGAGGAGCACCACTCCCTTTCTGTTTCAGTACATTTAATGTTACAGGGATCATAGACACTTCCTCAGACGGAGTTAATGTACTGTACCGTACATGGTGACCTTTAAGAACCCTATACCAGCAGGGGTGGAAAAGTCACTCGGGGAACTCACCACTGTAAAATCGGCAGGATTTCATCACGTTTGACGTGTCAAAATGAACGTGTTCCTCTATGCACAGCTCCACCCAAGGTCATACAGAAAGATCTACATCCCAAATGGCACCCTATTGCCTATATAGTGCACTTTTGGGACCCACTAAAGGAGTAAGTGCAAATAGCGGCTACACTGCCGATCCCCTTACCTTGGTTCACTGTCGATCCCCTTACCTTGGTTCACTTACCTCAGTGGAGAGTATTAAAAAGGTATTCTCTCCCAGCTGCCTGACGGTAAAGTGGAGGGTATAATGTGAGAGTCTCTTTGGGAAATAATTAAACACTGTAAACACATTGAGTCAGTACCCAGGGCTATCTCTACATGAGGACACACACGCACGCACACACACACACACACACACACACACACACACACACACACACACACACACACACACACACACACACACACACACACACACACACACACACACACACACACACACACACGCACACACACACACAGTAGCCAGTCTGTTGGATCAGGCAGCAGCAAGTCTGTTGGATCAGGCAGCAGCCAGTCTGTTGGATCAGGCAGCAGCCAGTCTCATCTGGTACCCTCAAGACTGGCCTCAAATGTGGAGCCCCAGGCTACGTCCCAAATGGCACCCCGTTCCTTACATAGTGCACTACTTTTGACCCGAGCCCTATGAGTAGGGCTCTATATAGGGAATATGATGCCATTTTGGACACCTCAGAACCAGACGTTGGTTCACCGTTTAGAAGGGACAGGAGAATCAATGAGCAGTGATGAAGGGCAGGAGGACTGGAGAATCAATGAGCAGTGATGAAGGGCAGGAGGACTGGAGAATCAATGAGCAGTGATGAAGGGCAGGAGGACTGGAGAATCAATGAGCAGAGTGATGAAGGGCAGGAGGACTGGAGAATCAATGAGCAGAGTGATGAAGGGCAGGAGGACTGGAGAATCAATGAGCAGTGATGAAGGGCAGGAGGACTGGAGAATCAATGAGCAGTGATGAAGGGCAGGAGGACTGGAGAATCAATGAGCAGAGTGATGAAGGGCAGGGTCAGGGCTGCTATGCTACGGTCAGGGGTGAGGGCTGCTAGGCTAGGGTCAGGGGTGAGGGCTGCTAGGCTGGGGTCAGGGGTGAGGGCTTCTAGGCTAGGGTCAGGGGTGAAGGCTGCTATGCTAGGGTCAGGGGTGAGGGCTGCTATGCTAGGGTCAGGGGTGAGGGCTTCTAGGCTAGGGTCAGGGGTGAGGGCTTCTAGGCTAGGGTCAGGGGTGAGGGCTGCTAGGCTGGGGTCAGTGGTGAGGGCTTATAGCTTAGGGTCAGGGGTGAAGGCATCTAGGCTAGGGTCAGAGACTATGTGAGGAGAGGATGCTTCTATACACTAGGGATGAGGGTATAGTGGCAAGAAAAAGTATCTGAACCCTTTGGAAATACCTTGATTTCTGCATAAATTGGTCATAAAATTTGATCTGATTTTGATCTAAGTCACAACAATAGACAAACATAGTCTGCTTAAACTAATAACACACAAACAATTATACGTTTTCATGTCTTTATTGAACACACCGTGTAAACATTCACAGTGCAGGGTGGAACAAGTGTTTGAACCCTAACTATACACTACCTTTCCCCCCTATAACCACACACTACCTTTCCCCCCTATAACTACACACTACCTTTCCCCCCTATAACTACACACTACCTTCCCTATAACTACACACTACCTTTCCCCCCTATAACTACACACTACCTTTCCCCCTATAACTACACACTACCTTTCCCCCCTATAACTACACACTACCTTTCCCCCTATAACTACACACACTACCTTTCCCCTATAACTACACACTACCTTTCCCCTATAACTACACACACTACCTTTCCCCTATAACTACACACTACCTTTCCCCCTATAACTACACACTACCTTTCCCCCCTATAACCACACACTACCTTTCCCCCCTATAACTACACACTACCTTTCCCCCTATAACTACACACTACCTTTCCCCTATAACCACACACACTACCTTTCCCTATAACCACACACTACCTTTCCCCTATAACTACACACTACCTTTCCCCTATAACTACACACCACCTTTCCCCTATAACTACACACTACCTTTCCCCTATAACCACACACTACCTTTCCCCTATAACTACACACTACCTTTCCCTCTATAACTACACACCACCTTTCCCCTATAACTACACACTACCACCCCCTATAACTACACACTACCTTTCCCCTATAACTACACACTACCTTTCCCCTATAACTACACACTACCTTTCCCTATAACTACACACTACCTTTCCCCTATAACTACACACTACCTTTCCCTATAACTACACACTACCTTTCCCCTATAACCACACACTACCTTTCCCCCTATAACTACACACACTACCTTTCCCTATAACCACACACACTACCTTTCCCTATAACTACACACTACCTTTCCCCCCTATAACTACACACTACCTTTCCCCCTATAACTACACACTACCTTTCCCCTATAACTACACACTACCTTTCCCCTATAACTACACACTACCTTTCCCCTATAACTACACACTACCTTTCCCTATAACCACACACTACCTTTCCCTATAACTACACACTACCTTTCCCCTATAACTACACACTACCTTTCCCCCCTATAACTACACACTACCTTTCCCCCTATAACTACACACTACCTTTCCCCTATAACCACACACTACCTTTCCCCTATAACTACACACTACCTTTCCCCTATAACTACACACTACCTTTCCCCTATAACCACACACTACCTTTCCCCTATAACTACACACACTACCTTTCCCCTATAACTACACACTACCTTTCCCTATAACTACACACCACTACCTTTCCCCTATAACTACACACTACCTTTCCCCTATAACTACACACTACCTTTCCCCTATAACCACACACTACCTTTCCCCTATAACTACACACTACCTTTCCCCTATAACTACACACTACCTTTCCCCCTATAACTACACACTACCTTTCCCTATAACCACACACTACCTTTCCCCTATAACTACACACTACCTTTCCCCCCTATAACTACACACTACCTTTCCCCCTATAACTACACACTACCTTTCCCCCCTATAACTACACACTACCTTTCCCCCCTATAACTACACACTACCTTTCCCCTATAACTACACACTACCTTTCCCCTATAACTACACACTACCTTTCCCCTATAACTACACACTACCTTTCCCCCTATAACTACACACACTACCTTTCCCTATAACCACACAATTACCTTTCCCCTATAACTACACACTACCTTTCCCCTATAACTACACACTACCTTTCCCCTATAACTACACACTACCTTTCCCCTATAACTACACACCACCTTTCCCTATAACTACACACTACCTTTCCCCTATAACTACACACTACCTTTCCCCTATAACTACACACTACCTTTCCCCTATAACTACACACACTACCTTTCCCCCCTATAACTACACACTACCTTTCCCCCTATAACTACACACTACCTTTCCCCTATAACCACACACTACCTTTCCCCTATAACTACACACTACCTTTCCCCTATAACTACACACACACTACCTTTCCCCTATAACTACACACTACCTTTCCCCTATAACTACACACTACCTTTCCCCTATAACTACACACTACCTTTCCCCCCTATAACTACACACTACCTTTCCCCTATAACTACACACTACCTTTCCCCCCTATAACTACACACTACCTTTCCCCCTATAACTACACACTACCTTTCCCCCCTATAACTACACACTACCTTTCCCCCTATAACCACACACTACCTTTCCTATAACCACACACACTACCTTTCCCATAACTACACACTTTCCCCTATAACCACACACTACCTTTCCCCTATAACCACACACTACCTTTCCCCTATAACCACACACCACCTTCCCCATAACCACACACACACTACCTTCCCCCTATAACCACACACTACCTTTCCCCTATAACTACACACACTACCTTCCCTATAACTACACACTACCTTCCCCCCTATAACTACACACACTACCTTCCTATAACTACACACTGCCCCTATAACCACACACTACCTTCCCTATAACCACACACTACCTTCCCCCTATAACCACACACTACCTTTCCCCCTATAACCACACACACTACCTTTCCCCTATAACTACACACCACCTCCCCTATAACCACACACACTACCTTTCCCTATAACCACACACACTACCTTCCCCTATAACTACACACTACCTTTCCCCCTATAACCACACACTACCTTTCCCCTATAACTACACACTACCTTTCCCCTATAACTACACACTACCTTTCCCCTATAACCACACACTACCTCCCCTATAACTACACACTACCTTTCCCCTATAACCACACTACCTTTCCCCCTATAACTACACACTACCTTCCTATGTTCTGCACTACCTAACCACACACCACACTCTCCCCCCTATAACCACACACACTACCTTTCCCCCTATAACTACACACTACCTTTCCCTATATACACTACTCCCCCTATAACTACACACTCCCCTATACCTACATACCTCCCCTATAACTACACACTACCTATATTTTCCCCTATAACCACACACTCTTTCCCTATAACTACACACTACCTATTTCACACTACCTTTCCCCTATAACTACACACTACTCTTCCCCTATAACTACACACTGCTCCCCTATAACTACACTGCACCTCCCCTAACTACACACACTACCTTTCCCCTATAACTACACACTACCTTTCCCTATAACCACACACTACCTTTCCCCTATAACCACACACTACCTTTCCCCTATAACTACACACTCTTCCCCTATAACTACACACTACCTTTCCCTATAACTACACACTACCTTTCCCCTATAACCACACACTGCCTCCCCTATAACCTTTACCTTCCCCTAACTACACACCACCTTTCCCCTATAACTACACACTACCTTTCCCTATAACTACACACTACCTTTCCCCTATAACTACACACACCTACCCTACCTTTCCCCTATAACTACACACTACCTTTCCCCCTATAACTACACACTACCTTTCCCCTATGCCACACACTACCTTTCCCCTATAACTTCACACACTACCTTTCCCCCTATAACTACACACTACCTTTCCCCCTATAACTACACACTACCTTTCCCCCTATAACCACACACTACCTTTCCCCCTATAACTACACACTACCTTTCCCCCTATAACCACACACTACCTTTCCCCCCTATAACTACACACTACCTTTCCCCCCTATAACCACACACTACCTTTCCCCTATAACTACACTACCTTTCCCCTATAACTACACACCACCTTTCCCCTATAACCACACACCACCTTTCCCCTATAACCACACTACCTTTCCCCTATAACCACACACTACCTTCCCCCTATAACCACACACTACCTTTCCCCCCTATAACCACACACTACCTTTCCCCCTATAACTACACACTACCTTTCCCCCTATAACTACACACTACCTTTCCTATAACCACTGCACTACCTTCCCCTATAACCACACTACCTTTCCCCTATAACCACACACATCACACTGCCTTTCCCCTATAACCACACACTACCTTTCCCCTATAACTACACACCACCTTTCCCCTATAACTACACACTACCTTTCCCCTATAGCCACACACTACCTTTCCCCTATAACTACACACTACCTTTCCCCTATAACCACACACTACCTTTCCCCCTATAACCACACACTACCTCCCTATAGCCACACATTTTCTCCCCTATAACCACACACTACCTTTCCCCCTATACACACTACCTTTCCCCCTATAACCACACACTACCTTTCCCCCCTATAACCACACACTACCTTTCCCCCCTATAACTACACACTACCTTTCCCCCAAGGTTGTCCCAGTACAGGTTGTCCCAGTACAGGTTGTCCCAGTGCAGGTTGTCCCAGTACAGGTTGTCCCAGTGCAGGTTGTCCCAGTACAGGTTGTCCCAGTGCAGGTTGTCCCAGTGCAGGTTGTCCCAGTACAGGTTGTCCCAGTACAGGTTGTCCCAGTGCAGGTTGTCCCAGTGCAGGTTGTCCCAGTACAGGTTGTCCCAGTACAGGTTGTCCCAGTGCAGGTTGTCCCAGTGCAGGTTGTCCCAGTACAGGTTGTCCCAGTACAGGTTGTCCCAGTGCAGGTTGTCCCAGTACAGGTTGTCCCAGTGCAGGTTGTCCCAGTGCAGGTTGTCCCAGTGCAGATTGTCCCAGTGCAGGTTGTCCCAGTACAGGTTGTCCCAGTGCAGGTTGTCCCAGTACAGGTTGTCCCAGTACAGGTTTCTGGGTTTCTGTGTCCATGACGCATACATACAGTATGTTTGACTAACATCCAAAGGCTCAAGGCTGCCGTGTGAGCTGGCTGGAATGCAGACACCCACCCTCGTGCTCGCACACACCACACACACACACACACCAAACACACACACACACACACACACACACACACACACACACACACACACACACACACACACACACACACCACACAGACACACAGACACACACACACAGACACACAGACACACAGACACACACACACAGACACACTGGCTCCATGAACCTCATGCATCTTCAACAGAGCTCAGCTTTATCCCATAGTATTGAATTAATGAACATATAGAAAATACATTTTAAAAACATTAAATTAGAAAAAAGAGCACTTGCTGAATTATTCACAAGCAACAGGAGAAACATTGTTACTACACATGTCTTGCCCTCAAGCTAACTATGCAGTGTATACAACGCTGAGCTATTTTCCCACTCTCCAGAGCGGTATCTACAGTGTGAGTCGGTCCCTCTCCTTGTTCGGACGGCGTTCGGCGGTCGACGTCACCGGTCTTCTAGCCATCGCCGATCCTGGTTTCAGAACCCCAGTTCCATGTTCATTATTTAACCCTCTGTTTTCCCCATGTTCGGTGTGCGTTATTGTTCCTGATTTATGTCGGTCCGTATTGGTGGGCTTGGAATTGTATCTACGTTGTTTATTTCATTGAGTAAAACTACGTTGCGTTGCTCATCTCTGCTGCCCTGCGCCGGACTCCTTTTGCTCCAACTACACCCACGCATTCTGACAGTGAGCGTGTCAGTGGAGGCTGCTGACGGGAGGACGGCTCTTAATAAGGGCTGGAACGGAACGAATGGAATAGCAATAAAACCGTGTGTTTGATGTATTTGATATCCCGGTTCCCCATATTCTGCTCTAGCCGTTACCACGAGTCCGTCCTCCCCAATTAATGTGCCACAAACCTCCTGTGGTGCGTGTGTCTCTGTGTGTGAGGGTGACTGCCAGCACTACGCTATAAAGCAGCTGGAGGCAGAACAGAACAGCTCCTTGGCAGGGGTTGGATTTAGCTTGGAGGACGAACAGCATCAAACTCTCACTAAATAAAGTCCACTTAGGAAAGGTCCTTAGAATCGGCATGCGGCCTAGATGGAAACAGCTTCCGTCTACTGTCTACCGTCTACGTACCAAATTAAAATGTGTCCTTAGAAGCACCCCTTCACAGGGTGCAAGTCTTTGAAATGGAATGTAGCCACAGTAGGATAGGCTTGTGTCCCACATGGCCCCCTATTCCCTATATAGTGCACTCCTTAGTGCACTAAATATACCGGCTTGCACCGTATGGTCCCTGGTCAAAAGTATAGGGTGACATTTGGGACAAAACCAGTGAGAACGAGCCCTCCCTGGTCAGATATACTTGGATGCGTAGTGTCAGCGTCTGTTGCTGGCATGTCATGTCTAAGTTTTCTAATCTTGCCAATGAAAAAATAAATCATTAAAGTAGTCCACTACAGAGGACATTTATTAACATCATGCTGTCCACTACAGAGGACATTTATTAACATCCTGATGTCCACTACAGAGGACATTTATTATCATCCTGATGTCCACTACAGAGGACATTTATTATCATCCTGATGTCCACTAGAGGACATTTATTAACATCCTGATGTCCACTACAGAAAACATTTATTATCATCCTGATGTCCACTACAGAGGACATTTATTAACATCCTGATGTCCACTACAGAGGACATTTATTAACATCCTGATGTCCACTACAGAGGACATTTATTATCATCCTGATGTCCACTACAGAGGACATTTATTAACATCCTGATGTCCACTACAGAGGACATTTATTATCATCCTGATGTCCACTACAGAGGACATTTATTATCATCCTGATGTCCACTACAGAGGACATTTATTAACATCCTGATGTCCACTACAGAGGACATTTAATAACATCCTGATGTCCACTACAGAGGACATTTATTATCATCCTGATGTCCACTACAGAGGACATTTATTAACATCCTGATGTCCACTACAGAGGACATTTAATAACATCCTGATGTCCACTACAGAGGACATTTATTATCATCCTGATGTCCACTACAGAGGACATTTATTAACATCCTGATGTCCACTACAGAGGACATTTATTATCATCCTGATGTCCACTACAGAGGACATTTATTATCATCCTGATGTCCACTACAGAGGACATTTATTATCATCCTGATGTCCACTAGAGGACATTTATTATCATCCTGATGTCCACTACAGAGGACATTTATTAACATCCTGATGTCCACTACAGAGGACATTTATTATCATCCTGATGTCCACTACAGAGGACATTTATTATCATCCTGATGTCCACTACAGAGGACATTTATTAACATCCTGATGTCCACTACAGAGGACATTTAATAACATCCTGATGTCCACTACAGAGGACATTTATTATCATCCTGATGTCCACTACAGAGGACATTTATTAACATCCTGATGTCCACTACAGAGGACATTTAATAACATCCTGATGTCCACTACAGAGGACATTTATTATCATCCTGATGTCCACTACAGAGGACATTTATTAACATCCTGATGTCCACTACAGAGGACATTTATTATCATCCTGATGTCCACTACAGAGGACATTTATTATCATCCTGATGTCCACTACAGAGGACATTTATTATCATCCTGATGTCCACTAGAGGACATTTATTAACATCCTGATGTCCACTACAGAAAACATTTATTATCATCCTGATGTCCACTACAGAGGACATTTATTATCATCCTGATGTCCACTACAGAGGACATTTATTAACATCCTGATGTCCACTACAGAGGACATTTATTAACATCCTGATGTCCACTACAGAGGACATTTATTAACATCCTGATGTCCACTACAGAGGACATTTATTATCATCCTGATGTCCACTACAGAGGACATTTATTAACATCCTGATGTCCACTACAGAGGACATTTATTATCATCCTGATGTCCACTACAGAGGACATTTATTATCATCCTGATGTCCACTACAGAGGACATTTATTAACATCCTGATGTCCACTACAGAGGACATTTAATAACATCCTGATGTCCACTACAGAGGACATTTATTAACATCCTGATGTCCACTACAGAGGACATTTAATAACATCCTGATGTCCACTACAGAGGACATTTAATAACATCCTGATGTCCACTACAGAGGACATTTATTATCATCCTGATGTCCACTACAGAGGACATTTATTATCATCCTGATGTCCACTACAGAGGACATTTATTATCATCCTGATGTCCACTACAGAGGACATTTATTATCATCCTGATGTCCACTACAGAGGACATTTAATAACATCCTGATGTCCACTACAGAGGACATTTAATAACAAGCTCTCACTGCTCTGAAAACTCACCAAACACTTCCTGAAATATTTACCTAATTGAAAACTATTTGAATATCAAACTCACAAAATGTATAACTACACAACTACACACACGTATCATAAAATGTGCTAATTGTGATGGTATTTGTGGTGGTAGCCATTTGAAGAACCAAAAATAAACAATTATCAAGGTGACACCCCCACACGTGATATCGTTGAAAGGCCCAGAATGTCCTCTTAAAGGTACAACAGGACCTAACACAGCGGCACGTATGGCCTTAGAGACACGGTCCAAAAACACGTTTCCTTTTAGAGAGGTGAAACATAAATAGCAGACTCTCGGGAAGATATAGCAGTATGTGTTATATGATAAGATCATAAAGGTAGGTATTGACTTGAGAGAGAGAGAGAGAGAGAGCTAGCTCCCAAGGTGCCCTCGCTCTGAACCACACTCTGCTAGGCTATGTTCCAAATCAACCCCTAGCCCCTAGACACTACCCCCTAGGCACTCCTGTAGATCTGAAATTTCTGGATAAGTTTAAGGACTACAAAAGTCCCCCCAGCCTAAGCCTATACAAATTACACGTATTGAAACGTTCTGAATGTCGCAGATAGAAATATAGTAAGTATAGCTGAATCCCCCTCTACACAACACATTTACATCTGCTACCATCAATCCCCCCTCTACACAACACATTTACATCTGCTACGATCAATCCCCCTCTACACAACACATTTACATCTGCTACGATCAATCCCCTCTACACAACACATTTACATCTGCTACGATCAATCCCCTCTACACAACACATTTACATCTGCTACGATCAATCCCCTCTACACAACACATTTACATCTGCTACCATCAATCCCCCTCTACACAACACATTTACATCTGCTACGATCAATCCCCCTCTACACAACACATTTACATCTGCTACGATCAATCCCCCTCTACACAACACATTTACATCTGCTACGATCAATCCCCCTCTACACAACACATTTACATCTGCTACGATCAATCCCCTCTACACAACACATTTACATCTGCTACGATCAATCCCCTCTACACAACACATTTACATCTGCTACGATCAATCCCCCTCTACACAACACATTTACATCTGCTACGATCAATCCCCCTCTACACAACACATTTACATCTGCTACGATCAATCTGACTTATACCCTTTTCATAATAAATGTCTTTACCTGGTTGTAACGGAGACCATTTGGTTGTAACGGAGACCATTTGGTTGTAATCTGGTTATATGCCGACGTCTTCTCAACCAAATATCGCCCACTGTTTATCCCCCTAGAAATCTCAGAGGCCTAGACCTCCCCACCTCTACTCCCTCTCTTCCACAGTAATGGGTATGAGCAGCTTTACGGCACCAGCTAAACCAGACCACACTAGACCAGATCACACTAGACCACACTAGACCAGACCACACTACACTAGACCAGACTAAACTAGGCCAGATGAAACCAGACCAGACTAGACCCAGACCACACTAGACCAGACTAGACCCAGAGTAAACTAGACCAGAAGAAACCAGACCAGACCACACTAGACCAGACCCAGACTAAACTAGACCATATGAAACCCGACCAGACTAGACCCAGACTAAACTAGACCAGACCCAGACTAAACCAGGTGAAATCAGACCAGACTAGACCAGACTAGACCAGATGAAACCAGACCAAACCCATTCCACACTAGACTTGACCAGACCAGACCACACTACACCAGACTAAACTAGACCAGATGAAACCAGACCAGACTAAACCAGGCCACACTAGACCAGACTACACTGACTAGACCAGACCCAGACCACACTAGCCTAGACCAGACCACACTAGACTATACCAGACCACACTAGACTAGACCAGACCACACTAGACTAAACCAGACCCAGACTAAACCAGACCAGACCCAGACCACACTAGCCTAGACCAGACCACACTAGACCAGACCACACTAGACTAAACCAGACCAGACCCAGACTAGACTAACAGAGACATTACAGATTACACCATAGTTTTTATTGACAACACAATTTGTTTTTTATTGACAACAGTGAGTGAACACTTACTCCATAACAACTGTATTCACCAGCACTAACCACCAGGCTATTAGATGGCTGAGGAGAGAAAGCCAACCAAGAGCATCTAACAGGGTGGATATTTCTGATAACGTTTTGTAAAATCAGAGCAGCTCTCTGCTGCCACCTGGTGTTTAATGTATAATAACAATTTGTAACAGCCTAAACACAGTACTGTATATAAACTCTGGGTAAAAAACTAACACAATCCAAAGGTTCTACAGTAATGACCTAAATTGGTATTATAAACTGGGTAGTTTGAGTCCTGGATGCTGATTGGCTGAAACCGTGGTATATTAAAGCCGTGGTATAGACATAAACTGGGTGGTTCGAGCCCTGAATGCTGATTGGCTGACAGCCGTGGTATCTCAGACCGTATACCACGGGTATGACAAAACATGTATTTTTACTGCTTTAATTACAATGGTAACCAGTTTATAATAGCAATAAGGCACATCTGGGATGCATTGCGGTTTTGCCTAAGAACAGCCGTTAGCCGTGGTATATTGGCCATATACCACCCCCCCCCGTGCCTTATTGCTTAAATATACCACAGGTATAACGCAAAACTACTTGTTTACAGTTCTATGTACGCTGGTAACCAGTTTATAATAGCAATAAGGCACCTCAGGGGTTTGTGGTATATGGCCAATGTACCACGGCTAATGGCTGTATCCAGGCGCTCTGCGTTGCGTCGTGCATAAGAACAGAAGTTAGCTGTGGTATTTTAGCCACATAGCACACCCCCTCAGGCCGTACTGCTTTAATATACTATTTAGAGATGTTAATAATTAAGATAATCTTTTATGTTAATAAGAGATAGCTGGCGTACATTTCACCCCTGCAGGTGAAGCACGTCTTCTGTTATACTGATTTATATACATACATTTACTCAACGCTTCCTGAACTCTCCAGGGGAGAAGTGTATCACAAATGGCATCCTATTCCCTATATAGGGCACTACTTTTGACCAGAGCCCTATAGGCCCTGTTCAAAAGTAGTGCACCACAAATCGGGAATCAGTATGTAATTTGGGATGGAACCTGGGAGTGTGCAACTGTAGCAGGAGAGACACAAAGGCACGTCCAGAATGGGACAATAAAGATTGAATTGACGTTATTGTACAGACCAGGCAGGGTTACCAGGTGCAGCAGGAGAATAAAAACAACACTGACAGCTGCATTCAACCCCTCTGGTACCACCATCCACTTTAAAGGAAAGAGGCAACAACATGTCTGTAACACTGGGGGGCATATTCATCAAAAGGTTGATGTGAGCAGAACATTAGACCTCCTGCACTAAAGCCATGGTTGTCCACAGTAGTTCATTGATGAGTCTACGTCATCTTTTGAACGGTTGTTAAGTGAGAGAACTTCATAAATAGTATTTTACAATATCATTAAAAGAATAACTGAAAAACAGTCATTAGATACAAATTCATACAACAGAAATAATATAAAAGGAAGACATGGAAGATACAAACCAATAATGCATAATGCCTTGACATTAATGTATTAATACCACAGTCCTCTGTGTCTCGACTCTTTCCCAAGATTCTCAGGTTTTCCTGAGAAAACCTGGTAGGAAGATTCCCGTAGGCATAAGAGAAGAAGCATCAAATCAGAAATATTCCAACCAGGATTTCTGGAAAACCAGGGACTTTTTGTGAACGTTTCCAAACTGCAACCCTAACCCCACTGTATCTATCCATCAATCACCAACAGGTGCAGCTGACGCCGGCCGCTAGTATTAGAATCACAATCAGGGCGACCAGGAGTCCCAGAGCCACAATGGATGCCGTGACGGCCCAGATGTAGGTGCCCTTGGAGAAGTCAACCAGTGGGGTCCTCATGGCCATTCTGACCCTGCGAGCCTTCTGGTGGTTCTGGGGTGGGTACCGCGGCATGTTGACCCCCTCCATGCCCAGGGACTTGACCAGACACGCCCGATGGTGGCTGAACTGATCAAAGGTGTGCTTCCCATGATACCTGCCTGTTCCACTCTGACCTGTGGGGGGGGGGGGGTCAGTAATGGTTAGAAACACTAGACGTTGCGACGTTCATGCAGCGTTTCCCAGGCCTTCCAGAAATCCCAGTTGGAAGATTCCCCCAAATCAGGAAGGAAGCAGCAGGAAATCCGGAATCCTTCAACCAGGATTTTGGAAAAACCTGGTACATTTGGGAAAGTTATTGGAATTTTGTAACCCTAGTCCAAAATAAAGGATGCTCCATGTTAGCTACTGTATGTTGCTATCTATTCCAGCAAACCTCTTATGTGTGACATTACATGTGAAAGCAGTTTGGTGGCTCTAGATCTTGATCAGTGCGTTAACAAGATGTAAACAATCAAAGCTGAATTACAAATGGGCTGTCTGATTAGAATTAAATGATAGATTCCAATGGAAGATTAGACAACCACACATCTACCAAGCATACGACGGCTCGCCATCAGCGAAGTCAGCGGCTCTTCGTCATTACAGAGGATCGGGGTGGAAAGCCAAAACCACTAACAGCAGTCAGGAGTTTGCACCACCAGGGTTATGTGTTTAGTCACAGTGACAGACACACAAAGCCAAGGGAACCAGACACAGACACAGGGACATGTATTTTGTTGAATGTACACTACCGTTCAAAAGTTTGGGGTCACTTAGAAATGTCCTTGTTTTTGAAAGAAAAGCAAAAATAATTGTCCATTAAAATAACATCAAATGGATCAGGAATACAGTGTAGACATTGTTAATGTTGTAAATGACTATTATAGCTGGAAACGGCTGATGAATTTTAAAATGATTTTAAATGGAATATCTACATAGGCGTACAGAGGCCCATTATCAGCAACCATCACTCCTGTGTTCCAATGGCACGCTGTGTTAGCTAATCCAAGTTAATCCTTTTAAAAGGCTAATTGATCATTAGAAAACCCTTTTGCAATTGTGTTAGCACAGCTGAAAACTGTTGTTCTGATTAAAGAAGTAATAAAACTGGCCTTCTTTAGTTGCCCTTTTCTAGTTGAGTATCTGGAGCATCAGCATTTGTGGGTTTGATTGCAGGCTCAAAATGTCCAGAAACAAAGGCCTTTCTTCTGAAACTCGTCAGTCTATTCTTGTTCTGAGAAATGAAGGCTATTCCATGTGAGAAATTTCCAAGAAACTGAAGCTCTCGTACAACGCTGTGTACTACTTCCTTCACAATATAGCGCAAACTGGCTCTAACCAGAATAGAAAGAGGAGTGAGAGGCCCCGGTGCACAACTGAGCAAGAGGACAAGTACATTAGAGTGTCTAGTTTGAGAAACAGACGCCTCACAAGTCCTCAACTGGCAGCTTCATTAAATAGTACCCGCAAAACACCAGTCTCAATCAACAGTGAAGAGGCGACTCCGGGATGCTGGCCATCTAGGCAGAGTTCCTCTGTCCAGTGTCTGTGTTCTTTTGCCCATCTGAATCCCAGTTGTATTGCTTCTTTAATAAGGACAACAGTTTTCAGCTGTGCTAACATAATTGCAAAAGGGTTTTCAAATGATCAATTAGCCTTTTAAAACTATAAACTTGGATTAGCTAACACAACGTGCCATTGGAACACAGGAGTGATGGTTGCTGATAATGGGCCTCTGAAGATCTACAATAGTCATTTACAACATTAACAATGTCTACATTGTATTTCTGATCAATTTGATGTTATTTTAATGGGCATAAAATGTGCTTTTCTTTCAAAAACAAGGGCATTTCTAATTGACCCCAAACTTTTGAATGTTAGCGTACGTCGGCCAATACAGGTACAGACTGGCTAGCGCCAGATTTGCCAGACCCTCCAACAGGTGCAGTTCAGGCCACCAGCAATTAGCAGGATGGCAGTCAAGGTGACCAAGAGACCGAAAGCAAAGACGGTGGCCGTCAAGGCCCAGATGTAGGTTTTCCTAGAGAAGTCAACCAGTGGGGTCCTCATGGTCAGCCTGACCCTGTGAGCCTTCTGGCGGTTCTGGGGTGGGTACCACGCCATGTTGACCTCCTCCATGCCCAGGGACTTGACCAGACACGCCCGATGGTGGCTGAACTGGTCAAAGGTGTGCTTCCCATGATACCTGCCTGTTCCACTCTGACCTGTGGGGTTCAGAGGTCACAGGGCTAGGGTCAAAGGAGAGGGGTGGGTGTCAGGGGTTCATGGGACTTGTTGTTAAAGATTAGACATTAGCTGCATGACACTCTAGCAGTATTTCTCCAGCTCAGCCTCAAGGGCGCGATACCCTCTGACTCAGTCTCAAGGACGCGCTACCCTCCAACTCAGGCTACCCTTTGACTCAGTCCCAAGGACGCGCTACCCTCCGACTCAGGCTACCCTCTGACTCAGTCCCAAGGACGCCCTACCCTCCGACTCAGTCCCAAGGACGCGCTACCCTCCGACTCAGTCCCAAGGACGCGCTACCCTCCGACTCAGTCCCAAGGACGCGCTACCCTCCGACTCAGTCCCAAGGACGCGCTACCCTCCGACTCAGTCCCAAGGACGCGCTACCCTCCGACTCAGTCCCAAGGACGCGCTACCCTCCGACTCAGGCTACCCTCCCACTCAGTCCCAAGGACGCGCTACCCTCCGACTCGTGCTACCCTCCCGACTCAGTCCCAAGGACGCGCTACCCTCCGACTCGTGCTACCCTCCGACTCGCGCTACCCTCCGACTCGCGCTACCCTCCGACTCAGTCTCAAGGATCCGCTACCTTCCAACCCAGTACCAAGGATGCAATACCCTCCAACTCAGTCCCAAGGACGCGCTACCCTCCAACTCAGTCCCAAGGACGCGCTACCCTCCAACTCAGGCTACCCGCCAAATCAGTTCCAAATGCACCACGTTTGTTGCTTGCAAATTTTCACTGACCTCTGTGGCCGATATGTACAGTGGGGAAAAAAAGTATTTAGTCAGCCACCAATTGTGCAAGTTCTCTCACTTAAAAAGATGAGAGAGGCCTGTAATTTTCATCATAGGTACACTTCAACTATGACAGACAAAATGAGGAAAAAAAATCCAGAAAATCACATTGTAGGATTTTTTATGAATTTATTGGCAAATTATGGTGGAAAATAAGTATTTGGTCAATAACAAAAGTTTATCTCAATACTTTGTTATATACCCTTTGTTGGCAATGACAGAGGTCAAACGTTTTCTGTAAGTCTTCACAAGGTTTTCACACACTGTTGCTGGTATTTTGGCCCATTCCTCCATGCAGATCTCCTCTAGAGCAGTGATGTTTTGGGGCTGTCGCTGGGCAACACGGACTTTCAACTCCCTCCAAAGATTTTCTATGGGGTTGAGATCTGGAGACTGGCTAGGCCACTCCAGGACCTTGAAATGCTTCTTACGAAGCCACTCCTTCGTTGCCCAGGCGGTGTGTTTGGGATCATTGTCATGCTGAAAGACCCAGCCACGTTTCATCTTCAATGCCCTTGCTGATGGAAGGAGGTTTTCACTCAAAATCTCACGATACATGGCCCCATTCATTCTTTCCTTTACACGGATCAGTCGTCCTGGTCCCTTTGCAGAAAAACAGCCCCAAAGCATGATGTTTCCACCCCATGCTTCACAGTAGGTATGGTGTTCTTTGGATGCAACTCAGCATTCTTTGTCCTCCAAACACGACGAGTTGAGTTTTTACCAAAAAGTTCTATTTTGGTTTCATCTGACATTCTCCAAATCCTCATCTGGATCATCCAAATGCTCTCTAGCAAACTTTAGACTTGCCTGAACATGTACTGGCTTAAGCAGGCGGACACGTCTGGCACTGCAGGATCTGAGTCCCTGGCGGCGTAGTGTGTTACTGATGGTAGGCTTTGTTACTTTGGTCCCAGCTCTCTGCAGGTCATTCACTAGGTCCCCCCGTGTGGTTCTGGGATTTTTGCTCACCGTTCTTGTGATCATTTTGACCCCACGTGGTGAGATCTTGCGTGGAGCCCCAGATCGAGGAAGATTATCAGTGGTCTTGTATGTCTTCCATTTCCTAATAATTGCTCCCACAGTTGATTTCTTCAAACCAAGCTGCTTACCTATTGCAGATTCAGTCTTCCCAACCTGATGCAGGTCTACAATTTTGTTTCTGGTGTCCTTTGACAGCTCTTTGGTCTTGGCCATAGTGGAGTTTGGAGTGTGACTGTTTGAGGTTGTGGACAGGTGTCTTTTATACTGATAACAAGTTCAAACAGGTGCCATTAATACAGGTAATGAGTGGAGGACAGAGGAGCCTCTTAAAGAAGAAGTTACAGGTCTGTGAGAGCCAGAAATCTTGCTTGTTTGTATGTGACCAAATACTTATTTTCCACCATAATTTGCAAATAAATTCATAAAAAATCCTACAATGTGATTTTCTGGATTTTTTTCCCTAATTTTGTCTGTCACCTATGATGAAAATTACAGGCCTCTCTCATCTTTTTAAGTGAGAGAACTTGCACAATTGGTGGCTGACTAAATACTTTTTTCCCCCACTGTAGGTAAAGTTAGTAAGTTACTTGACTAGCAGGTGTTGTCCTGGACAAATGTGTGGTAGTGTTGGAATGAAGTTATGTTACCATAGGCACCAGGTTAGTGGGGGCATTGGGTCAAAGTGTGAATTTAGACTCAGTCTGTCTGTCTACCGCAGGCAAGCCACCATTGGACTGCCGTAGGCATGACTATTGTAGTGGCAAGCTGTGGTTGGGCCGGCAGTGGCATGCTATCATATCAGCTGCCATCATTTAACCAGCATCGACCCAATACCAGCTAGCGTGCCAACATAGGTCTGGCTAGGCAACATCCCAAAGACTTGGCGTAAGCATAAAGTATCATAAAACAGTTCTTACCTACACCCCCAAAGGGCAGAGAGTTGAGGGTGTAGTGCATCATAACGTCGTTGACGGTCACCCCACCACTGGTAGTCTCAGCCAGCATTCGCTTTATCACCTTATTGACAGAGACAGAGAGAGGGATGTCTTTTATCAGCCCCCCCATATGTAAATACATACTGTACATACCCAAAATAAGTACAAATGTTGTTGCCACAGTAACAGCTCACCTTCTTCCAGTATAATCACATTTCACCAAGTGCCCACCTAAATGTGACCCAATCCCAAATCAACCCCTAAACCCACTTGTGGAGATCTGAGTGGATTTGACAGGCGAAAGCAATATCTTAATAGCTCCACCTTGTGAACTGAAGTTTCACCATGTCGCTTATACTAATTAAATTATCCAAGATCTCCAGATGAGCGTAAGGTCGCATGGATTGATTTGGGATTCAGCCTTACTCCATAGCTTGCTCACTAGCTCCCTCCAGACCTTCTTGTTGGAGGAGAAGACGTAGAGCGCCAGGGGCTTCTCTCTCTCGCTGATGAAGTGGATGGCGTCATCTACGTCGCTGACGGTCACTATGGGCAACAGAGGGCCGAAGATCTCCTCCTGCATCAGCCTAGCATGGGGGGGCACGTCCTTCACCACCGTGGGGGCTGAGGGGTCAAAGGTCAGGCTTGTTGACCGACCAAGCATAGTTCCCAAGTGTTTCAGAAATTCAAGTTGGAGGATTCCGAACTGCAACATTTCTGGAACTTTCCCAAAGTCCTAGGTATACCAGAAATCCCAGTTGGAGAAATACCATTTGGATAATTCCCAAATTGGTAAATCCTTAGTTGGAGGATTGCCAGTTGGAGCAATCCCAGTTGGGAGATTCCTGGAATCAAGAGGGAATAAGCAGGGAGGCAATCCTCCAACTGGGGAATTCTCCAACTGGGAATTCTCCAACATGGATATCTGGAAAACCTTGGAACTTTGGGAAATGTCCCGGGTATGTTGCAACCCTAGGTCAAATACAGTACTATTACAACCTAAGTCAACTACAAATGTATCACTAAATATCTGTGAGCCCTATCAGTCTGCATACCAATGTAGCGCTGTGATGCGTCACTCTGCCCCCCTAGCGCCGCTGTGTAGCCATCCAGTAGAGCCATCACGCGGTTGAAGTGGCGCTGGTTGATAATGCGGCCGTAGTCAGGGGAGGATTTGGGGTCGGGCCCATAGAACTCCTTGGATTAAGGAAAACAATCTTTGGATTATTTCAGGGGTATTCAACCTGGGGTCCACGCGGACGTACTGCAAGGTGTCCTCACATTTTTTATACTTTCACGCGGACTTGGTTTTGTTAAAATGTTTGTATGAATATTGCTAGCAACAAAAGAATAAACAAATTTTGAATTACATACCTACAGTAGAAAAGCGGAAAATGTCTTCTTTCAAGTCAACTCCTTATTATAAGCAAATTATACTCATTGGAGATAATTGCACTCACTGGAGTTAATTACACTCATTGGAGTATCTGACATAGGCTTTGAAAAAGCACCTGCGGGTATCAGTCCCAGCAACTGCCGCTGGCCGCTGACTTGGACATACATTTTTGCCAACACATGGTTAACCTTTGTTTAACCAGCTATTAGCTAAATGTGTTAAAGTTACCTTTCTAGCTAATAGGCTATGCTAGAGTTTACACTTCCAATTATAATATGGGGAGGTCAAAATGAAAAAACTATCTACCAAATCTATGAATTTTTAAATGTTGATTAATTCTCCTTGCCATTATCATTCACCTGATGATAAGATAAGACATTACTTTTTTGGAGGGGCTAACTGACAGTAGCAGGCTGGTACCTACAGTTAATCAGGTTTGGGGTCAGGTTTGGGGTGAATTAGGAAAACTCATTCATGACTTGAATAATTAAATGAATCGAAAAACTGAATTGACCTCAACCCTGTCTGATACCATACAGTAATGTATAATGTAATAATACATTGACAGAGCTACCCTAGAATTTTTGCTAGTTAGCTACAGGAGAGATCAATGACTGTTTACATGAATGGACAAAGCCATCGATCATGTGACATCATTCGTTCCTCTGTGAAGATTTAATAGCGCATTGAAGCCAAATTATGTCGGTTACGACTCCAGGAAGTGACGTTGAGTAAAGCTTAAGGTATAAACAGAATAAACCGTTTGCGTATATATAACGGCAAAATTATGTGACGTTTTTGTTCGTTTTGGTCTTCGGTATTTTTTGGGGGGCAATTCGTGCATACATTTTTTTCTTTATGTTTGGTAGCCGTTCATTGGTTAACAGTAACACTCATAGTAGGAACATGAAGCGTTTGTTGTCATTCAACAAGAGACGACTAGTGTTCATTCACATCCTTTCAATTGAGAAACACTGCGCGACGAAGACCTCCGTGGCAGAAACGTCAAAATGAAGGACAGATTTCTTTATTTATCTTAAATTTAGTTGGACTATTTTGAGGACGTTTTTTTTCTGGCTATGTTGTTGCTACGGTGGCTCAACAGGGACAAACAACAAATATTGCAGTTTTTTTTCTTGTTTTTCAAGCAAAGGTCTTTAAGGAGTATGCGAGCACACACGGCCGCTTCGATTAGCAGAGTTCTGCTAGGAGCAAACCGAACCGATGTATGCAGAAGCCTTTACTGAAGTTGAAGGCCGGCCAGGGTACTGCAGACTGCCATTAGCAACTACATTATCCTTATAAACTTCTTCTGTGTGGGTGATTTTAAAATAAATCGGTTGAAGAACATACATCTGGTGCATTAGAAGCAATTATTGGAAACCATGATTGTCTTCGAAACATTTTATTACACGAATATTGACCACGAAGATATCTATTTTCCATGTACTATAATGGGGAATTCTGTTTTCTGCAAACAATGCTTCCAGTGCCGTGGTCGGCATTGAACCTCCGTGGCTTCAATGAGAGGGGGAAGTTGTTCTCCCCTGAAGAGAGAGAGAGAGAGAGGGATAAAGATATGACTTCCTTTTAAGAATGATGGTGGCCACTGTGTTCTTGGGGACCTTGCATTTTTTGGTACCCTTCCCTAGATCTGTGCCTTGACACAATCCTGTCTCAGCGCTCTACAGACAATTCTTTAGACCTCATGGCTTGGTTTTTGCTCTGACATGCACTGTCAACTGTGGGACCTTATATAGACAGGTGTGTGCCTTTCCAAATCATGTCCAATCAACTGAATTTACTACAGGTGGACTCCAATCAAGTTGTAGAAACATCTCAACGACAATCAATGGAAACAGGATACACCTGAGCTTAATTTCTAGGGTCTGAGTACTTACAGTACCAGTCAAAAGTTTGGACACCTACTCATTCAAGGGTTTTTCTTTATTTTTACTATTTTCTATATTGTAGAATAATACTGAAGACATCAAAATAAGGAAATAACACATATGGAATCATGTAGTAAAAAAATCTAAATATATTTTATATTCTTCAAAGTAGCCACCTTTTGCCTTGATGACAGGTGTGCTCCCTCTCCGGCCTCTAGGTCACCAGGCTGCTCGTTAGGGAGCACACCTGTCACCAGCGTTACGAGCATAACGACACTCACCTGGACTCTATCACCTCCTTGATTACCTGCCCTATATACAGTTGAAGTCAGAAGTTTACATACACCTTAGCCTAATACATACATTTTCACAATTCCTAACATTTAATCCTAGTAAAAATGCCCTGTCTTAGGTCACTTAGAATCACCACTTTATTTTAAGAATTTGAAATGTCAGAATAATAGTAGAGAGAATGATTTATTTCAGCTTCTATTTCTTTCATCACATTCCCAGTGGGTCAGAAGTTTACATACACTCAATTAGTATTTGCTAGCATTACCTTTAAATTGTTTAACTTGGGTCAAATGTTTCGGGTAGCCTTCTACAAGCTTCCCACAATAAGTTGGGTGAATTTTGGCCCATTCCTCCTGACAGAGCTGGTGTAACTGAGTCAGGCTTGTAGGCCTCCTTGCTCGCACACGCTTTTTCAGTTCTGCCCACAAATGTTCTATACGATTGAAGTCAGGGCTTTGTGATGGCCACTCCAATACCTTGACTTTGTTGTCCTTAAGCCATTTTGCCACAACTTTGGAAGTATGCTTGGGGTCATTGTCCATTTGGAAGACCCATTTGCGACCAAGCTTTTACTTCCTGACTGATGTCTTGAGATGTTGCTTCAATATATCCACATAATTTCCCTCCCTCATGATGCCATCTATTTTGTGAAGTGCACCAGACTCTCCTGCAGCAAAGCACCCCCACAACATGATGCTGCCACCTTCGTGCTTCACGGTTGGCATGGTGTTCTTCGGCTTGCAAGCCTTCCCCTTTTTCCTCCAAACACAACGATGGTCATTATGGCCAAACAGTTCTATTTTTGTTTCATCAGACCAGACGACATTTCTCCAAAAAGTATGATCTTTGTCCCCATGTGCAGTTGCAAACTGTAGTCTGGCTTTGTTATGGCGGTTTTGGAGCAGTGGCTTCTTCCTTGCTGAGCGGCCTTTCAGGTTATGTCGATCTAGGACTCGTTTTACTGTGGATATAGATACTTTTGTACCTGTTTCCTCCAGCATCTTCACAAGGTCCTTTGCTGTTGTTCTGGGATTGATTTGCACTTTTCTCTAGGAGACAGAACGCGTCTCCATCATGAGCGGTATGATGCGTGGCTGCGTGGTCCCATGGCGTTTATACTTGCATACTATTGTTTGTACAGACGAACGTGGTACCTTCAGGCATTTGGAAATTGCTCCCAAGAATGAACCAGACTTGTGGAGGTCTACAAATCAAGCAAAGAGGCACTGAGTTTGAAGGTAGGCCTTGAAATACATCCACAGGTACGCCTCCAATTGACTCAAATTAAGTCAATTAGCCTATCAGAAGCTTCTAAAGCCATGACATCATTTTCTGGAATTTTCCAAGCTGTTTAAAGGCACAGTCAACTTAGTGTATGTAATCTTCTGACCCACTGGAATTGTAATACAGTGAATTAAAAGTGAAATAATCGGTCTGTAAAAAATTGTTGGAAAAATTACTTGTGTTATGCACAAAGTAGATGTCCTAACCGACTTGCCAAAACTATAGTTTGTTAACAAGAAAATTGTGGAGTGGTTGAGAAACGAGTTTTAATGACTCCAACCTAAGTGTATGTAAACCTCCGACTTCAACTGTATGTCACTCCCTTTGGTTTCTTCCCCAGTTGTCATTGTTCCCGGTATCGGTTTCATGTCGGGGGCGCTGTTTTTGTTTTGTTCATTTATTTATTAAATGTATGTCACTCCCTGAACTTTCTTCCCGACTCTCAGCATACATTGTTACACTTGACATTCTCTCAACCAGCTTCATGAGGTAGTCACCTGGAATGCATTTCAATTAACAGGTGTGCCTTGTTAAAAGTTAATTGGTGGAATGTATTTCCTTCTTAATGCATTTGAGCCAATCAGTTGTTGTGACAAGGTAGGGGTGGTATACAGAAGATAGCCCTATTTGGTAAAAGACCAAGTCCATATTATGGCAAGAACAGCTCAAATAAGCAAAGAGAAACGACAGTCCATCATTACTTTAAGACATGAAGGTCAGTACATCTGGAAAATTTCAACAACTTTGAAAGTTTCTTTAAGTGCAGTCGCAAAAACCATCAAGCGCTATGATGAAACTGGCTCTCATGAGGACCGACATAAGAAAGGAAGACCCAGAGTTACCTCTGCTGCAGAGGATAAGTTCATTAGAGTTACCAGCCTCAGAAATTGCAGCCCAAATAAATGCTTCATAGAGTTCAAGGAACAGACACATCTCAACATCAACTGTTCAGAGGAGAATGTGTGAATTAGGTCTTCATGGTTGAATTGCTGCAAAGAAACCACTACTAAAGGACACCAACAAGAAGAAGAGACTTGCTTGGGCCAAGAAACAAGAGCAATGGACATTAGACCGGTGGAAATCTGTTCTTTGGTCTGTCGAGTCCAAATTTTAGATTTTTGGTTCCAACCGCCGTGTCTTTGTGAGATGCGGTGTGGGTGAACGGAGGATCTCCGCATGTGTAGTTCCAACCGTGAAGCATGGAGGAAGAGGTGTGATGGTGCTTTGCTGGTGACACTGTTGGTGATTTATTTAGAATTCAAGGCACACCTAACCAGCATGGCTACCGCAGCAGCGATACGCCATCCCATCTGGTTTGCGCTTATTGGAACTATAATTTGTTTTTCAACAGAACAATGACCCAACACAGCTACAGGCTGTGTAAGGGCTATTTGACCAAGAAGGAGAGTGATGGAGTGCTGCATCAGATGACCTGGCCTCCACAATCACCCGACCTCAACCCAATTGAGATGGTTAGGGATGAGTTGGACCGCAGAGTGAAGGAAAAGCAGCCAAAAAGTGCTCAGTATAAGACTGTTGGAAAAGCATTCCAGGTGAAGCTGGTTGAGAGAATGCCAAGAGTGTTCAAAGCTGTCATCAAGGCAAAGGGTGGCTACTTTGACTAATCTAAAATGTTAAATATATTTTGATTTGTTTAACACTTTTTTGGTTACTACATGATTCCACATGTGTTATTTCATAGTTTTGATGTCTTCACTATTATTTTACAATGTAGAAAATAGTTAAAATAAAGAAAAACCCTTGAATGAGTAGGTGTGTCCAAACTATAAATAAGGTATTTAGAAGTTACATTTTTAATACATTTGAAAAATACGTCTAAAATCCTATTTTCGCTTCGTCATTATGGGGTATTGTGTGTAGATTGATCAGGAAACAATTTTTATTAAATCTATTTTAAAATAAAGCTCTGACGTAACAAAACGTGAAGAAAAAAAAAATCAGGGGGTCTGAACACTTTCCGAATGCACTGTATATGAGAGAGAGAGAGAGAGAGAGAGAGAGAGAGAGAGAGAGAGAGAGAGAGAGAGAGAGAGAGAGAGAGAGAGAGAGAGAGAGAGAGAGAGAGAGAGAGAGAGAGAGAGAGAGAGAGAGAGAGAGAGAGAGAGAGAGAGAGAGAGAGAGAGAGAGAGAGAGAGAGAGAGAGAGAGAGAGAGAGAGAGAGAGAGAGAGAGAGAGAGAGAGAGAGAGAGAGAGAGAGAGAGAGATATTAAGTAAGAGACCAGTAGTGTCTGCCGGATGCCCTCCACCACTCTGTTCTGGATGCTGGGTTCACACAGGATGTAGTCTGGGGCGATGCACGTCTGACCGCAGTTCACAAACTTCCCCCACGTGATACGCCTGCGGTGGACGAACAACCCAAAATCACAGAGATAAAATAGACACCTTGAAAATGTTTCCGTTTCGATGCTTCTGATGCTGAAGCCTTGGGGCAGGTATTATATAATTACATCAAATGACCCCTTAAACCCTGCGCCTCCCAATTGTAATCTTTGTGGTCAATCTTTGTGTAATACATTTTTTTCCCAAAGGCAATCATGGTACCAATAACTGCTTCTAATACACCAGATGTACGTTCTTGAACTGATTCATCTGGTGTATTAGAAGTAAATATTGGTACCATGATTGCCTTCTAAACATGTTAAATTACACGAAGATTGACCACAAAGGTTTTTCCATTCACTACAATGGGGGTCATTCACTACAATGGGGGTCATTGCAAATCATGATTTCTGCAACCAATGCCTGCAGTACCGTGGTTGGTTTTGAACTTCCATGTCTTCAATCTTTTTTAAATGTAAACCAGTAAACCACTGCAAAAAAAAACATTAGCCAAGGTAAAGTATAACAGAGTGATATTGTAGCGGATAAACTCATCCACAGCTATATTTTTCTCTAATAGCGCCATTGACTCTGATCTTTTCAATGGCTAAAACTGCTATGCTAGCTAGAAAACAATGTGCTAACAGCAAAGCTACCCTATCGAAGTGCTAACAGCCAAAGCTACCCTATCGGAGTGCTAACAGCAAAGCTACCCTATCGGAGTGCTAACAGCCAAAGCTACCCTATCGGAGTGCTAACAGCAAAGCTACCCTATCGAAGTGCTAACAGCCAAAGCTACCCTATCGGAGTGCTAACAGCAAAGCTACCCTATCGAAGTGCTAACAGCCATAGCTAGCTGTATTGTATCAAGTTACTGACCGGCATGCAACTCTGAGGTCGACGTCCTTATCGATGTAACAGGGGCTCTTCCCCCCCAGCTCCAGGGTCACGGGGGTGAGGTGTCGGGCTGCTGCCTCCATCACCAGTTTACCCACAGTGCTGTTCCCGGTGTAGAAGATGTGGTCGAAACGCTGACGCAGCAACTCCTGGGTCTCCGAGACGCCCCCACACACTACAGGGTACAGCTCCTGGAAAGACCCAGGAAAATAAAGATTTCCGTTAATTTAGCTAATACGTTTTGAAAATTGCACAGATGCCCCTGTCACTTCCATTGACTGTCAGCTAGCAGTGGCTAAAGTTAGCTGAAGCTGAAGTGGCTGTTCAAATCTAGAAAACCAAACCGTGGATTACAGTTCTCCCTGGCACATAGATGGTTCCTCGAACTGAAAGTAGTCTAACAAAGTCGTACATCCTGAACCTCTCCTTTAAAGGACAGTTACACAGAACCAAAGTTTGTCAGATGCTTGTTCATATACTGTCCCTCACAGGTGGTTCAGAGTGGTGTGTACTACCCATTTAAGCATGGATGTATCTGTAGCTAGTATGTATGCATGGCAACAATAGAAGACTTGTCCATAGCACATACAGTATAAGGTGAGGCTAACACATTGGAACTAAATCACTGATTTCCAACTATTGGTTAACAGTCACAGTAATCACAGTAGTTTTCTAGTAACTTCAGCTCAGATATCTCTCATTTATATTCTTATACATGACAGACAAGGGAGAATAGAATAGGCACCTGGTCCAGATATCGTGGGAGCAGAGCTTTGAGGAGACTAGCTGAGTATTCACTCAGCTCAGATGGCTTCACCACAGCTGCATTGCCTACAGAGAGAGAGAGAGAGAGAGAGAGAGAGAGAGAGAGAGAGAGAGAGAGAGAGAGAGAGAGAGAGGTCATGAGCAGATGAGCTCCTGCATTTTTCAGCATGTTCTTAATATATAGATTTAGAGTTAGATAAACCTGCAATTTTTTTGTCAGGGACATATACAGCATGCTACCCTCTACAACATAACCTTCACTCCAAATCAAAACTCAAAACCTACAACCTGATTTTGGACGGAATTACGAAATCACCTGGAAGGCTTACAACATAAGCAACTTCATCTTCTAACCAGACCATCCCCTGGCATGGCACAGTGCTATATTAACCAGACCATCCCCTGGCATGACACAGTGCTATATTAACCAGACCATCCCCTGGCATGGCACAGTGCTATATTAACCAGACCATCCCCTGGCATGACACAGTGCTATATTAACACAGACCATCCCCTGGCATGGCACAGTGCTATATTAACCAGACCATCCCCTGGCATGACACAGTGCTATATTAACCAGACCATGTCCTGGCATGGCACAGTGCTATATTAACCAGACCATCCCCTGACATGACACAGTGCTATATTAACCAGACCATCCCCTGACATGGTACAGTGCTATATTAACCAGACCATCCCCTGGCATGGCACAGTGCTATATTAACCAGACCATCCCCTGGCATGACACAGTGCTATATTAACCAGACCATCCCGACATGGTACAGTGCTATATTAACCAGACCATCCCCTGGCATGGCACAGTGCTATATTAACCAGACCATCCCCTGGCATGACACAGTGCTATATTAACCAGACCATCCCCTGGCATGACACAGTGCTATATTAACCAGACCATCCCCTGGCATGACACAGTGCTATATTAACCAGACCATCCCCTGGCATGACACAGTGCTATATTAACCAGACCATCCCCTGGCATGACACAGTGCTATATTAACCAGACCATCCGCTGGCATGACACAGTGCTATATTAACCAGACCATCCCTGGCATGGCACAGTGCTATATTAACCAGACCATCCCCTGGCATGGCACAGTGCTATATTAACCAGACCATCCCCAGGCATGGCACAGTGCTATATTAACCAGACCATCCCTGGCATGGCACAGTGCTATATTAACCAGACCATCCCTGGCATGGCACAGTGCTATATTAACCAGACCATCCCCTGGCATGGCACAGTGCTATATTAACCAGACCATCCCCAGGCATGGCACAGTGCTATATTAACCAGACCATCCCCTGGCATGGCACAGTGCTATATTAACCAGACCATCCCCTGGCATGGCACAGTGCTATATTAACCAGACCATCCCCTGGCATGACACAGTGCTATATTAACACAGACCATCCCCTGGCATGGCACAGTGCTATATAAGCACACTCAGGATACTAGACACCGAGGACTCTGAGTCAGCTAATATACATCTCTATAAGTCGAACAGTATTGGTACAGGGAAACACCAAACAGTTTCAGATGGACTTTCACCTAATCAAAGAATTAGCCCAGCAGGAGAAGCTCTCCTTTGAGAAAGATACCCCCACCCAGAGGGGGTCAGACCAGACCTCTTCATTATATAACCCCACCAGACGAGCAACTCCAAGCGGAAAGTCAACCTCCCAGCACAGAGTACATTGAAATGAAGGATACATTCACCCAGCTGGAGGTAAGGCAGGTGGAGCTGGAACAGCAGGTGATTACACTCCAGTGAGCACAGACCCAGACAACAGTCCAGCGCAACAACACCCCCTTAACCAGATCCGGAGAGCTGGAGAGAGACATATCTGCACTCTGGACTGTGGTGAGACAACATCAACAGGAGAAAGAGCAGGAGAAGAACAGAGCACTAGAGGAGAGGATCAGACTGCTGGAGGAGAGGGTGAGGGGGATGGCATGTGACAGAGAACAACCCACTAGAGAGGTGGCCACCTCCGCAGAGAAGCCAGCAGAACAGCCCACCTCAGCTCCCGACAAAATTCTCGACACCACAGCAGAACAGTCCACCCCAGACCATAGCGTCGAAATCACAGCAGAACAGTCCACCCCAGACCCTGACCATAGCCTCAACATAACAGCAGAACAGACAAATGAAGAACCCCAAGCCCAGGCGATCTCACCCCCTCTGAGCACCCCCCCGGTCAGCCACCCTGATAGCCCTCCTGACAACCCCCACACCCACTGAGGACATACACAAGACACAGACTGTACTGCTTATGGACTCAAATGGGAAATATATGCACAGTGTGTCTAAACTCTGGTGTCCAAACACCCAGCGTGCCCCAGACCTTCTGTCTGAGGACCAACTAGGGTCACCCAGCCACATAATAATACACACAGGCACCAACGACCTGAGAGCCCAGCAGGAAAGGGTGGCCACAGCACTGAAGGGAGTGATTGAAAAAGCTTAATCTACTTTCCCCAACGCACAAGTGGTTATCTCCACCCTGCTACCACGAAAATACTTCCACCCTGCTACCATACAGCAGGTAAACGCAAGTATTTCCCGTGACTGTGCCTCAAAACCAAATGTTTACCTGGCCCACCACTCCACCCTGGACTTGAACAGCCTCTAGGACCAGGTCCATCTCAACAAGGCAGCAGAGCCCACCACTCCACCCTGGACTTGAACAGCCTCTACGACCAGGTCCATCTCAACAAGGCAGCAGAGCCCACCACTCCACCCTGGACTTGAACAGCCTCTACGACCAGTCCACCTCTACAAGGTGTGAAACAGGGAAGGGACTCAGAGTGTATGCTATTTTGGTATAGAGCAGACCTAACTCACTCTAATATTAATCAAAACAGGAACATTTTACATTTGGCTAGAAATTCCAAAGGAAATGATCTCAACAGAGAAAAATGTCCTCCTGTGTGCTACCTATATCCCCCCACTAGAATCCCCATACTTTAATAAAGACAGCTTCTCCACCCTGGAGGGGGAAATCAATCATTTCCAGGCCCAGGGACATGTAGTAGTCTGTGGCCACCTAAATAAGAACCTGACACCCTCAGCACACAGGGGGACAAACACCTGCCTGGAGGTGACAGCATCCCCTTCCCCATATGCCCCCCTAGGCACAACTATGACAACATAACCAACAAAAATGGGTCACAACTCCTGCAGCTCTGTCGCACGCTGGGTATGTACATAGTCAATGGTAGGCTTCGAGGGGACTCCTATGGTAGGTACACCTATAGCTCATCTCTTGGCAGTAGTACTGTAGACTACTTTATCACTGACCTCAATCCAGAGTCTCTCAGTGTTCACAGTCAGCCCACTGACACCCCTATCAGGTCAAAGCAAAATCACAGTCTACCTGAACAGAGAAAAACTCAATCATGAGGCATCAAAGCCAAAGGAACTGAGTAATATTAAGAAATGTAGTGTGGAAACCTACCAAAACACAATTAGGCAACAACAAATTCAATCCCTTTTAGACAACTTCCTGGACAGAATGTTCTACTGTAATAGTGAAGGTGTAAACTTGGCAGTAGAAAGCCTAAACAGTATATTTGACCCCTCAGCTTCCCTATAAAATCTAAAAATGTCAAACAGAAAACCGAAGAAAATGAACAACAATGACAAATGGCTGGATAAAGAATGCAAAAACCTAAGAAAGAAAATGAGAAACCTGTCCAACCAAAAACATAGAGACCCAGAAAACCGGAGCCTACGCCTTCACTATGGTGAATCACTAAAACAATACAGAAATACACTACGGAAAAAGAAGGAACAGCACGTCAGAAATCAGCTCAATGTAATTGAAGAATCCATAGAATATAACCACTTCTGGGAAAATTGGAAAACACTAAACAAACAACAACACAAAGTGTTATCTATCCAAAATGGAGATGTATGGATAAACCACTTCTCCAATCTTTTTTGTCTCTATTACAAAGAACAAACAGCAAAAACATATATATGACCAAATACAAATCTTAGAATAAACTATTAAAGACTACCGGAACCCCCTGGATTCTCCAATTACATTGAATAAACTACAGGACAAAATAAAAACCCTCCAACCCAAAAAGGCCTGTGGTGTTGATGGTATCCTCAATGAAATGATAAAATATACAGACAACAAATTCCAATTGGCTATACTTAAACTCTTTAACATCATCCTTAGCTCTGGCATCTTCCCCAATATTTGGAACCAAGGACTGATCACCCCAATCCACAAAAGTGGAGACAAATTTGACCCCAATAACTACCATGGGATATGAGTCAACAGCAACCTTGGGAAAATCCTCTGCATTATCATCAACAGCAGACTTGTACATTTCCTCAGTGAAAACAATGTACTGAGCAAATGTCAAATTGGCTTTATACCAAATTACCGTACGACAGACCACATATTCACCCTGCACACCCTAATTGACCAACAAACAAACCAAAACAAAGGCAAAGTCTTCTCATGCTTTGTTGACTTAAAAACAGCCTTCAAATCAATTTGGCATGAGGGTCTGCTATACAAATTAATGGAAAGTGGTGTTGGGGGAAAAACATATTACATTTTAAAATCCATGTACACAAACAACAAGTCTGCGGTTAAAATGGGCAAAAAACACCAAATTCTTTCCACAGGGCCATGGGGTGAGACAGGGATGCAGCTTAAGCCCCACCCTCTTCAACATATATATATACGAATTGGCGAGGGCACTAGAACAGTCTGCAGCACCCTACTAGAATCTGAAGTCAAATGTCTACTCTTTGCTGATGATCTGGTGCTTCTGTCACCAACCAAGGAGGGCCTACAGCAGCACCTAGATCTTCTGCACAGATTCTGTCAGACCTGGGCCCTGACAGTAAATCTCAGTAAGACCAAAATAATGGTGTTCCAAAAAAGGTCCAGTCGTCAGGACCACAAATACAAATTCCATCTAGACACCGTTGCCCTAGAGCACACAAAAAACGATACATACCTTGGCCTAAACATCAGCGCCACAGGTAACTTCCACAGAGCTGTGAACGATCTGAGAGACAAGGCAAGAAGGGCCTTCTAAGCTATCAAAAGAACATAAAATTCGACATACCAATTAGGATCTGGCTAAAAATACTTGAATCGGTTAAGGAACTCATTGCCCTTTATGATTGTGAGGTCTGGGGGTATCTGTACTTTACTATTTATATTCTTGACAACTTTTACTTTTACTCCACTACATTCCTACATTCTGGCTTTGTATTCATGTTACCGGATGAAATTGCTGTACAATATGATCTTGTTGCCATCTGATGTCATAAATCATCACTGCAAAGATCTCCCGGTCCTCTGCCGTGCCCTGATTGTATTAATGTTGATTATATACCCATCTACTGCTGCTAGCCCCAATTCTGACTGGTGCTCTGATATCTGCTTCACTGATTTCTGCTCTCGTAAAAGCCTGGGTTTTCTGCATGTAAACACTAGAAGCTTATTACCTAAAATGGATCAATTGAAAGTGTGGGTTCACAGCTCCAATCCAGATGTGTTGGTCATTACTGAGACGTGGTTAAGAAAGAGTTTTTTGAATACTGATGTTAACCTTTCTGGTTGTAAACTTTTTCGGCAGGACAGATCTTCCAAAGGTGGGGGAGTGGCAATCTTTACCAAGGATCGCCTTCAGTACTCGGTTGTCTCCACCAAGTCTGTCCCTAAACAATTTGATTTGCTACCTGCCCTAAGCTGTCTCCTGGCCCCGTCTGAATTTGTCCTGCTTGGTGACCTAAACTGGGATATGCTTAAACCACCTGACCAAGTCCTAAAGCAATGGGACTCCCTAAATCTTTCTCAGATTATCACCAATCCCACAAGGTATGACTCCAAACACCCAGAAAAGGCTACTCTCCTCGATGTTATCCTCACAAATAATCCTGATAGGTATCAGTCTGGTGTTTTCTGTAATGACCTTAGTGATCACTGTTTTACAGCCTGTGTTCGTAATGGCTGCTCAGTGAAACGACCTGTCTTGATTTGTCATAGACACTTTCTATGTTTGCTAGGGATGGAGAAAAAGTGTGACACCAATCAGGAACTCGAGGACTGGAGTTGCCCACCCCTGGTCTAGCGGTACCATAAACCTGCCTCTCAAATTCTCACTGACCTGTGTGACCTTTGCCCTGATAGGTTGCTATGGAGATTACTAGGGGGGCGGACATCTGCCAACATCTCTGTCTCTTCCCATCAACAACTGGACTCAGTTATAGCTCTGGACTTGTGGGAGGGTGTCCAAAAACCATCCCCATGTACAGTACCAGTCAAAAGTTTGGACACACCTACTCATTCAAGGGTTTCTTTATTTTTTCTATTTTCTACCTCCACACAAAAAAAACTCCATTTGTGGGCATATTTTTGTGGACAAAGTATGGGTGCAGAAAAACCTCTCGCTTCACCTCTTCCGCTCCGAGAATACAAGACAACAAGGAAGATGGCAAATGGTGAGTGTGTCAGTGGAGTCTGCTGAGGGGAGGACGGCTCATAATAATGGCTGGAACAGAGCAAATGGAATGGAGTCAAACCCATTCCACCTATTCTGCTCTAGCCATTACCACGAGCCGCCCTCTCCAATTAAGGTGCCACAAACCTCCTGTGGTGTGTGTGTATGCATGTCTGTGAGGGATGTTGAGATATAGCTGAATAATAGACAACTACACAGAGGAGGCAAGAGTGGGAACATCTAAAGAACTAAGGGTTGGTGACAGCTGAAGAACTAAGGGAGGAGACAGCTGGAGACCAAATGGAGGGGCCAGCTGAAGAACTAAGGGAGGGGCCAGCTGAAGAACTAAGGGAGGGGCCAGCTGAAGAACTAAGGGAGGGGCCAGCTGAAGAACCAAGGGAGGAGACAACTGAAAAACTAAGGGAGGAGACAACTGAAAAACTAAGGGAGGAGACAACTGAAAAACTAAGGGAGGAGACAGCTGAATAACTAAGGGAGGAGAAGCTGAATAACAAAGGGAGGGTACAGCTGAATAACTAATGGAGGAGACAGCTGAATAACTAAGGCAGGGGACAGCTGAATAACTAAGGCAGGGGACAGCTGAATAACTAAGGGAGTGTACAGCTGAATAACTAAGGGAGTAACTAAGGGAGGGTACAGCTGAATAAATAATGGAGGAGACAGCTGAATAACTAAGGGAGGGGGGCAGCTGAATAACTAGGGGGCGGAGACAGCTGAATAACTAAGGGAGGAGACAGCTGAAAAACTAAGGGAGGGGGGCAGCTGAATAACTAGGGGGCAGAGACAGCTGAATAACTAAGGGAGGAGACAGCTGAAAAACTAAGGGAGGAGCGGGCTGAATAACTAAGGGAGGGTGGCAGCTGAATAACTAGGGTAGGGGTCAGATGAAGATGAAGAACTAAGGGAGGGGAGCGCTGAAGAACTAAGGGAGGACACAGCTGAAAAACTAAGGGAGGAGACAGCTGAAAAACTAAGGGAGGAGACAGCTGAAAAACTAAGGGAGGAGACAGCTGAATAACTAAGGGAGGAGACAGCTGAATAACTAAGGCAGGGGACAGCTGAATAACTAAGGGAGGGGACAGCTGAATAACTAAGGCAGGGGACAGCTGAATAACTAAGGGAGGAGTCAGCTGAATAACCATGGGAGGAGACAGCTGAATAACTAAGGCAGGGGACAGCTGAATAACTAAGGGAGTGTACAGCTGAATAACTAAGGGAAGAGAGGACAGCTGAATAACTAAGGGAGGAGGGGACAGCTGAATAACTAAGGGAGGGGTCAGATGAAGATGAAGAACTAAGGGAGGGTACAGCTGAAGAACTAAGGGAGGGGGGCAGCTGAAGAACTAAGGGAGGAGACAGCTGAATAACTAAGGGAGGAAACAGCTGAATAACTAAGGGAGGAGTCAGCTGAATAACCATGGGAGGGGACAGCTGAATAACTAAGGGAGTGTACAGCTGAATAACTAAGGGAGTGTACAGCTGAATAACTAAGGGAGTGTACAGCTGAATAACTAAGGGAGTGTACAGCTGAATAACTAAGGGAGGAGACAGCTGAATAACTAAGGGAGTGTACAGCTGAATAATTAAGGGAGGGTACAGCTGAATAACTAAGGGAGGAGACGACAGCTGAATAACTAAGGGAGGAGACGACAGCTGAATAACTAAGGGAGGAGACGACAGCTGAATAACTAAGGGAGGAGACGACAGCTGAATAACTAAGGGAGGAGACGACAGCTGAATAACTAAGGGAGGAGACGACAGCTGAATAACTAAGGGAGGAGACAGCTGAAAAACTAAGGGAGGAGACAGCTGAATAACAAAGGGAGGAGACAGCTGAATAACTAAGGGAGGAGACAGCTGAATAACTAAGGGAGGAGACAGCTGAATAACTAAGGGAGGAGACAGCTGAAAAACTAGGGAGGAGACAACTGAAAAACTAAGGGAGGAGGGGACAGCTGAATAACTAAGGGAGGGGTCAGATGAAGAACTAAGGGAAGGGACAGCTGAAGAACTAATGGGAATAACTAAGGGAGGGGAGTGCTGAAGAACTAAGGGAGGAGACAACTGAAAAACTAAGGGAGGAGTCAACTGAAAAACTAAGGGAGGATACAGCTGAAGAACTAAGGGAGGAGACAGCTGAATAACTAAGGCAGGGGACAGCTGAATAACTAAGGGAGTGTACAGCTGAATAAATAAGGGAGTGTACAGCTGAATAACTAAGGGAGTAGACAGCTGAATAACTAAGGGAGGAGGGGACAGCTGAATAACTAAGGGAGGAGGGGACAGCTGAATAACTAAGGGAGGAGGAGACAGCTGAATAACTAAGGGAGGATACAGCTGAAGAACTAAGGGAGGAGACAGCTGAATAACTAAGGGAGGAGTCAGCTGAATAACTAAGGCAGGGGACAGCTGAATAACTAAGGGAGTGTACAGCTGAATAACTAAGGGAATGTACAGCTGAATAACTAAGGGAGTGTACAGCTGAATAACTAAGGGAGGGTACAGCTGAATAACTAAGGGAGGGTACAGCTGAATAACTAAGGGAGGAGACAGCTGAATAACTAAGGGAGGAGACAGCTGAATAACTAAGGGAGGAGACAGCTGAATAACTAAGGGAGGAGACAGCTGAATAACTAAGGGAGGAGACAGCTGAATAACTAAGGGAGGAGACAGCTGAATAACTAAGGGAGGAGACAGCTGAATAACTAAGGGAGGAGACAGCTGAATAACTAAGGGAGGAGACAGCTGAAAAACTAAGGGAGGAGACAGCTGAATAACTAAGGGAGGAGCGGGCTGAATAACTAAGGGAGGAGACAGCTGAATAACTAAGGGAGGAGACAGCTGAATAACTAAGGGAGGAGACAGCTGAATAACTAAGGGAGGAGACAGCTGAATAACTAAGGGAGGAGACAGCTGAATAACTAAGGGAGGAGACAGCTGAATAACTAAGGGAGGAGACAGCTGAATAACTAAGGGAGGAGACAGCTGAAAAACTAAGGGAGGAGAAGGCTGAAAAACTAAGGGAGGAGACAGCTGAAAAACTAAGGGAGGAGACAGCTGAATAACTAAGGGAGGAGACAGCTGAATAACTAAGGGAGGAGACAGCTGAATAACTAAGGGAGGAAGGGACAGCTGAATAACTAAGGGAGGGGTCAGATGAAGAACTAAGGGAAGGGACAGCTGAAGAACTAATGGGAATAACTAAGGGAGGGGAGTGCTGAAGAACTAAGGGAGGAGACAACTGAAAAACTAAGGGAGGAGTCAACTGAAAAACTAAGGGAGGAGAAGCTGAATAACAAAGGGAGGGTACAGCTGAATAACTAATGGAGGAGACAGCTGAATAACTAAGGCAGGGGACAGCTGAATAACTAATGTATGGGACAGCTGAATAACTAAGGGAGTGTGCAGCTGAATAACTAAGGGAGTAACTAAGGGAGGGTACAGCTGAATAAATAATGGAGGAGACAGCTGAATAACTAAGGGAGGGTACAGCTGAATAACTAAGGGAGGGTACAGCTGAATAACTAAGGGAGGGTACAGCTGAATAACTAAGGGAGTGTACAGCTGAATAACTAAGGGAGGAGTCAGATGAATAAACAATGGAGGAGACAGCTGAATAACTAATTGAGGGGACAGCTGAATAACTAAGGAAGGGGACAGCTGAATAACTAAGGGAGTGTACAGCTGAATAACTAAGGGATGGGACAGCTGAATAACTAATGGAGGGGACAGCTGAATAACTAAGGGATGGGACAGCTGAATAAATAAGGGAGTGTACAACTGAATAACTAAGGGAGGAGCCAGCTGAATAACCAAGGGAGGAGGGGACAGCTGAATAACTAATGGCGGGGACAGCTGAATAACTAATGGCGGGGACAGCTGAATAACTAAGGGAGGAGACAGCTAAATAACTAATGGAGGGGACAGCTGAATAACTAAGGGAGGGTACAGCTGAATAACTAAGAGATGGGACAGCTGAATAACTAAGGGAGTAGACAGCTGAATAACTAAGGGAGGGTACAGCTGAATAACTAAGGGATGGGACAGCTGAATAACTAAGGGATGGGACAGCTGAATAACTAAGGGATGGGACAGCTGAATAACTAAGGGAGGGGACAGCTGAATAACTAAGGGATGGGACAGCTGAATAACTAAGGGATGGGACAGCTGAATAACTAATGGAGGAGAAAGCTGAATAACTAATGGAGGAGAAAGCTGAATAACTAAGGGAGGAGACAGCTGAATAACTAAGGGAGGAGACAGCTGAATAACTAAGGGAGGAGACAGCTGAAGAACTAAGGGAGGAGACAGCTGAAGAACTAAGGGAGGAGACAGCTGAAGAACTGATGGGAAGAACTAAGGGTGTTTTTGGTATTTTATTAGGAACCCCATTAGCTGTTGCAAAAGCAGCAGCTACTCTTCCTGGGGTCCACACAAAACATGAAACATAATACAGAATTACATACTACAGAACATCAATAGACAAGAACCGCTCAAGGACAGAACTACATACATTTTTAAAGGCACACGTAGCCTACATATCAAGGCACACACACAAACTATCTAGGTCAAATAGGGGAGAGGCGTTGTGCCTCGAGGTGGTGCTTTATCTGTTTTTTGAAACCAGATTTGCTGTTTATTTGAGCAATATGAGATGCAAGGAAGTTCCATGCAATAATGGCTCTATATAATACTGTACGTTTTCTTGAATTTGTTCTGGATTTGGGGACTATGAAAAGACCCCTGGTGGCATGTCTTGTGGGATAAGTGTGTGTGTCAGAGCTTTGCGTAAGTTGACTATGCGAACAATTTGGTATTTTCAACACATTAATGTTTCTTATAAAAATAAGAAGTGATGCAGTCAGTCTCTCTTCAACTATTGGCCAAGAGCGACTGGCATGCATAGCATTTATATCAGCCCTCTGATTACAATGAAGAGCAAGACGTGCCGCTCTGTTCTGGGCCAGCCGCAGCTTAACCAGGTCTTTCCTTGCAACACTGGACCACACGACTGGAGAATAATCAGGATTAGACGAAACTAGAGCCTGCAGAACTTGCTTTGTGGAGTGTGGTGTCAAAAAAGCAGAGCATCTCTTTATTATGGACAGACTTCTCCCCATCTGTGCAACCATTGAATCTATACGTTTTGACCATGACAGTTTACAATCTAAGGTAACGCTGAAAATAACACAGCTATGGAAGAATAGGAATAGAGGGAAAAATTAACATGGGGGCGTACCAGCAGCGATGGCCCCGACCAGGGGCTGCAGGGTGAGGGCCCAGGGGTAGTTCCAGGCCCCAATGATGAGGACCACTCCCAGGGGCTCCGGCTGGATGTAAACCTTCAATTACATTCAACTTTATTAATCCTCTCAGGTCAGTGGCTAAATGGGTTACATATATACTCCTAGAAAAAAATGGTTCCAACAATGTCCTTCAGCTGTCCCCATGGGAGAACCCTTTGAAGAACCCCTTTGAGATCCTGGTAGAACCCTTTTGGGTGTCATATAGAACCCTCAAATTCTTCTCCCATGGGGACAGCCGTAAGACCTTCTTTCTAAGAGTGTAGTTAAGTGTAAATGGCTGCTGTACAGGACTGAATGTAGTTCAATGATACGTCGTCCATACTGTACCTGGTCTGAGATGGTGAGGAGGCTCTTCTCTACTGGCCGAGGAGCAGCCCACTGCGCCAGCTTGGACACAGCCAGGCTAATCTCATTCTCCAGGCCGATCAATTCCAACAGCGGGGTGTCATACTGGCTCTGTGGAATACAAAGTGAGGGTTTATTGATGTGAGATACAGGACGCATTCCAAATGGAACAACATGCCCTACTTTTGAATTTTGAATTGACCACAACCCTGATAAATCCAGTGCGAAGATTTTACCCTGTTGATGTCCTGTTTGAGGGCGGTGGCGATCTCTCCCTGTCTGTCTGTGATCATCCTCTGGAGGGACTTGAGCTGCTGAACTCTGAACTCCAGGGGTCGCGACCTCCCGGTAAGGAAGGTCTCCCTGGCCCGCTGCACCACCTGCATCTCCATGGTAAATTGTCACCAGACCACACCTGTACAGTACAGATACAGGTACCTGTCACCAGACCACACCTGTACAGTACAGATACAGGTACCCGTCACCAGACCACACCTGCACAGTATAGATACAGGTACCTGTCACCAGACCACACCTGTACAGTATAGATACAGGTACCTGTCACCAGACCACACCTGTACAGTACAGATACAGGTACCTGTCACCAGACCACACCTGTACAGTATAGATACAGGTACCTGTCACCAGACCACACCTGTAGAGTACAGGTACCGGTCACCAGACCACACCTGTACAGTACAGATACAGGTACCTGTCGCCAGACCACACCTGTAGAGTACAGATGCAGGTACCTGTCGCCAGACCACACCTGTACAGTACAGATACAGGTACCTGTCGCCAGACCACACCTGTACAGTACAGATACAGGTACCTGTCGCCAGACCACACCTGTACAGTACAGATACAGGTACCTGTCGCCAGACCACACCTGTACAGTACAGATACAGGTACCTGTCACCAGACCACACCTGTACAGTACAGATACAGGTACCTGTCACCAGACCACACCTGTACAGTACAGATACAGGTACCTGTCGCCAGACCACACCTGTAGAGTACAGATACAGGTACCTGTCGCCAGACCACACCTGTAGAGTACAGATACAGGTACCTGTCGCCAGACCACACCTGTACAGTACAGATACAGGTACCTGTCGCCAGACCACACCTGTACAGTACAGATACATGTCACCAGACCACACCTGTACAGTACAGATACCTGTCACCAGACCACACCTGTACAGTACAGATACAGGTACCTGTCACCAGACCACACCTGTACAGTACAGATACAGGTACCTGTCACCAGACCACACCTGTAGAGTACAGATACAGGTACCTGTCACCAGACCACACCTGTACAGTACAGATACAGGTACCTGTCACCAGACCACACCTGTAGAGTACAGATACAGGTACCTGTCACCAGACCACACCTGTAGAGTAGATACAGGTACCTGTCGCCAGACCACACCTGTACAGTACAGATACAGGTACCTGTCGCCAGACCACACCTGTACAGTACAGATACATGTCACCAGACCACACCTGTACAGTACAGATACATGTCACCAGACCACACCTGTACAGTACAGATACAGGTACCTGTCACCAGACCACACCTGTACAGTACAGATACAGGTACCTGTCACCAGACCACACCTGTACAGTACAGATACAGGTACCTGTCACCAGACCACACCTGTACAGTATAGATACAGGTACCTGTCACCAGACCACACCTGTACAGTACAGATACCTGTCGCCAGACCACACCTGTAGAGTATAGATACAGGTACCTGTCGCCAGACCACACCTGTAGAGTATAGATACAGGTACCTGTCGCCAGACCACACCTGTAGAGTACAGATACAGGTACCTGTCGCCAGACCACACCTGTAGAGTACAGATACAGGTACCTGTCGCCAGACCACACCTGTAGAGTACAGATACAGGTACCTGTCGCCAGACCACACCTGTACAGTACAGATACAGGTACCTGTCGCCAGACCACACCTGTACAGTACAGATACAGGTACCTGTCGCCAGACCACACCTGTACAGTACAGATACAGGTACCTGTCGCCAGACCACACCTGTACAGTACAGATACAGGTACCTGTCGCCAGACCACACCTGTACAGTACAGATGCAGGTACCTGTCGCCAGACCACACCTGTACAGTACAGATGCAGGTACCTGTCGCCAGACCACACCTGTACAGTACAGATACAGGTACCTGTCACCAGACCACACCTGTACAGTACAGATACAGGTACCTGTCACCAGACCACACCTGTACAGTACAGATACAGGTACCTGTCACCAGACCACACCTGTACAGTATAGATACAGGTACCTGTCACCAGAACACACCTGTACAGTACAGATACAGGTACCTGTCACCAGACCACACCTGTACAGTACAGATACAGGTACCTGTCACCAGACCACACCTGTAGAGTATAGATACAGGTACCTGTCGCCAGACCACACCTGTACAGTATAGATACAGGTACAGTGAGGGAAACATTAAGATGGGCAAAAGAACACAGACAATCTCCTTTCACAGTTTCATCAACAGTTCTGAATTCACGTTTCTCCAGATGCATAGGGGGTTGTACCTAATAAAGTTACCACTGACCACTCTATCGATAGACTTTCCAGAATGTGTTCTGGGAATACCCAGGGTTTGAAACATTTGGCTGTATGTGTTGAACAGTTGAACCTATTACCTCAGGAGATGGTACCATTCAGCTTGTCTGGGGATGACAAAGAATGACCTCAACAAAGCCAAAAATCTAAAATGATTGGAAGGGGCCTCTTTGCTGTTAAATTAGAGGCATAGTAATAAATGACTGTTGTGCCTTGTAACTACTTTAAAATGTGGCACTAACAATGCAAACATTGATTTGGCATACAATTTAAGACTGTACACATTGATGTGGCATACAATGTAAGACTAAACATTTATTTGGCATACAATTTAAGACTAAACATTGATTTGGCATACAATTTAAGACTTAACATTGTACAACTTTATGTAAACATTGATTTGGCATACAATTTAAGACTAAACATTGTACAACTTTATGCAAACATTGTCTGACTTCATATAGAACAGATTGCACTTGCAACATTGCAACATTTCTTTAAAGTCACTGAAAATAAATGCATATTTTCACTTTTTTCTGCGACAATCACTGAATTAGTTATTGATTTATTAATCTTTAAAATGCAATATTTGAGATTTTATGTATTTCTATCGAATCAAAACTGGAATTTCTATTCAAAACAAAGGTTGTAAAAGTATGCTAGACATTTATAGAATACATCATATCTAGTTTGATTATTCTTTGACAAACGGTGAATTAGTTATTGATTTTGTACATTTTTAAATGGCTTTTGGCGAATGTCTGTTGAATGTCCGAATATAAACTTTACCTCGGTTGTAAAATATGACTTTAGAATTATTAGTTGGTTGGTTGTCAACTCTAAAACTGTATACAACTGAAATAACCGTCTAATGAAAGTTGTAATAACTGTGATAGACGACATACAGTACTTTGTCTGTTGGATACATCTAAACACTAATGTTTCATACTCACACGTGAATGAAAGCATCAATCTGGAGCAACAATAGACGAAATCAATTATCCCGATTTATCCAGGTAGTGAAATCACGGCTGGCAGTGTTAATAAAGAGCTATCAGAAACGTTCGTGTCCTGTGCAAAAATACTGCTGCATAGCCAACGAGGTGAACAGCATTATGCCACAGTACGACGCCGTCTGTCCTGTTCCTGCCTCACTGACGTGACCGTGGGAGGCACATGGCTGCACATTTAACGTTTGTTTATCGCACGAGGCTACCGGTGGCATGGGGTTTACCCGCAGACGACACTAATAACTAGGTAGCCTGCTTAAATTAGACGGTTTTTTGCATTTTTACAAATGGAAAATTGAGCTACAAAATGACCATATGGTTAGTCCTACAATATCCCAGATTTATTATCATGAAGTTACGCCAGTAAAATACCAGAACGGCTTATGAAATGTTTTTGCTAAAGATTATTTTATTTTTAATGAAAAAAAAAATGACATAAAAGAAGTGTAATAAATGTCCATAAACAAGATAACTTTTTATTTGAAATGAATAACTCTTCTCAGTCTTATTATAGAATCGTTCACAGCTAAGAATAAGTCACTTTAATATCTTAAATAAAAAACTGATGACTGTGCAAGACATCAAGTCTGTTTTCATCTCATTGTATACGTCATACAGTATATAACGCAGGCAACTTTCCTTTCGAACACTAAACATAAAGTACTGTTGACATAATCAGTATAAAAACTAGTACAAGAGGCACATTCTTTACATTACAAAACAGTTGCACTCCTTTAAGAAACTCCCAGGAATAATGCAAATGCATGGTACTCAAGTCTTCCAAATGCATGGTACTCAAGGCTTCCAAATGCATGGTACTCAGTCTTCCATTGAGGTTAGAATACATTTGCAACAGGTGCAACAGAGATTAAATGCGTGGGACACGATATGAAATAAAAAGAACCTCAACTATACAGGTTTACTGGCATCATAAACACCTCTAAAATGATTAATGGTTCATAACCATTGTTTTGAATAACAGTTAAATAATTGTGATTTAAAATTAACTATTGCAATTTTGCTATGTTTATGACAGATACGGAGCCATAACTGTTGCCCCGGCACTACAAGTCTAAATCAGGGTCCAAGATGGTGGAGCCTGACGTACAGTTTCAACCACATCGGCATCACCGCAGGAACCTCTGCAAGAAACACAAGGCACAAAATGTCTCCCATCATCACTTTTCACAAACAAGACAACAACGAATATAACAACCAACGGTGACACAGCAAATTACAAAGACAGATATGTGTAGAGGTACAGGAGGACCCCAAAACAAAGGCCTTATTTAGTGAAGGAGAATGATGTATGCTGGGTAATTAAAGGGGGCCGTAGATCACGTAGCTGGTGTTGTGTGGTTAGATTTCTTCAACAACACCAAACATTGTCTGAAGGAGACAAAGCCATTCTTGTGTTGGGAGCACAAGGGTTCCGTCCACAATGTCAGCCTATTCCCTATACAGTGCACTACTTTTGACCAGAGCTCTATGGGCCTTGACCAAAAGAAGTGCACTATGTAGGGAATATGGTGTAATTTGGGACGGACACCAGTCTTTGGAGCTGTGGGAGTTAAGAGAGAGAATGTTTGCATAATGTATCATGCCATCTCTGTGAAAATGTACTTTCCTGGATGGTTTCAAGAAACAGCATTGAAGCACTCAGTTAGCATTTAGACACACAAATAGCTCTTTGAATAACAATAGCTGGGTTTCTTTCGAGATAATAATTTAATCGTATTAATAAACTGTTTTCATTTGAAAATAGAACCGTTGACAACATAAACTACGTATGCTAGAAAAACACCTTAGCAAGCTGCAGTACGAGTCAGTTAGTGGGACACCCAATAAACTTCCATGTCAGCGTCCTAAATGGCACCATATTCCCTATATCTCCCTCTCTTCCTTGGATCACCGGTCGCTGAGAGGTTCTCGTTATTAAACCAGTCGTGACCGAAACGCTCCAGTCCCTTTCGTGCCCTCACACAGGCCACTATGGTATTTAAGTAGGAGGGGCTGTAGTGACCAGCGGAGCTAAGACAGGGATCTATTGTGTGGATCTCAACAGTTTCGTAGTATCCACTAATGGGTTGTGTCCAATATGGAACCCAATGGCTCTCAAAACCATTGATTAAAAGCTAGAGCAGGAAGGCCTGTTAGCGAACAGTCTGAACCCCCCCTGATAAATATGGGAACAACAGTCAAGCTATTATAAAGCCTATATTTTGAAATCAGAGTTTATAGTTTGGGGTGGCAGATAGCCTAGTGGTTAGAGCGTTGGGCCAATAACCGAAAGGTTGCTGGATTGAATCCCGAGCTGACAAGGTAAAACATCTGTCATTCTGCCCCTGAACAAGGCAGTTGTTCCCTGATAGGCTGTCATTGTAAATAAGAATTTGTTCTTAACTGACTTGCCTAGTTAAATAAATAAATAATTATTTAGCGTTGCAGTGTCTTGCATCTTCCATCTCCCAAAACTTAGAGATGTTTTGATCAACTAAAACCTTGTGATTGGAGGCTTATTAACCACATGGCATCTTGGAAATATCTATGGTCTATATACCGTTGAAGAACATTTTGGAAATGTGTTTTAATTTATGGCGTTATCCCCTCGGACAGAATGCACATCTTGTTTCACATATTATTTCAATGAATTAAATATCTGACATGTACTATAGTCTATCTATCTGACCTGTACGATGGTCTATCTATCTGACCTGTACGATGGTCTATCTATCTGACCTGTACTATGGTCTATCTATCTGACCTGTACGATGGTCTATCTATCTGACCTGTACTATGGTCTATCTATCTGTCCTGTACTATAGTCTATCTATCTGACCTGTACTATAGTCTATCTATCTGACCTGTACTATGGTCTATCTATCTGACCTGTACTATAGTCTATCTATCTGACCTGTACTATAGTCTATCTATCTATCTGACCTGTACGATGGTCTATCTATCTGACCTGTACTATGGTCTATCTATCTGTCCTGTACTATAGTCTATCTATCTATCTGACCTGTACGATGGTCTATCTATCTGACCTGTACTATGGTCTATCTATCTGACATGTACGATGGTATATCTATCTGACCTGTACGATGGTCTATCTATCTGACCTGTACTATGGTCTATCTATCTGACCTGTACGATGGTCTATCTATCTGTCCTGTACTATAGTCTATCTATCTATCTGACCTGTACGATGGTCTATCTATCTGACCTGTACTATGGTCTATCTATCTATCTGACCTGTACTATGGTCTATCTATCTATCTGACCTGTACTATGGTCTATCTATCTGACCTGTACTATAGTCTATCTATCTGACCTGTACTATAGTCTATATATCTGACCTGTACTATAGTCTATCTATCTGACCTGTACTATGGTCTGTCTATCTGACCTGTACTATGGTCTGTCTATCTGACCTGTACTATGGTCTGTCTATCTGACCTGTACTATGGTCTATCTATCTGACCTGTCCTATGGTCTATCTATCTGACCTGTAATATAGTCTATCTATCTGACCTGTACTATAGTCTATCTATCTGACCTGTACTATAGTCTATCTATCTGACCTGTACTATGGTCTGTCTATCTGACCTGTACTATGGTCTATCTATCTGACCTGTACTATGGTCTATCTATCTGACCTGTACTATGGTCTATCTATCTGACCTGTACTATGGTCTATATATCTGACCTGTACTATAGTCTATCTATCTATCTGACCTGTACGATGGTCTATCTATCTGACCTGTACTATGGTCTATATATCTGACCTGTACTATAGTCTATCTATCTATCTGACCTGTACGATGGTCTATCTATCTGACCTGTACTATAGTCTATCTATCTGACCTGTACTATAGTCTATCTATCTGACCTGTACGATGGTCTATCTATCTGACCTGTACTATGGTCTATCTATCTGTCCTGTACTATAGTCTATCTATCTATCTGACCTGTACGATGGTCTATCTATCTATCTGACCTGTACTATGGTCTATCTATCTATCTGACCTGTACTATGGTCTATCTATCTGACCTGTACTATGGTCTATCTATCTGACCTGTACTATGGTCTATCTATCTGACCTGTACGATGGTCTATCTATCTGACCTGTACTATAGTCTATCTATCTGACCTGTACGATGGTCTATCTATCTGACCTGTACTATGGTCTATCTATCTATCTGACCTGTACTATGGTCTATCTATCTGACCTGTACTATGGTCTATCTATCTGACCTGTACTATGGTCTATCTATCTGACCTGTACGATGGTCTATCTATCTGACCTGTACTATAGTCTATCTATCTGACCTGTACTATAGTCTATCTATCTATCTGACCTGTACGATGGTCTATCTATCTGACCTGTACTATGGTCTATCTATCTGTCCTGTACTATAGTCTATCTATCTATCTGACCTGTACGATGGTCTATCTATCTGACCTGTACTATGGTCTATCTATCTGACCTGTACTATGGTCTATCTATCTATCTGACCTGTACTATGGTCTATCTATCTGACCTGTACTATAGTCTATCTATCTGACCTGTACTATAGTCTATATATCTGACCTGTACTATAGTCTATCTATCTGACCTGTACTATGGTCTGTCTATCTGACCTGTACTATGGTCTGTCTATCTGACCTGTACTATGGTCTGTCTATCTGACCTGTACTATGGTCTATCTATCTGACCTGTCCTATGGTCTATCTATCTGACCTGTAATATAGTCTGTCTATCTGACCTGTACTATGGTCTGTCTATCTGACCTGTACTATGGTCTGTCTATCTGACCTGTACTATGGTCTATCTATCTGACCTGTCCTATGGTCTATCTATCTGACCTGTAATATAGTCTATCTATCTGACCTGTACTATAGTCTATCTATCTGACCTGTACTATAGTCTATCTATCTGACCTGTACTATGGTCTATCTATCTGACCTGTACTATGGTCTATCTATCTGACCTGTACTATGGTCTATCTATCTGACCTGTACTATGGTCTATATATCTGACCTGTACTATAGTCTATCTATCTATCTGACCTGTACGATGGTCTATCTATCTGACCTGTACTATAGTCTATCTATCTGACCTGTACGATGGTCTATCTATCTGACCTGTACTATGGTCTATCTATCTGTCCTGTACTATAGTCTATCTATCTATCTGACCTGTACTATGGTCTATCTATCTGACCTGTACTATGGTTCATTCATCTGAATTGTACTACTGGTTCATCTGGACTTGACCTGTACTATATCCTGTCTCATTCAACTGGTAATGTATAGTCTCATCTATCTGACCTGTACTATGGTCTATCTATCTATCTGACCTGTACTATGTCCTATCTATCTTGACTCCACTATAATCATTCATTCAATCTGTACTATATTTATCTATCTCGACCCCTTGTGTAATGATGGTCTCACTTATCTGACCTGTACTGAGGTCTGCTCATCTGATCCTGTACTATAGTTCATCTATCTATCTGACCTTGCACGATATATCTATCTATCTGACCCTGTACTATGGTCTATCTATCTATCCTGTACTATAGTTCATTATCTATCTATCGGCTATATGCGATGGTTCTGTCTATCTGACCTGTACTATGGTTCTATTCTATCTGACCTGTACTATGGTTCTATCTATCTATTCTGACCTCGTACTATGAATTCATGTCATTCAATCTTGACCTGTACTATAGCCCATCTATCTGGCCTGTACTATAGATCTATATATCTGACCTGTACTATAGTCTATTCTATCTGACCTGTACTATGAGTCTGTCTATCTGACCTGTACTATGGTTCTGTTCTACTCCTGACCTGTACTATGGTCTGTCTATCAGCCTGTACTATGGTCTATCTATCTGACCTGTCCCTATGGGTCTATCTATCTGACTCTGTAATATAGTCCTGTCTATCTGACCTGTACTATGGTCTGTCTATCTGACCTGTACTATGGTCTGTCTATCTTGACCTGTACTTATAGTCTATCTATCTGACCTGTCTATGGTCTCCATCTATCTGACTGTAATTATAGTCCATCTATCTGACCTGTACTGTATATAGTCTATCTATCAGCCTGTACTATGGAAGTCTATCCTTCATGTGACCAATACTATGGTTCTATCTATCTGACCTGTACTATGGCTCTATCTGTCTTGGACCTGTACTATGGTCTCATCTATCTGACCTGTACTATGGTCTATATATCTGACCTGTACTATAGTCTATCTATCTATCTGACCTGTCTGATGGTCTATCTATCTGACCTGTACTATAGTCTATCTATCTGACCTGTCTGATGGTCTATCTATCTGACCTGTACTTCATGGTCTATCCCTATCTGTCCTGTACTATAGTCTATCTATCTATCGGCCTGATTCCACGATGGTCTATCTATCTGACCTGTACTATGGTCTATCTATTCGATTCAATCTGACCTGTACTATGGTTCTATCTATCAGCCTGTACTTTATGGTTCTATCTATCCTGACCTTGTACTATGGTCTATCTATCTGACTATATGCAGTGGTCTATCTATCTGACCTGTACTGGTAGTCTATCTAGGTCTGAGCCTGTGCACGATGGTCTATCTATCTGACCTGTACTATAGATGTCTATCTCTATCTGACCTGTGCTATAGTCTATGATATCTGGACCTGTAGCTATGTGGTCTATCTTATCAGCCTGTAATCATAAGGTCTATCTATCTGACCTGTACTATAGTCTATCTATCTGACCTGTACTATAGTCTATCTATCCCAGACCTGTACTATGGTCTATATCTATCTGACATATGCGATGGTATATCTATCTGACCTGTCACGATGGTCTATCTATCTGGACCTGTACTATGGTCTATCTATCTCAATATAATAGACCTGGTCCTCTGCTCTGTCACATACTATAGTCCTGCATTACAGTTCTATTCTATTCATGGCTATACCTGCACGATGCAAATTATCATTCATCCCCGGCCCAAACTATGGTCTATCTATCTATATCTTGACCTTGGTACTATGGTCTATCTATCTATCTGACCTGTACTATGGTCTATCTATCTGACATATTAGCCTATAGTCTATCTATCTGACCTGTACTATAGTCTATATATCTAATCTGCTGTACTATAGTTCTATCTATCTTGACTCTGTACTATAGGTCTTGTCTATCTGGACTCCTGTACTATGGTCTGTCCTCCCAAAGACCTATTACTATGGTCTGTCTATCTGACCTGTACTATGGTCCTATCTCATCTATTCGACCTGTCCTACTGGTCTATCTATCTGACCTGCCTGTAATATAGTCTATCTATCTGACACTATATTACTATAGTCTATCTATCTGACCTGTACTACCCAGTCTATCTATCTGACACACTTTTACTATGGTCTGTCTATCTGACCTGTACTATGGCCTCTATCCACTCCTGACTCCGTATACTGTATGGTCTATCTTATCTGACCTGTACTATGGTCTATCTATCTGACCTGTACTATGAATTACCATATATATCTGACCTGTACTATAAGTTCATTCATCTATCTGACCTGCATATGCGATGGTCTCATCTATCTGACTCTGGTACATACCTGCAGGGTTCCATATATACTGACCTGTACTATAGTTCAGATATCTATCTATCTGACATATGCGATGGTCTATCTATCTGACCTGTACTATATAGTCTATCTATATCTGACCTGTACTAATAGTCTCCATCTACAAAGACCTGTCACGATGAATTCATCTTATCTGACCTGGCACTATGGTCTATCTATCTGTATCCTGTACTATAGTCTATCTATCTATCTGACATGAAGTGGTCTATCTATCTATCTGACCTGTACTTTATGGTCTATCTATCTATCTGACCTGTATATAGGTCTATCTTATCAAACCTGTACTATGGTTCATCTATCTATGACTCTACTGTTATGGTCTATCTATCTTACACTGTCACCATGGTCTCATTCCTATCAAACACATACTACCCAGTTCTCTATCAGCCTGTAATACATTGGTCTGTATCTGATCTGGACCTGGGTACTATGGTCTATCACCTCTATCAAGCCTGTACTATGGTCTATCTCAGCCTGTGCATTGTCTATCTGTCTGGCCTTGTACTGTGGTCTTATCTATCTAGCCTGTGTGATGGTCTATCTGTCTGACCTGTACTATAGTCTATCTATCTGACCTGTACTATAATTCTATCTATCTATCTGACCTGTAATGCGGTTCATCTATATCTGACCTGTACTATGGTTCTATCTATCATATCCTGTCCTGTACTACTGAGTCTATCTATCTATCTGATCTGTAATGATGGTCTATCTATCTGACACAGTACTATGGTTCTATCTACTCTGACCTGTACTATGGAGTCTATCTATCTATCTGACCTGTACTTATGGTCTATCTATCTCAGACTCTGTACTATAGTCTATCCATCTTGACCTGTACTATAGTTCATATATCCCCAGTAGCCTGTACTATAGTCTATCTATTCATCTTGACCTGTACTATTGGTCTGTCTATCTGAATCTGCATTTTATGTAGTCTGTCTATCTGACCTGTAGCCTGCTATGGTCTGTCTATCTGACCTGTACTATGGTCTCCATCTATCTTGACATATCCTATGGTCTATCTATTCAGACCTGTAATGCAGTCTGTCTATCTGACCTGTACTATGGTCTGTCTATCTGACCTGTACTATGGTCTGTCTAGTATCTGACCTGTACTTATGGTCTATCTATCTGACCTGTCCTAAGGGTCTATCTATATGACCTGTAATATAGCTCCTATCTATCTGACCTGGTACTATAGTCTAATCTATCTGACACATACTATAAGTTCTATTCTATCTGACCTGTACTATGGTTCATCTATCTATAAAGCCTATGTAAGTCTGTAGATCTATATCTGACATACTGTACTAATTATCTAAATCTATCTGACCTGTACTATGGTCTATATATCTGTGACCTGTACTACATAGTCTCTATCTATCTATCTGGACCTGTACGATGGTCTATCTATCTGACCTGTACTATAGTCTATCTATCTATCTGAGCTCTGTACGATGGTCTATCTATATGACTTGTAATACTATGGTCTATCTATCTCCATCTGTCCTGTACTATAGTCTATCTATCTATCTGACCTGTACGATGGTCTATCTTATCTGACCTGCCTGTACTATGGGTCTATCTATCTATCTTGACCTGCTGATGGTCTGTCTATCTGACCTGTACTTCATGGTCTGTCTATCTGGACCTGTACTATGGTCTATCTATCTGAACCTGGGTAATGATGGTCTGTCTATCTTGACCTGTACTGTAGTCTATCTATCGTACCTGCACGATGGTCTCATCTATCTGAAACCTGTGGTCTATTCATTCATCTATCTGGTACTATAGTCTATCTTGACTCCACTAAGGTCTATATATCTGACCTGTACCATATGGTCTATCTCATCTGACCTGTACTATGGTCTATCTATCTGACCTGCATTTCATAGTCTATCTATCTGACCTGTACTATAGTCTCATCGTAGTCAAGACCTGTACTATAGTCTATCTATCTATCTGACCTGTACTATGGTCTATCTATCTATCTGACCTGTACTACGATCTATCTTACCTGTACTATGAAGGCAGCCATGGCAGAGAACAGGGCCAGTAGTGCCATGCGTCTGAGCCTGCGCAGGTTGACCCGCTTCAGGAAGAAGAAGCGTGCCCAGCCCAGCTTCTTAACCCGTGCAGGAAGTAGCACTACATGCTGGCATCTCCAGTGCTGAGCTTCTTAGCCAAGGACAGGCACTTGCGGGTGGCTGAGCTGGTCAAAGCCATGCTGGCTGTGGTAGCGTCCCATACCACTGTTACCTGCATTGACCTAGGGAGAGGAGACACATGGGGGGAAAATTCAATATATGTGTATAATATATATATATATATTTAGTTGAAGTCGGAAGTTTACATACACTTAGGTTGGAGTAATTAGAACTGATTTTAGAACCACTCCACAAATCTCTTGTTAACAAACTATAGTTTTGGCAAGTTGTTTAGGACATCTACTTTGTGCATGACACAAGTCATTTTTCCAACAATTATTTCACTTATAATTCAACGTGTCACTGCTTCACAATTCCAGTGGGTCGGAAGTTGTGCCTTTAAACAGCTTGGAAAATGTAAAAAAAAAAAAGAAATCTGAGGTCTTGGCTGATTTCTTGTTGATTTTCCCATGATGTCAAGCAAAGAGGCACTGAGTTTGAAGGTAGGCCTTGAAATACATCCACAGGTACACCTCCAATTGACTCAAATTATGTCAATTAGCCTATCAGAAGCTTCTAAAGCCATGACATGATTTTCTGGAATGTTCCTAAGCTGTTTAAAAGGCACAGTCAACTTAGTGTATGTATAAACTTCTAACCACTGGAATTGTGGATACAGTGAATTATAATTAAATAATCTGTCTGTAAACAATTGTTGGAAAAAATTACTTGTGTCATGCACACAAAAGCATGTCACTTGCCAACAAACTATAGTTTGTGCTAATTGTGGTGTGGTTGAAAAACTAGTTATAACTGACTCCAACCTAGCTCTAAATCCTAAACCTCACGACTTCCCAATCATATATGTATATACATGTATATACATGTATATGTCAGGTCAGGAACTAACAAGGTGTTATTAAGGCACACACATATCACACATCATATCAGTATCATATATATGTGTGTGTGTGTATATTTGTGTTAACTTACCCACCCCTCCGAAGGGGAGAGCGTTGACAGTGAAGTGGACCAGACAGTCATTAGCCACTAGGGCCCCACTAGAAGTCTCTGCTATCACCCTCCTAATCAACTAGAGGTGGAGGGTGGGAGGTGGACAGAGGGAGAGACAGAGGGAGAGACAGAGGAAGAGAGAGAGAGGGAGAGAGAGGGACAGAGAGATAGGGAGAGAGAGTGAGGGAGACAGTGAGGGAGACAGTGAGGGAGACAGTGAGGGAGGGAGGGAGAAAGGTGGAGAGAGGGAGGGAGGTGGAGAGAGGGAGGGAGGTGGAGAGAGAGGAGACCGGAAGCCGACAGGAGGAGAGGGAGGAAGAGAGGAGGAGAGAGAGTGAGGAGGAGGGAGGTGGAGAAAAGAGGTGTGGAGAGAGAGAGGGGTGGAGAGAGAGGGGGTGGAGAGAGAGAGTGGAGAGAGAAAGAGGAGAGAGGGGGGGGGAGAGAGAGGGGTGTGGAGAGAGAAGAGGGAGAGAGGGGGTGGAGAGAGGGGGTGGAGAGAGGGGGGTGGAGAGAGAAGGGGGTGGAGAGAGAAGAGGAGAGAGGGGGTGGAGAGAGAAGGGGGTGGAGAGAGAGGGTGGAGAGAGAAGGGGTGGAGAGAGAGGGGTGGAGAGAGAGGGGGTGGAGAGAGGAGAGGGGGTGGAGAGAGGGGGTGGAGAGAGGAGAGGGTGGAGAGAGGAGAGGGGGCTGGAGAGAGGAGAGGGTGGAGAGAGAGGGGTTGGAGAGAGAAGAGGAGAGAGGGGGTGGAGAGAGAAGGGGTGGAGAGAGAAGAGGAGAGAGGGGTGGAGAGAGAAGGGGGTGGAGAGAGAGGGGGTGGAGAGAGAGGGGGTGGAGAGAGGAGAGGGTGGAGAGAGAGGGTGGAGAGAGGAGAGGGGGTGGAGAGAGAGAGGGGTTGGAGAGAGGAGAGGGGGTGGAGAGAGAGGGGGTTGGAGAGAGGGTCATATTAATAAGTCATATTCATTAATATGGAGATGCTTCATTAGTTAAAGCCACCGTAAATATTACAGACTTTAGCTTTGAGGTTACTTCTATGGTCTTTACCTTGTTGTCAGGTGAGAACACGTAGAGGGCCAGAGGCTTCTCTCTCTCATTGATGAACTGTATAGCCTCGTCCACTCCACTAACAGTGACAATGGGGAGCAGGGGACCAAAGATCTCCTCTTGCATCACCTTGGAGCCCCCTGTCACGTCCTTCAGCACCGTGGGGGCTGGACACACGCGAACATTGAGAAATAACACAATAACACACACACAGTGAGCAGACACAATGGGGCAGGGGGGAATGGAAGGCTCATGAATAGTACAAACATGAGAAATAACACACACACACACACACACACACATCCTACAGGGGCCTCGTTAACGTACCTATATAGCATTGTGACTGGTCGCTGTCTCCACCGATGGCCACAGTGCTCCCCTCGAGCAGTGACATCACCCTCTGGAAGTGCCGCTGGTTAATGATGCGTCCGTAGTCCTCAAAGGTCTTTGGGTCATCCGTATAAAACTCCTAACACCAGCCCAAAAGGTAAAATATACTATAGCGAATGACCATTAAAATGCAGATATAGGGCCCTAGTGAAAGTCTGCATCCCCTTGAATGTTATTCCTTGCTTGTCACCGGCAGGGACTGGGGAGTTTGTCAGGATGAAAATGAATATGAAAGGAGCAGAGCCCAGGTAAAAAGTTAGAGGAAACTCCACCTCTCTACAGTTGTATTTTTCTACCGGATAATTACAAAAATGTTTATGCAAAAGCAGTGTTGAGTGTCTCTGAGTAAAACAAATAATCAGAGACAAGGTTTAAATAACACTGTCCATCAATGATCCCCAACCAAATTTACTGAGCCTGAGCAATCAAGTATTAACTCGGAGGGTATCCAATTATCATATTTAATTAATTTTTTTCTTAATTTGGAAAATGTTCTATAATTTTATTTTACTTTGAAAATGTGGAGTAGGATGTGTAGATATGTTGGAAAACACATCTAAATGTGGAGTAGGATGTGTAGATATGTTGGAAAACACATCTAAATGGTAGGATGTGTAGATATGTTGGAAAACACATCTAAATGGTAGGATGTGTAGATATGTTGGAAAACACATCTAAATGGTAGGATGTGTAGATATGTTGGAAAACACATCTAAATGGTAGGATGTGTAGATATGTTGTAAAACACATCTAAATGGTAGGATGTGTAGATATGTTGGAAAACACATCTAAATGGTAGGATGTGTAGATATGTTGGAAAACACATCTAAAATGGTAGGATGTGTAGATATGTTGGAAAACACATCTAAAATGGTAGGATGTGTAGATATGTTGGAAAACACATCTAAATGGTAGGATGTGTAGATATGTTGGAAAACACATCTAAATGGTAGGATGTGTAGATATGTTGGAAAACACATCTAAAATGGTAGGATGTGTAGATATGTTGGAAAACACATCTAAATGGTAGGATGTGTAGATATGTTGTAAAACACATCTAAATGGTAGGATGTGTAGATATGTTGGAAAACACATCTAAATGGTAGGATGTGTAGATATGTTGGAAAACACATCTAAATGGTAGGATGTGTAGATATGTTGGAAAACACATCTAAATGGTAGGATGTGTAGATATGTTGGAAAACACATCTAAATGGTAGGATGTGTAGATATGTTGGAAAACACATCTAAATGGTAGGATGTGTAGATATGTTGGAAAACACATCTAAATGGTAGGATGTGTAGATATGTTGGAAAACACATCTAAATGGTAGGATGTGTAGATATGTTGTAAAACACATCTAAATGGTAGGATGTGTAGATATGTTGTAAAACACATCTAAATGGTAGGATGTGTAGATATGTTGGAAAACACATCTAAATGGTAGGATGTGTAGATATGTTGGAAAACACATCTAAATGTTGGATGTGTAGATATGTTGGAAAAGGAGTTCAAGGGGGTGTTCAATGCACAGCTTCTGAATTACAGCTTCTGTTGACTTCTTTAAGAAACAGGGGGGCGGCAGGTAGCCTAGTGGTTAGAGCGTTGGGCCAGTAAAGGTTGCAGGATTGAATCCCTGGGCTGACAAGGTAAAGAAAATCAGTCGTTCTGCCCCTGAACAAGGCAGTTAAACCACTGTTTCCCTAGTAGGCAGTCATTGTAAATAATAATTTGTTCTTAACTGACTTGCCTGGTTAAATAAACAACTAAATAGATCTTAGGGGAACTGTACTTCAAAGTGAATTACAGCTGCTGTTGACTTCTTTAAGAACAGAAGTGACGTAGATCTTAGCTGATTGTAGCGTTGCCATATAAAGGTACGTACGAGTAGTCTGGGAATCAAGACCAGTTCTGTGCTAACATACCCCTCCTTGTACTCTGGGTCAAATGCCAAACAAGTAGTGGAATGTTAATTAGCCTACTGTATGTGTAAGCCCCATTCTGTAATTCAATGCTTCTATTCAACTATAATCTCTGCTGTACATGCAGACTATAATACCGTGATGCATTTCCTGATCTCCTCCACCACTCTGTTCTGGATGCTGGGTTCACACAGGATGTAGTCTGGGGCGATGCACGTCTGACCGCAGTTCACAAACTTCCCCCACGTGATACGCCTGCGGTGGACACACAGAGGAGTAATGGGCTTCTCATCTGAGTAATGAATGAAACAGTCTTTGAGCTGTTCTCATCTGAGTAAAGTATGAAACAGTCCTTGAGCTGTTCTCATCTGAGTAAAGTATGAAACACTCCTTGAGCTGTTCTCATCTGAGTAAAGTATGAAACAGTCCTTGAGCTGTTCTCATCTGAGTAAAGTAGGATACAGTCCTTGAGCTGTTCTCATCTGAGTAAAGTATGAAACAGTCCTTGAGCTGTTCTCATCTGAGTAAAGTATGAAACAGTCCTTGAGCTGTTCTCATCTGAGTAAAGTAGGATACAGTCCTTGAGCTGTTCTCATCTGAGTAAAGTATGAAACAGTCCTTGAGCTGTTCTCATCTGAGTAAAGTATGATACAGTCCTTGAGCTGTCACAGTGATGCTTCCAAGATTTTGGATGACCAAGGACAAAATTACACAGATTGAATATCTCTCAAGGAATATGGGGCAGTCTGCCACTGACCGGCATGCAACTCTGAGGTCGACGTCCTTATCGATGTAACAGGGGCTCTTCCCCCCCAGCTCCAGGGTCACGGGGGTGAGGTGTCGGGCTGCTGCCTCCATCACCAGTTTACCCACAGTGCTGTTCCCTGTGTAGAAGATGTGGTCGAAACGCTGACGCAGTAACTCCTGGGTCTCCGAGACGCCCCCACACACTACAGGGTACAGCTCCTGGGGAGGACAGGGACGGACATGTAAACACACATGCACATATGCATCCATACACACACACACACACAAACAAACAAACAAGAACACATATACACACACACACACACACACAAACAAACTTCAGTGTCCTCTCACCATGAACAGCAGCCTACGACACAAGAGGGCTTGAAATGAGAATTTAGAGGCGACACAGCGCCTTCAGAAAGTATTCACACCCCTTAACTTTTCCCACATTTTGTTGTTACAGCATGAATTTAAAATGGCTTTGATTGGCCTACACACAAAACCCTACAATGTCAAAGTGGAAATATGTTTGTTAAAAAAAAAGATTATACTGATTAATAAAAAATGAAAAGCTGAAATGTTTTGAGTCAATAAGTATTCAACCCTTTTGTTATGGCAAGCCTAAATAAGTTCAGGAGGAAAGATTTGCTTAACAAGTCACATAATAAGTTGCATGGACTCACTCTGTGTGCTATAATTGTGTTTAACATGATTTTGGAATGACAACCTCATCTCTGTATCCCCACACATACAATTATCTGTAAGGTCCCTCAGTCGACCAGTGAATTTCAAACAGATTCAACCACAAAGACCAGGGAGGTTTTACAATGCCTCACAAAGAAGGGCACCAATTGGTAGACGGGTAAAATAAAAATAAAAAGCAGAAATTGAATTTCCTTTTGAGCATGGTAAAGTTATTAATTACACTTTGGATGGTGTATCAATAGACCCAGTCACTACAAAGATACAGGCGTCCTACCTAACTCCTAACTCAATGTGCAGGATATGTATAGGGGTATGGTGACTATATACAGGGTCAGTTCCAGTACCATATTAACAATGTGCAGGATATGTATAGGGGTATGGTGACTATATACAGGGTCAGTTCCAGTACCATATTAACAATGTGCAGGATATGTATAGGGGTATGGTGACTATATACAGGGTCAGTTCCAGTACCATATTAACAATGTGCAGGATATGTATAGGGGTATGGTGACTATATACAGGGTCAGTTCCAGTACCATATTAACAATGTGCAGGGATATGTATAGGGGTAAGGTGACTATATACAGGGTCAGTTCAGTACCATATTAACAATGTGCAGGGATACTGAGTGATGGAGGTAGATATGTATAGGGGTAAGGTGACTATATACAGGGTCAGTTCAGTACCATATTAACAATGTGCAGGGATACTGAGTGATGGAGGTAGATATGTATAGGGGTATGGTGACTATATACAGGGTCAGTTCCAGTACCATATTAACAATGTGCAGGGATACTGGAGCGATGGAGGTAGATATGTATAGGGGTATGGTGACTATATACAGGGTCAGTTCCAGTACCATATTAACAATGTGCAGGGATACTGGAGTGATGGAGGTAGATATGTATAGGGGTAAGGTGACTATATACAGGGTCAGTTCCAGTACCATATTAACAATGTGCAGGGATACTGGAGTGATGGAGGTAGATATGTATAGGGGTATGGTGACTATATACAGGGTCAGTTCCAGTACCATATTAACAATGTGCAGGGATACTGGAGTGATGGAGGTAGATATGTATAGGGGTAATCATACTATATACAGGGTCAGTTCCAGTACCATATTAACAATGTGCAGGGATACTGGAGTGATGGAGGTAGATATGTATAGGGGTAATCATACTATATACAGGGTCAGTTCCAGTACCATATTAACAATGTGCAGGGATACTGGAGTGATGGAGGTAGATATGTATAGGTGTGTGTAGAGTCAGTATAAATGTATATTAAGTGTGTGTGAGCAGATGATGGAGTGAGTGTTTGTGTGTGTGTGTTGGAGAGACAGTGTGTAGGGCCATGTGAGAGCGCATAGAAACAGTGCACAAAATAAGAATAAAATAAAAGGGACACCTCAGATAGTCCGTGTAGCTATTTAGTTAGCCATTTAGTTAGCCATTTAGTTAGCCAATTAGTTAGCCATTTTGTTAGCCATTTTGTTAGCTATTTAGTTAGCTATTTAGTTAGCCATTTAGTTAGCCATTTAGTTAGCTATTTAGTTAGCTATTTAGTTAGCCATTTTGTTAGCCATTTAGTTAGCTATTTAGTTAGCTATTTAGTTAGCTATTTAGTTAGCCAATTAGTTAGCCATTTTGTTAGCCATTTTGTTAGCCATTTAGTTAGCCAATTAGTTAGCTATTTAGTTAGCCATTTAGTTAGCCATTTTGTTAGCTATTTAGTTAGCTATTTAGTTAGCCAATTAGTTAGCCATTTAGTTAGCCATTTTGTTAGCCATTTTGTTAGCCATTTTGTTAGCTATTTAGTTAGCTATTTAGTTAGCCAATTAGTTAGCCATTTAGTTAGCTATTTAGTTAGCTATTTAGTTAGCCATTTAGTTAGCCATTTAGTTAGCCATTTTGTTAGCCATTTAGTTAGCTATTTAGCAGTCTTATGGCTTGGGGATAGAAGCTGTTCAGGAGCCTGTTGGTGTAAATGTAGAATAAGTCAAAGGGTATGAATACTTTCTGAAGGCACTGTAAAGGAGTAAACATGCATCAGATAGGGATATCATGTTAGTGAAGTGACCTTGTCCAGGTAGAGAGGGAGCAGTTCCTCCATGACCTTGGCTGAATGAGAGCTGACCTCTGACGGCTTAACCACAGCAGCATTACCTGAGGGATGGAGAGATGGGAGGGATGGATGGAGGGAGGGATGGAGGGACGCAGAAGAGAGGTGGTATTAGACAGTGAATGTGTAATCATAACAACGTTACAAGACTGTGTTAGCTCCATGTTAGCCTGCTGAGGTAAAGCCTAGGCATTAGCTCTATGTTAGCCTGCTGAGGTAAAGCCTAGGCATTAGCTCTATGTTAGCCTGCTGAGGTAAAGCCTAGGCATTAGCTCCATGTTAGCCTGCTGAGGTAAAGCCTAGGCATTAGCTCTATGTTAGCCTGCTGAGGTAAAGCCTAGGCATTAGCTCCATGTTAGCCTGCTGAGGTAAAGCCTAGGCATTAGCTCCATGTTAGCCTGCTGAGGTAAAGCCTAGGCATTAGCTCCATGTTAGCCTGCTGAGGTAAAGCCTAGGCATTAGCTCCATGTTAGCCTGCTGAGGTAAAGCCTAGGCATTAGCTCTATGTTAGCCTGCTGAGGTAAAGCCTAGGCATTAGCTCTATGTTAGCCTGCTGAGGTAAAGCCTAGGCATTAGCTCCATGTTAGCCTGCTGAGGTAAAGCCTAGGCATTAGCTCGGGGAGCTAACACACGTCTCCAAGTCTCAGGCAAGGTTATTCATCACGTGAGCATTGTTTACACACAGAACCACCTCCATTGCGTTTTCTACTACAGTACCTGCAGCAATAGCCGCGACCAGGGGCTGGAGGGTCACTGCCCAGGGATAGTTCCAGGCCCCGATGATGAGGACCACTCCCAAAGGCTCTGGCTGGATGTATACCTATGACAAGATGTAGACTATGTTTTAATCTATGATCCCCCATCCTTCATGTGTTCTGTAGGGGTGGCAGGTAGCCTAGTGGTTAGAGCATTGGGCCAGTAACCGAAAGGTTGCTGGATCGAATCCCAGAGCTGCCCCTGAACAAGGTAAAGGCTTTACCTCAGCAGGCTAACCCACTGTTCCTAGGCCGTCATAGTAAAATATATATTTTTAATTATTATTATTATTTTTATTTCACCTTTATTTAACTAGGTAAGCTAGTTGAGAACAAGTTCTCATTTACAACTGCGACCTGGCCAAGATAAAGCAAAGCAGTGCGACACAAACAACAACACAGAGTTACACATGGAATAAACAAGTGTACAGTCAATAACATAATAGAAGAAAAATAAACCGTTGTTTTGGTAACTGCTAACTGACTTGCCTAGTTAAATAAATAAAATAAAAAGTTCTGTGTTGTATTTTATGTACTGTAATGAGATTACAGGACATAAAAATAAATTTAGGTGGAAACAGACAATACGGTCCGATGGGCCCTTGTCACAAGTAGTGCACAATATAGGGAATAGGCTGCCATATGGGACCCTAAAATGTTTATATTGTCTTACCTCGTCTAAGATGGTGAGGAGGCTCTTCTCTACAGGCCGAGGGGCAGCCCATTCTGCTAGCCTCTCCACAGCCACGTCAATCTCCCCTTCCAGACCCATGGTCTCAAACAACTCTGTGCTGTGTTCAGTCTGCAGCAGGTTAAGGACACACCAATACACCAATCAGTCAGTCAGACAGTCATATTTATATAGCCATTTTTACAAAAACATTGTCACAGAGTGCTCTACAGAAGGCTAACACATAGTTATAAGTGGGTTATGATTAGATGTCCAGACTATATATTAACTTATTCTAAAAACTACTTATAAACCCTTTACAACCCCCTTAAAGGATACCTTTATGTAAATTGTAAATTAAACGCTCAAATGGAACCCTATTCACTTTATAGTGCGCTACTTTTGACCAGGACCCAGGGCTCTCAAGTAGAGCACTATAAAGGGAATAGGGTGTCATTTGGGACGCAGGCTCAACGCTCACCTTGTTGAGGTCCTTCTTGACAGCGTCTGCAATGTCCTTGCGTCTCTCTGTGATGAAACGGTGCAGGTTCTTAAGCTGGTGAACTCTGAACTTCAGGGGTTTAGACATACCGGTCTGGAAGGCCCTCCTTGCCCTCTCTACCACCAGCTGTTCCCGAGACATTCTACTACCGTACTGGGGCAAGGAGTGGTAGAACAGGGACACCAAGGGAATGTATTATTGGGTTAGTAGCTAACGTCACATGTTGTGTGCTACCAAGGTTGTGTGTGTTATCAAAACAGAGATAAGGATGACTATCTCATATTTCTACTCGTACATAACTATAGGGTAGGAATGTCAAAGTTTATTCATTAAAGCCAGTAGCCTAAATAGGAGGAATAAACAATGATGCAAAAGTATATGTCTATGCGGGAGTAATACACACTATTCGTAGGCAGGGATCTTTACCAGGATATGCTGTAGGCCCTTGATTCTAAAACACCACCTAGCATTACGAGACTGTTTAATCCTGGAGTTTTGCAATTAAAATAAGGGATTGAGCTACTAGCCAACGTTAGCTAACTGGCTAACAGCTAACAACAACAACAAAAAGAACAACATTGAATTACAGAACCGTTCATATTCGAAGGCAACTAAATAGCAAAACCAGGTTTTCATAGTATTACCTTGTAAGTCAGCAGATAAATTATATTTATATATTATTATTTTATTTTTTGGAACGAACGTTGCATTGACCCCAATAGTATAACACTGTAGCGGTTCACCTCAGTACAGTAGCTTTCGTCCTGTTATCCGAAGAAATTATAACAGTAACACCTACGTCATCGGAGGGGGCGGGGCCAGCACAGTAAAACACCATTGGCGGTTGGTTAAGCAATATGTCAATCCAACTCAAGATACAAGGTTTGTCCAATGACAAGTGTAAGATCGTTTGACTCTGCCCATTTTGGGAAGTAGGCGCCGCCTATTTGATTGTTGTCACAGATGATAGAACAAAAAAGATCAGATGTTTCACCGGATGTATATATCTTTAGCATCCGGTTGGAATTTCCACTCCCAAATATGGCGAGGAGAGGAAGCCCAGTCAGAGAATAAGAGGCGAAGCGAGAGGTTTCAACTCTCGCCAAAAAATCTGTCCAAAATAAACCCAATGCGTTTCTACAGTACTATACAACCTAGGTGTTGTAATAATTGCGTTGTTTGCTCTATAACCTGTTAGTTCGTATACCTTGCCACCGTGATATATAGGCCTAGACAATAAGACACAGTGGCAGAATAAATTCAACCACTCCTTTGAGAGCAACATCTGTCTGGTGAAGTCCACAAAGCATATCCCATGTAACAAACAGTTTTGTGATGTTACCTGTCTACATACAGACTTGAAATCATTGGCCACTTTAATAAATGGAACACTAGTCACTTTAATAATGCCACTTTAATAATGTTCACATATCTTGCATTACTCATCTCATATGTATATACTGTATTCTATACTATCTATTGCATCTTAGTCTATGCCGCTCTGTCATTGCTCATCTAAATATTTATATTTTCCTATTCCATTCTTTTACTTAGATTTGTGTGTATTAGGTATCTGTTGTGGAATTGTTAGATATTACTTGTTAGATATTGCTGCACTGTCGGAACTAGAAGCAAAAGCATTTTGCTACACTCACGTTATAATCTGCTAACGATGTGTATGTGACCAATACAATTTGATTTGATTCACATGACCTACAGCATTGCCTGGCAAGTTCATGCTTCCGACATTTCGGACCACAAAACAACTACTGATTTAGAACCACAGAGAGTTACCCGCAAGAGCCAAAGAAAACAGGAGCTGCCTCCACTATTCCAGCACCATTTCAACTTTAACATTTCAACATCTTCAAATAATCTCTGCTAAGTCTAATACAGTGACAACTAAAGATACCAAAAACAATTTAGTCAAATCAACATAAGCAAAATATGATGTGGCTGTCCATGGTTTGGATTTCTGTGTGTGTTTGTGTGTGTGTGCATGTGTGTGTGTGTGTGTGTGTGTGTGTGTGTGTGTGTGTGTATATGTGTGTGTGTATGTGTTCTTGAAAGTAGAAAAAACATTACTCACCCTACATGTAGAGAGACGATAATGTCATCCTCCTCTCTTTCATGTTGATGAAATGGTCTATGACTGTCATACAGTACACACTTCTAGTTTTGTTGTTCTAGGCTACCTGGCTAAAATGCTTGCTCGCTAGCTTAGCTTCCTTTCATCGTCAACGATGAGCCAACTAGTTAACATTATCCTTCTACATCTAGCTACATATTGAACTTCCATCCTCTCAGGCCAGGGGCACAACAAGGTATGAATTAATGGTTGGATCAGAATTTCCATTTTAATCATTGGCCAGTACGGAGAATTAAGTAAAACCACAAGTCCACATCCCTATCTCCATACATGGCAAATTTAGGGAAGGGTCAATTTTAGCTAGCTGGATAGCCATCGAAGGACAACGACACAACGAGATACAACAATTCAAGAGTTTTCTGACAATGACATTTTGCTTTTGATGTGATTAGTGTGAAGCCAAATCCAAACCGGCTTCCCTTGACATAATGACAATGACATAATTACAGGAAACATTTTGGGAAAACGTGTAGAATTGCCGAAAAGTTACTTAAAAACGTAGAGGCCACTTCTGTCAAGAAGGGTGCAACAACAAAATTTGCCTGTGAGGGGGACCAAATCTCGCTTAGGGCCCAAAATGCTAGAGCCGTCCATGCTATATACTCACAAACTGAAAGCATATGTATAATTTATTGGTTAGAGAGATCTCAAATATCCCCTTAATTTGTATGCCTTGTAGCTTTATCATCGCTGCAAAGTTGGTCCCTGTATCAGTCACTTCTTTGGCCACGTTCGCATGGGTCTAACAAAAACACCCTAATGACTGGTTGACATATGGAATTGTTTTAAGAAGGTCACACCAAGGATCATTTAGTTATTTGATTTAGAATTTTATGATCCCTTTAGGTCTAATTCTTTTTTTAATAAAAATATATTTGATGAAACATTTTCACCTTTCCACAGAGAGGTCATATTAATGTGTAGTCCAAACTGTTCGGACAATACAAACAGAAGTTGGCAGATCAGCGGGACCGACTTCCGACGTGTCCCGTGACGCAAGCCAAACCATTCAAAAGCTACAGATGTTTTTGTGAGATTATTGATTTTCAGGATGTCTTATAGTCTGACAAACACCGCTGTGGCTCGCCCACCTTCCACCGCAGATGCGAAAGGCCGCCATTGGCGGATGTGGTGGATTGAGATGCAGCCTATGCAAAATGTATGCTAATTGGATTTACGAAGGGGGCGTGGACATCGACTCTAGGTTAAGAAGAGAAATTGTAGAAATAGGCGGGGTTTTACGATTGTGGCTGTGGTAACTAGTGACGTTAGTTACTAGTTTCATGCAGCGTCCCAGAGCAGTTCTTCCCCTGTCAGGAGAAATGGTTATGCATATGAATATGTTAATTGCATGCAAATAAAGGTTGCTTTGCTAACACACCCACAACACACCCATATTAGTTTGGTACATCAGCGTTATTGACTTCAGACGAGTCCCATGACACTTTTGGGGGTTGTAGAGCAAAACCGAGAACACCATTGTTGTTCGTGAGAGTCTCCCCTCTGTAGGCAGATATGAGAAGGCCAATCTTCGAGACGTCACCTGGTCTGACAAACAGTGCTGTAGCTCTGCTACTTTCCACTGCATATGAGGAAGGGTGACATAGGTAGATGAGGTGGATTGAGACGCAGTCCATGTAAAAAAAAAAAACTCTAGCTTAAATTGACAGATTTTGTGGCAGATTTATTTATTATGTTACTTTTATGGACGTACCGGTGCATCAATAGACTCCAGGGGTTTGAATAATCAAAATCAAAATCAAATCCTTTCACGCTGGAGACCCAGGTTCACTTCCCGCTCCCTCTGTTTGCTACATTGGTGTCAGAAGTGGGATGGTGGCTGTGAGGCAATCGGAACACATGGCCCCAATGTGTGAGGGGTGCTGAGGTGAGTCGAAGCACGTGCCTTTCCCGTTTGTAGGAGGCAGTCTAGTGGTTCACTATATTCGTGAGATTAGAACAACTTTCCAATTATAAATATAGCTAGTTATCTACAGAATCATACAATAAATCACCCAAAATTGCTCACTCACCGTCACAGCAGACTGGTCAAATGATCCTTTTAGAGCACGCAGCAGGTTTGAAATATAATGTAAGCCCGGCCATTGAGTCAAACCAACACATTAATTCTTCCTTTGGGGAAGAGCCGCCTTCATGCCGCGTTCACATTTTGTTGGGAAATGGTAAATACGACCTTCCTACTGGGATAAATGCACGTGAACACCCCTCCAACTTCCTACTGGGATAAATGCACGTGAACACCCCTCCAACTTCCTACTGGGATAAATGCACGTGAACACCCCTCCAACTTCCTACTGGGATAAATGCACGTGAACACCCCTCCAACTTCCTACTGGGATAAATGCACGTGAACACCCCTCCAACTTCCTACTGGGATAAATGCACGTGAACACCCCTCCAACTTGTCATTACGACTTGGAAACTTGGCCACGATCTCTTTCCCACACGCTGAACCCTGACGGAACACGCAACACAAACATGGCCGTGATTTCGGCTGCCAATGGTAAGGATGGGTCTTGCGTTCCTCCTGAGCTCCGAGCACGTGAACGCTCCAAGTAGTTCCTCCAAAGTAGAAAAGACGTTCCTCCGATCACTCCAACAGGACGTGAACCTCGACATAAGTCATGACATTAAATGAGCACCTGCACATAGCACTAGTTAAGCCTGTAATAGTGTCTTTACATAAACATAGTACTAGCTAAGCCTGTAAGTGTCTTTACATAAACATAGCACTAGCTAAGCCTGTAATAGTGTCTTTACATAAACATAGCACTAGCTAAGCCTGTAATAGTGTCTTTACATAAACATAGCACTAGCTAAGCCTGTAATAGTGTCTTTACATTAACATAGCACTAGCTAAGCCTGTAATAGTGTCTTTACATAAACATAGCACTAGCTAAGCCTGTAATAGTGTCTTTACATAAACATAGCACTAGCTAAGCCTGTAATAGTGTCTTTACATAAGCACTCTAAAAGGTGCATTGTTCTATTCTTTAGTATACACAACATTAATTCAGCTATAGCTGACAAATAACTAGAAAAACAATATATCCAAAATGTAAACAAATGGGAAAAAGGCATGATAAGTTGAGATCAGTCCTCCAGAGTAGTGAGCCCAGCAGGTGGACACACACGGTCCTGAGCTGAGGACTCAATTTATACTCAAGTCAATGCCACCAACCTGACCTGTATTTAAAGGGACAATGCCGTCTGTGCTGCAGACCCATATTTCAACTCATTCAGGTGGAGCGGTCAACCCCTTTTAATGGTTGAGTGTCCTGTAGAAGACTGCTGCCATTATAATAATGACAATGATGCAGAGGAAGGCCAGGAAGCCCACTGCCACCCCAAGTCCTGTAGAAGTGTCTGAGTTGTTACTGGCAGTCTCCTGGTCTTTCATTGCCACCACTCTTTCTGCTCTGATGGTGATAGGAGTGGAGCTAATGGTTGTGTACCCTGTCACTCCATCTACAGTTTCGGGAACAGCACTCTTTCTCCTCCTCCTGTTGTTACATTGTTTGAGAGTACTGCAGGTGCTCGCCTCACAGAGACGGGCGACGCAGTGAAGGAAGTAGGTGGACATCATCTCATTCGGATGCTCCGTGAAGCGGAAGGCCGGGAAGGAGAAGCAGGCACGTTGACTCTCTCCGTTCTCTTCAATGACGGTCAGCGGGTCAACGTTGCAAGGGACAAACAGGTTGAAGATAGTGGAGTTGTCACTGTCGGCTTGTGGAGAAACAGAGGCGTAGCATTGGTCCAGGAGCACATGGTAATGGGAGGTCAGGTTGGTAGCCTGGACACGAGTGTAGATTTCGGTCCTCAGCTCAAGACCCTGTTTCGGAATGATTAAAGGCGAACTGTAGTTGTCATCACTGAAAAGACTCAGACTCAAAGTGCTGATGAAAGTACCATTGTTGTCCGTCACTGCAATGGAAGATGCAGACGTATCGATCTGTGTGTTGTTGGTCAGGTACTCCAGGGGATAGATGCAAGAGTAGAAATACTCCAGCGCTGTGTTGTAAGTGACTGGCCCTGTGGTGGGATCATATGATCGGACCACCCCGCTGATGTTGACTGTCTGGAGGTCGGAGAAGTCCGAGAATATTCCTGTGCCTGCAGCGCTGGTTGTCCTGAAGAGGCTGCCACAGGAATTGGATGTGTTGAGGGGGAATTCAAACCTCACGACAGGTGGAATCACACTTTGATCTAAGGTTCCCTTGCACGCTGGGCCATTCATGATGTGGTTGAGGATAAGAAGGGACTCGTTGTAGCCAGTGTAAATGGCGGGGCAGATGAGGATAGCCAGGCCAATAGATTTGGTTCCACAAGTTACCGAGATGTCAGTGTATTGTGGCCGTCTTAAGTTTGTTCCACAGTCAATTAATTGTAGTTGACTATTCTTTGCGACCATCATGGCAAAAAGGAAAAAGCCGAGAAGTGTCATTTTTGCGTTCCTTGCTGTGTTCATATCTTGACTGTCCTGCTTCGTTACAGGTGCTCTTATAGCCAGAGCTCCTTCTTGGGATAGGACAGAAACAAGGACAATGTTGTTCTGCGTATTCAAACGATTACATTGTGTTGAGGGTGTCACGCAGAGAAAATTGTCTGTTTCTTTTGTCAATGTTCTTTAAAATACAGGTTCCCTTGGGCTGATATGATGTTTCATGGAGTGTTGAATGTAAACGAAACCGTTGTTGGCCTCATTTTGACTCCCAACAATACCCTGTTGATCTTTCTCATGACCCCAAATGTGGTCATAAGAGAGCACACAATGGCCCAGAAGTTGAAGTTCTAGTCTGTTTATAAATCACATACACATGATATAGGTGGAGAACAGTGCCATGAAATGTTGACTTGTAGGTTCACCTCGACAATGGAACAACAATCTAAAAGTAATTAAGTGAATAAAATAGAACAACAAATAAAAGCTAAATTAATAAAAATATGATGCAAAAGTATGTGGACACCCATTCAAGTTAGTGGATTTGGCTATTTCAGTCACACCCATTGCTGACAGGTGTATAAAATAGAGCACACCGCCATGCAATCTCCATAGACAAACATTTGCAGTAGAAAGGCCCGTATTGAAGAGCTCAGTGACTTTTGGTATTTTATTAGGATCCCCATTAGCTGTTGCAAAAGCAACACACAAAACATAATACAGAATGACATACTACAGAACATCATTAGACAAGAACAGCTCAATGACAGAACTACATACATTTTTTAAAAGGCACATGTAGCCTACATATCAATGCATACACACAAACTATCTAGGTCAAACGTGGCATCTTGATAGCATGCCACCTTCAAGTTTGTCAAGTTTGTCAAATTTCTGCCCTACTAGAGCTGCCCCGGTCAACTGTAAGTGCTGTTATTGTGAACTGGAAATGTCTAGGAGCAACAACGTCTCAGCCGCGAAGTGGTAGATCACACAAGCTCACAGAATTGGACCGCCGAGTGCTGAAGCGTGTAAAAATCGTCTTGTCCTCGGTTGCAACACTCACTACTGAGTTCCAAACTGCCTCTGGAAGCAACATCAGCACAGTCTTGCTTCCATTCAGCCCCAAGAACATTAGTGAGGTCAGGCACTGGTGTTGGTATATTAGGCCCGGCTCACAGTCACCGTTCCAATTCATCCCAAAGGTGTTTGATGGGGTTGAGGTCAGGTCTCTGCGGAGGCCGGTCAAGTTCTTCCACACCGATTTCTACAAACCATTTCTCTATATACTTCGCTTTGTGCACAGGGGCATTGTCATGCTGAAACAGGAAAGGGCCTTCCCCAAACTGTTGCCACAAAGTTGGAAGCACAGAATCATCTAGAATGTAATTTTATGCTGTAGCATTAAGATTTCCCTTCAGTGGAACTAAGGGGCCTAGCCTGAACCATGAAAAACAGCCCCAGACCATTATTCCTGCTCCACCAAACTTTACAGTTGGCACTATGCATTCGGGCAGGTAGCATTCTCCTGGTATCCGCCAAACCCAGATTAGTCTGCAGGACAGCCAGATGGTGAAGCGTGATTCATCACTCCAGAGAACGCTTTTCCAATGCTCCAAAGTCCAATGGCAGCGAGCTTCACACCACTCCAGCCGACGCTTGGCATTGCACATGGTGATATTAGGCTTGTGTGCGGCTGCTCGGCCATGAAAACCCATTTCATGAAGGTCCCGACGAACAGTTCTTGTGCTGACGTTGCTTCCAGTTTGAAACTCGGTAGTGAGTGATGCAACCTAGAACAGACAATATTTATTTGCTACATGCTTCAGCACTCGGCGGTCTCGTTCTGTGAGCTTGTGTGGCCTACCACTTCGGGGCTGAGATGTTGTTGCTTCTACAGTAGACGTTTCCACTTCACAGGGGCAGCTGTGTACATTAGTTATCTTGTAGTTTTTAATCCCACCCTTCAGCTCCTCCCATCTATCTCTTAACACCATCTATTTTTGCCTCATGTTTTAACTGTGCTGTGATTTTTCACAAAAGTTCTGAACCTTTATATTCTCATAGATTCTACAGATTTTAAATTAATGATACACTTTTTTTGCTAAAAGTATTATTATATTATTGATCGATTGACTATGACTTTTCAAATCAAATTGTATTGGTCACATACAATTTTTTTGCAGTTGTTATTGCGGGTGTAGTGCTATCTGCAGAGTTGGACAATGTTTGTCTATGGAGATTGCATGGCTGTGTGCTCGATTCTATACACCTGTCAGCAACGGGTGTGGCTGAAGTAGCCAAATTCACTAATTTGAAGGGGTGTCCACATACTTTTGTATATAGACTGTATTTTTTTATTCAACCTTTATTTAACTAGGCAAGTCAGTTAAGAACAAATTCCCCCTCAGGAGCCTGAAAAGATTTGGCATCGGTCCTCAGATCCTCAAAAGGATTTACAGCTGCACCATCGAGAGCATCCTGACTGGTTGCATCTCTGCCTGGTATGGCAACTGCTCAGCCTCCGACCGCAAGGCACTACAGAGGGTAGGGCGTACGGCCCAGTACATCACCGGGGCCAAGCTTCCTGCCATCCAGGACCTTTATACCAGGCGGTGTCAGAGGAAGGCCCTAAAGATTGCCAAAGACTCCAGCCACCCTAGTTATAGACTGTTCTCTCTGCTACCGCACGGCAAGCTGTACCGGAGTGCCAAGACTAGGTCCAAGAGGCTTCTAAACAGCTTCTACCCCCAAGCCATAAGACTCCTGAACATCTAATCAAATGGCTACCCAGACTATTTGCCCCCCCCCTCCACACTGCTGCTACTCTCTGTTATTATCTATGCAGTCACTTTAATAACACTATCTACATGTACATATCACCTCAATTACCTCGACACCGGTACCCCCTGTATATAGCCCCGGTATTGTTATTTACTGCTGCTCTTTAATTATTTGTAATTCTTATCTCTTACTTTTTTTAGGTATTTTCGTGAAACTGCATTGTTGGTTTAGGGCTTGTAAGTAAGCATTTCACTGTAAGGTCTACACCTGTTGTATTTGGCGCATGTGACAAATAAAATTTGATTGGTTCAGATTGGTCTGCCATATAGCACGCTTCTGTCTATTTGAGCTGCTCAGGATGTGTAGGTAATCCTGTCTAACGCATAAATATTGCTTAATAGAACTGCATAAGTGTTGCGCTCCACTTTCTGGAGGACCGAATTTTGAAATCAGTGGAATTAGAGTATGATAGCTAAGGAGATGGAGAAAACACCTGTCTAAGGGCAACCATGGCATCTGTGACAGGGAGAAGCGTTCAACCATGATGCATATGGGTAAGATAGTCTAGCTAGCTACATTTTCAGATATTACACGTTTCTAATTTTGACAAAGTCGTTTTAATTTCAAGTTAAAGTATACTATTAGCTAGCAACCTAACGTTAGCTGGCTGGCTCACTAGCTAACGTTACGTGAACGACCTTGCTTTGCTAGTCATAGCCCTGATGTTAGCTAGCTAACATTGAACCTGGTTGGTTAGCTACCAGCAGATTCATGCAGGGTAGTAACGTCATGAGTTGGGATTATGGTTCATTGTTTAGCTAGCTATCTACGTGTCTTAACAAAAGACTCCACTATGCAAGTAACCATTTCAATTGAATGTCACTGCCACAACTGTTGATAGATTACCTTAGTGTTCTTGGACACAGGCACTATGGTGGTCTGCTTAAAACATGTTGGTATTACAGACTCGGACAGGGAGAGGTTGAAAGTGTCAGTGGACACACTTGCCAGTTGGTCAGCGCATGCTCGCAGTACACGTCCTGGTAATCTGCCCTGCGACCTTGTTGACCTGTTTAAAGGTCTTACTCCCATCGGCTTCGGAGAGCGTGATCACACAGTCTTCCGGAACAGCTGGTGCTCTCATGCATGTTTCAGTGTTATTTGCCTCGAAGCGAGCATAGAAGTAGTTTAGCTCGTCTGGTAGACTTGTGTCACTGGGCAGCTCTCGGCTGTGCTTCCCTTTGTAATTTGTAATGGTTTGCAAGCCCTGCCACATCCGATGAGTGTCAGAGACAGTGTAGTACGATTCGATTTTAGTCCTGTATGATGCTTTGCGTGTTTGATGGTTCATCAGAGCGCATAGCGGGATTTCTTATAAGCTTCCGGGTTAGAGTCCCGCTCCTTGAAAGCGGCAGCTCTAGCCTTTAGCTCAGTGCAGATGTTGCCTATAATCCAAGGCTTCTGGTTGGGGTATGTACATACGGTCACTGTGGGGATGACGTCATTGATGAAGCCAATGACTGATGTGGTGTACTCCTCAATGCCATCGGAGGAATCCCGGAACATATTCCAGTCTGTGCTAGCAAAACAGTCCTATAGCTTAGCATCTGCTTCATCTGACCACTTTTTTGTTGATTTAGTCACTGGTGCTTCCTGCTTTAATTTTTAGCTTGTAAGCAGGAATCAGGAGGATAGAATTATGGTCAGATTTGCCAAATGGAAGGCGAGGGAGAGCTTTGTATGCGACTAAAGGTGGTTCAGAGTTTTTTTCCCCTCTGGTTGCACATTTAACATGCTGATAGAAATCTGGTAAAACGGAATTAAGTTTCCCTGCATTAAAGTCCCTGGCTACTTGGAGCCAGGCAGAGTTCCTCTGTCCAGTGTCTGTGTTCTTTTGCCCATCTTAATCTTTTATTTCTATTGGTGAGTCTGAGATATGGCTTTTTCTTTGCAACTCTGCCTAGAAGGCCAGTATCCCGGAGTCACCTCTTCACTGTTGACGTTGAGACTGGTATTTTGTGGGCACTATTTAATGAAGCTGCCAGTTGAGGACTTGTGAGGCGTCTGTTTCTCAAACCAGACACTCCAATGTACTTGTCCTCTTGCTCAGTTGTGCACCGGGGCCTCCCATTCCTCTTTCTATTCAGCAGGTTTGCGCTGTTCTGTGAAGGGACAGTTTTATTGCTTCTTTAATCAGAACAACAGTTTTCAGCTGTGCTAACATAATTGCAAAATGATTTTCTAATGATCAATTAGCCTTTTAAAATTATAAACTTGGATTAGCTAACACAACGTCCCATTGGAACACAGGAGCGATGGTTGCTGATAATGGGTCTCTGTACGCCTATGTAGATATTCCATAAAAAAATCAGCTGTTTCCAGCTACAATAGTCATTTACAACATTTTTACCTTTATTTAACTAGGCAAGTCAGTTAAGAACAAATTCTTACTTTCAATGACGGCCTAGGAACAGTGGGTTAACTGCCTTGTTCAGGGGCAGAACGACAGATTTTTACCTTGTCAGCTCGGGGATTCGATCTTGCAACTTTCCGGTTACTAGTCCAACGCTCTAACCACTAGGCTACCTTGAAAAACAAAGCCATTTCTAAGTGACCCCAAACTTTTGAATGGTAGTGTACGTGTTATGGCTTTACACCCCCTGATATATTGTGGATAAAGAGTTACCTGTCTAACAGAACACAGAAGGTGTTCTTTAATGGAAGCCTCGCCAACATGATCCATGTGGAATCAGGAATTCCCCAGGGCAGCTGTCTAGGCCCCTTACTTTTTTCAATTTTTACTAATTACTTGGCACTGGCCTTGAGTAAAGCCTGTATCTGTGTATACTGATGACTCTATACACGTCAGCTACTACAGCGAGTGAAATCACTGTAACACTTAACAAAGAGATGCAGTTAATTTCAGAATGGGGGGCAAGGAAGAAACTAGTCCTAAAGATTTCAAAATCTAAAAGCATTGTATTTGAGACAAATCATTCACTTAACAATCCCTAAACCTCAACTAAATCTTGCAATAAATAACGTGGAAACTGAGCAAGTTGAGGTAACTAAACTGCTTGGAGTAACCCTGGATTGTAAACTGTCATGTTCAAAACATGTTGATACAACAGTAGCTAAGATGGGGAGAAGTATGTCCATGATAAAGGGCTACTCTGCCTTCTTAACAACACTATCAACAAGGCAGGTCCTACAGGCCCTAGTTTTGCCACATCTGGACCACTGTTCAGTCGTGTAGTCACGGCTGGCCCTTAAATGTACACGGAGAGCAAGCATTAATAATATACATGTACATCTCTCATGGCTCAAAGTGGAGGAGAAAATGACTTCATCACTACTTGTTTTTGTAAGTGTTGTCATGCTGAATGGACCGAGGTGTCTGTATAAACTACTAACACACAGCTCGGACACGCATACAGACCCCACAAGACATGCCACCAAATGTCTCTTCACAATCACCAAATACATTATGGTAGTCCACTACTTGTTAACCCAAATGTATCAAAGGATAGCCACTACTAGCCATGATTTGTTGGCTAGTAGTGGCTACTGCCTGGCCAGTGAGCTAGCTAGCTACAATCCAGTAATTTATCTATCCTCTTAAATGCAGTGGTCACTGGATAAAATAACTATGAGTTTAACATATTTGTCTGAAAACGAACTAGTCGTGAGTCACTGTTGCCCATGGTGTAATCATGTCTGACCAGTTGGCTACTGTAGCCTGTGTGCCTAGCTAGCTAATCGTGGATGCCAAAAGACACAGCTAGCTAGACTCGGGAGCTCATGGGCACACAGGCTACAAGCTAGTTAGGTACAGGCCCCCAGTGTCCAGTCTGGAGCGAGAAGTCAAGAGCTCTGCTGGTCGGCTACTAACGTTACCTAGTAAGCTAGCAGTGCCTAAAGCCGTGGTCTGCCCTAGAAAGCCTGTGTAAATAATGATCGCCAGAATAGCCAAACAATTATTTCTTAGACGGACGTTATGGGCTCTAAAATGTGTTTATTATGATCATGTTCGATCCCCACAGTGAATTATTTTTCAAGTTTGCTACAAATCGAGATATTTAATCAAATTGTGATCCATTCTGACTACTACCTTTGTCGCCACACAGGACCACATGCTGACACAGACCAATCACGGGCCAGCAGGCTATGAGGACTCTCCCAGTTGACTTTCAGGCAGTATTTAAAAAGACTACATCGACCATGATCCTTTGCTAGTTACGACCACTGACAACTGTATCAAGTATCAATAAAATGCTGATCTGACATCTGTCTGGTGGAGAGGTGGTGAGTGGGCATGTGTAATGGGCCTAAGACTAAGGAAAAAGAGAGGCATCACAAAGATTATGTACAGACAAACTTTACTTAATAACAGAAGTAACAAAAGCAAAACACAGCATCACAACACAAAGGCAACACGTTGAGTAGGCATCACGGTTGTGGTTTGTTTCGTGCGTGATCTATTTTCCGCTTCACAGACCAACCAAACAGAACTGAGTAGCACGGTAGTACAAAATACCTGGGGCTCAATTCAATCAAACCCGCATTGCAATATTTACCCAGTAGCTTTTTTTTCTCTCCAAATGGTCAAATAAACTCAGATTGGTCTTGGGTACTGTATAAAAACCTACAACTACTAGCAGGTTGACCCTCACATGTACACTTTCACTTTTCAGAATTAGAAGTGTGTGTACACGAGATGAATATTGTAAATAAAGACATTGCCTAAACATTGCTATGGTGGGTTTGAATGAATCCCAGCCTTGTTTGTTAAAGCTAAAATGCAGTTCAACAGGAACATAAAATAACAGGGTTCACAGAGTAGAACAAATAGAGACCAACCATCTAGACTCCATCTCAACAGCATATTTACAATCATTGGCAGTGGTAGATGCTATTCCTCAGACAAATCATATACACTTTGTACACAAAAAACATTGGTTCAGACATTAAAATTCTCTCTCTCTCTCACACACACATACAAACACAAACTCAACACTGGAATTCAGCAGGCAGTATTGTACAGTAGGTAAGGCATTATGGGATACTGTGATGTTGATAGTTAAAATGAGGGTTTTGACCTTCCAGAATAGGATGTGACATAATAAAAATAACAAATGAAAAAAGACTGGCTCCTTGCCAGGCGCTGCATGGGGCGATATCACGAGCAGTGGGGTAAAGTACTACTAAGTAATTTTTTAGGGTATCTGTATTTTACTTTACTATTTATATTTTTGACAACTTTTACTTTTACTCCACTACATTCCTAAAGAAAATAATGTACTTTTTACTCCATACATTTTCCCTGACACCCAAAAGTACCCGTTACATTTTTAATGCTTAGCAGGACAGGAAAATGGTCTAATTCACACACTTATCAAGAGAACATCCCTGGTCATCCCTACTGCCTCTGATTTGGAAGACTCACTAAACAAAAATACTTTGTTAGTAAATGATGTCTAAGTGTTGGAGTCTGCCCATGGCTATCTGTAAAAACAAAACAATGGTGTCGTCTGGTTTGCTTAATATAATACATTTTAAATGATTTATACTTCTACTTTTGATACTTAAGTACATTTAAAACCAAATACTTTTAGACTTTTACTCAAGTAGTATTTTACTGGGTGACTTTCACTTGAGTAATTTTCTTTTAAGGTATCTTTACTTTCAATCAAGTATGAAAATTGGGTACTTTTTCCACCACTGCTCATGAGCAACAACCAAACCCACATCCATATCCTTTTCTTCTTTAGTTTTCCACTGAACACAACGTCACCGTATCTTGAAATAAACCATTGACGTGTTATGAGTTAGGGGCTAGCAATCCCAGTGTTATGAGTTAGGGTCTAGCAATCCCAGTGTTATGAGTTAGGGTCTATGGATCCCAGTGTTATGAGTTAGGGTCTAGCAATCCCAGTGTTATGAGTTAGGGTCTAGCAATCCCAGTGTTATGAGTTAGGGTCTATGGATCCCAGTGTTATGAGTTAGGGTCTATGGATCCCAGTGTTATGAGTTAGGGTCTATGGATCCCAGTGAGAGGGGCAGAATGTCCAGGTTTACTGATCTCATCATTATCACACATAATATAATATTTACATATGACATCATATTAAATTAATATTAAATATGATTATGTTATAAGATTATATGACATACTATTATATTAATATATGATATGATTATATTACATATGACATAATATTATGTGAATATTATATATTATTATATATGACATAATATGTGTAATATGTATAATATAATGTCAGTCAAGTCTGTGTCCAGCCGCGGGAAGTATGGGTGCTGAGGGTGCTGCAGCACTCTCTGAAAAATCAGAATAATAATAACAAACCTAAAACATTTGGGAAAAATATTTTTGGGACAAAAGTAGTGCACTGGGCCACTGGGCTACTAGTCCTGTATTAGTCTCTGTAGCGCATGGATTTCTTTTCTTTCTGCGTCTATGTCACACAACAAGAATACAGTAATAACTAATGAAGAAATTACCGTAAAAATGAAACACTACTGACAACAATATTACGGTAATAACTAATGAAGGAATTACAGTAAATAAGAAACAATACTGACTTTTTTGGGCAGACGTAAGAGCCTGGGTTATAACCAATGATCAAAATAACCGTGTCAGGTTAATCGTGGTGGGTTGTTAGGATACATAAGCATTTCACACAACATTTGGAAGTTTGGAATGTGTTAGTACGTATAGCATTATTTTCTTACATCCCCTCCCCATTAAAAAAATACATTTTGGAAACATTTCAAAATATTTCACAACACTCAGATAAACACTTTACAGAAACACACACATTTACAAAAAAGGAACTCATGCGGAATTGACAATCTTTGTCCTGTACACGGTGTGTGTATAACTGATCACAATGAGCTTTGTGCTGAGGAACACAGGATGTTGTATTCAGGGGAAATTGGTCCACTCGTGGACCTGTATGTGTGTGTGGGTGTGTTGTATCCAGGGGAAATTGGCCCACTCTTGGACCTATATCTGTTTGTGTGTGGGTGTGTTGTATTCAGGGGAAATGGGTCCACTCGTGGACCTGTATGTGTGTGTGTGTGTGGGTGTGTTGTATTCAGGGGAAATGGGTCCACTCGTGGACCTGTATGTGTGTGCGTGTGTGTGTGTGTCTCAGGCTATGCCTAGGTATCCTCCAATAGTAGAAGCAATGACGATTCCCAGAATCACACAGCAAATAATAATCATAATTTTCTTCTGCACGTTTTAAAAAGAGGAACAAACATCCCAGGCAGCATGTGAAGAGAATAGGAAAATGTGTTATAGATTAAAACACTTAAACAACAGGTCATTAATAACACAGTACTTAAGATTATTCTCACAGACAGTATTGGAGTGAGTCAGTTAGAGCAATTTCCACATTCTGTATTCTGCATTCTGCATTCTGTATTCTGTATTATTTTATACTGTATACTGCATTCTGCACTCTGCATTCGTTTATTCTGTATTCTGCATTCTGTATTCTGCACTCTGTATTATTTTATTCTGTATTCTGTATTCTGTATACTGCATTCTGTATTCTTTTATTCTGCATTCTGTATTCTGTATACTGCATTCTGTATTCTTTTATTCTGCATTCTGAATTCTGTATACTGCATTCTGCACTCTGCATTCGTTTATTCTGTATTCTGTATTCTGCATTCTGTACTCTGCATTCGTTTATTCTGTATTCTGCATTCTGTATACTGCATTCTGTATTATTTTATACTGTATACTGTATAGTGTATTCTGCACTCTGCGCTGCATTTGTTTATTCTGTATTCTGTATACTGCATTCTTCATTCTGCATTCTGTATACTGCATTCTGTATTATTTTATACTGTATACTGTATAGTGTATTCTGCACTCTGCACTCTGTATTATTTTATTCTGTATTCTGTATACTGCATTCTGTATTCATTTATTCTGCATTCTGTATACTGGATTCTGTATTCTTTTATTCTGCATTCTGTATTCTGTATACTGCATTCTGTATTCTTTTATTCTGCATTCTGCATTCTGCATACTGCATTCTGCATTCTGCATACTGCATTCTGCATTCTGTATTCTGCATTCTGTATTCTTTTATTCTGTATTCTGCATTCTGTATACTGCATTCTGTATACTGCATTCTGTATTCTTTTATTCTGTATACTGCATTCTGTATTCTGCATTCTGTATTATTTTATTCTGTATACTGTATTCTGTATTCTTTTATTCTGCATTCTGTATTCTGTATACTGCACTCTGCACTCTGTATTATTTTATTCTGTATTCTGTATTCTGTATACTGCATTCTGTATTCTTTTATTCTGCATTCTGTATTCTGTATACTGCATTCTGCACTCTGCACTCGTTTATTCTGTATTCTGTATTCTGCATTCTGTACTCTGCATTCGTTTATTCTGTATTCTGCATTCTGTATACTGCATTCTGTATTATTTTATACTGTATACTGTATAGTGTATTCTGCACTCTGCACTCTGTATTATTTTATTCTGTATTCTGTATACTGCATTCTGTATTCTTTTATTCTGCATTCTGTATTCTGTATACTGCATTCTGTATTCTTTTATTCTGCATTCTGTATTCTGTATACTGTATTCTTTTATTCTGCATTCTGTATTCTGTATACTGCACACTGCACTCTGTATTATTTTATTCTGTATTCTGTATTCTGTATACTGCATTCTGTATTCTTTTATTCTGCATTCTGTATACTGCATTCTGTATTATTTTATACTGTATACTGTATAGTGTATTCTGCACTCTGCGCTGCATTTGTTTATTCTGTATACTGCATTCTTCATTCTGCATTCTGCATTCTGTATACTGCATTCTGTATTATTTTATTCTGTATTCTGTATACTGCATTCTGTATTCTTTTATTCTGCATTCTGTATTCTGTATACTGCATTCTGTATTCTTTTATTCTGCATTCTGCATTCTGTATACTGCATTCTGCATTCTGCATTCTGTATACTGCATTCTGTATTCTGCATTCTGTATACTGCATTCTGTATACTGCATTCTGTATTCTTTTATTCTGTATACTGCATTCTGCATTCTGCATTCTGTATTATTTTATTCTGTATTCTGTATACTGCACTCTGTATTATTTTATTCTGTATTCTGTATACTGTATACTGCATTCTGTATTCTTTTATTCTGCATCCTGTATTCTGTATACTGTATTCTTTTATTCTGCATTCTGTATACTGCCCTCTGCACTCTGTATTATTTTATTCTGTATTCTGTATTCTGTATACTGCATTCTGTATTCTTTTATTCTGCATTCTGTATACTGCATTCTGTATACTGCATTCTGCACTCTGCATTCGTTTATTCTGTATTCTGTATTCTGTATACTGCATTCTGTATTATTTTATACTGTATACTGTATAGTGTATTCTGCACTCTGCGCTGCATTTGTTTATTCTGTATTCTGTATACTGCATTCTTCATTCTGCATTCTGTATACTGCATTCTGTATTATTTTATACTGTATACTGTATAGTGTATTCTGCACTCTGCACTCTGTATTATTTTATTCTGTATTCTGTATACTGCATTCTGTATTCTTTTATTCTGCATTCTGTATTCTGTATACTGCATTCTGTATTCTTTTATTCTGCATTCTGTATTCTGTATACTGCATTCTTCATTCTGCATTCTGCATTCTGTATACTGCATTCTGTATTATTTTATACTGTATACTGTATAGTGTATTCTGCACTCTGCATTATTTTATTCTGTATTCTGTATACTGCATTCTGTATTCTTTTATTCTGCATTCTGTATTCTGTATACTGCATTCTGTATTCTTTTATTCTGTATTCTGTATACTGCATTCTGTATTCTTTTATTCTGCATACTGCATTCTGTATACTGCATTCTGCATTCTGTATTCTGTATACTGCATTCTGTATTCTTTTATTCTGCATTCTGTATTCTGTATACTGCATTCTGTATTCTTTTATTCTGCATTCTGTATACTGCATTCTGTATACTGCATTCTGCACTCTGCATTCGTTTATTCTGTATTCTGTATTCTGTATACTGCATTCTGTATTATTTTATACTGTATACTGTATAGTGTATTCTGCACTCTGCGCTGCATTTGTTTATTCTGTATTCTGTATACTGCATTCTTCATTCTGCATTCTGCATTCTGTATACTGCATTATTTTATACTGTATACTGTATAGTGTATTCTGCACTCTGCACTCTGTATTATTTTATTCTGTATTCTGTATACTGCATTCTGTATTCTTTTATTCTGCATTCTGCATTCTGTATACTGCATTCTGTATTATTTGATACTGTATACTGTATAGTGTATTCTGCACTCTGCACTCTGTATTATTTTATTCTGTATTCTGTATACTGCATTCTGTATTATTTTATTCTGTATTCTGTATACTGCATTCTGTATTCTTTTATTCTGCATTCTGCATTCTTCATTCTGTATTATTTTATACTGTATACTGTATAGTGTATTCTGCACTCTGCACTCTGTATTATTTTATTCTGTATACTGCATTCTGTATTCTTTTATTCTGCATTCTGTATTCTGTATACTGCATTCTGTATTCTTTTATTCTGCATTCTGTATTCTGTATACTGCATTCTGTATTCTTTTATTCTGCATTCTGCATTCTGTATACTGCATTCTGCATACTGTATTCTGCATTCTGCATTCTGTATACTGCATTCTGCATTCTGTATTCTTTTATTCTGTATTCTGCATTCTGCATTCTGTATACTGCATTTTGTATTATTTTATTCTGTATACTGCATTCTGCATTCTGTATTCTGCATTCTGTATTATTTTATACTGTATTCTGTATACTGTATTCTGTATTCTTTTATTCTGCATTCTGTATACTGCACTCTGCACTCTGTATTATTTTATTCTGTATACTGTATTCTTTTATTCTGCATTCTGTATTCTGTATACTGCATTCTGCACTCTGCATTCGTTTATTCTGTATTCTGTATTCTGCATTCTGTACTCTGCATTCGTTTATTCTGTATTCTGCATTCTGTATACTGCATACTGTATTATTTTATACTGTATACTGTATAGTGTATTCTGCACTCTGCGCTGCATTTGTTTATTCTGTATTCTGTATACTGCATTCTTCATTCTGCATTCTGCATACTGCATTCTGTATTATTTTATACTGTATACTGTATACTGTATATTGTATTCTGCACTCTGCGCTGCATTTGTTTATTCTGTATTCTGTATACTGCATTCTTCATTCTGCATTCTGCATTCTGTATACTGCATTCTGTATTATTTTATACTGTATACTGTATAGTGTATTCTGCACTCTGCACTCTGTATTATTTTATTCTGTATTCTGTATTCTGTATACTGCATTCTGTATTCTTTTATTCTGCATTCTGTATTCTGTATACTGCATTCTGTATTCTTTATTCTGCATTCTGTATTCTGTATACTGCATTCTGCATTCTGTATTCTTTTATTCTGCATTCTGCATTCTGCATACTGTATTCTGCATTCTTTTATTCTGTATTCTGCATTCTGCATACTGTATTCTGTATACTGCATTCTGCATTCTGCATTCTTTTATTCTGTATTCTGCATTCTGCATTCTGTATACTGCATTCTGTATTCTGCATTCTGTATTCTGTATACTGCATTCTGCATTCTGCATACTGCATTCTGCATACTGCATTCTGCATTCTGCATTCTTTTATTCTGTATTCTGCATTCTGCATTCTGTATACTGCATTCTGTATTCTGCATTCTGTATTCTTTTATTCTGTATACTGCATTCTGTATTCTGTCCCATTCCGCTTTGGTCTATATTATCTGTTCAAATACAGTGTTTCTCTGAAAACAGAAGCCATGCATAGTACAGCCAGTAGTTGATTATATCATTGTGGTCATAGATAATGATTCATACACTGCACAGTACTTCTGCATGCAAAACATCTCCTTCAACAACACATTAACAAAACATCTCCTTCAACAACACAAAAGCCCTCATACAACATGACTGGGTCACGTGTAGGGTGATGGCGTGTAGACACACGTGTAGGGTGATGGCGTGTAGACACACGTGTAGGGTGATGGCGTGTAGACACACGTGTAGGGTGATGGCGTGTAGACACACGTGTAGGGTGATGGCGTTCAGACACACGTGTAGGGTGATGGCGTATAGACACACGTGTAGGGTGATGGCGTGCAGACACACGTGTAGGGTGATGGCGTGTAGACACACGTGTAGGGTGATGGCGTTCAGACACACGTGTAGGGTGATGGCGTGTAGACACACGTGTAGGGTGATGGCGTTCAGACACACGTGTAGGGTGATGGCGTTCAGACACACGTGTAGGGTGATGGCGTGTAGACACACGTGTAGGGTGATGGCGTTCAGACACACGTGTAGGGTGATGGCGTTCAGACACACGTGTAGGGTGATGGCGTGTAGACACACGTGTAGGGTGATGGCGTGTAGACACACGTGTAGGGTGATGGCGTGTAGACACACGTGTAGGGTGATGGCGTGTAGACACACGTGTAGGGTGATGGCGTGTAGACACACGTGTAGGGTGATGGCGTGTAGACACACGTGTAGGGTGATGGCGTGTAGACACACGTGTAGGGTGATGGCGTTCAGACACTCGTGTAGGGTGATGGCGTTCAGACACACGTGTAGGGTGATGGCGTGTAGACACACGTGTAGGGTGATGGCGTTCAGACACACGTGTAGGGTGATGGCGTGTAGACACACGTGTAGGGTGATGGCGTTCAGACACACGTGTAGGGTGATGGCGTGTAGACACACGTGTAGGGTGATGGCGTGTAGACACACGTGTAGGGTGATGGCGTGTAGACACACGTGTAGGGTGATGGCGTGTAGACACACGTGTAGGGTGATGGCGTGTAGACACACGTGTAGGGTGATGGCGTTCAGACACACGTGTAGGGTGATGGCGTTCAGACACACGTGTAGGGTGATGGCGTTCAGACACACGTGTAGGGTGATGGCGTTCAGACACACGTGTAGGGTGATGGCGTGCAGACACACGTGTTATTAACACTTATAAACAAAGCAACTACCAGCCCATTTCACGTACGGGTGGTCCCAGGAATCAAACCCACTATCCTGACGTTGGTGGTTTCATACCAGTGAGATCTATCAATAGTGTTAATGGGATTTCTATGGGTGTGTCCATCCTCAAAATGAAGTAGTAGCAGAACCTGTCTGCCCAGTTACTATGTGTTCCAGCTCTTCACTATTTGACACAACTGCTTTTAACCATGGTGGGTGAAGGTAGACCAGAGTGTGGAAGACATGGAGCCATCCTCCAGGGAGGTGCCAAGGCCCTTAACCAGGCCTCTCTCAGCCCAGAGGGGTTACCCAGCCTCAGGCCAAGGTCTGGATGTCGGTGGCTCCCCTAACTGAGCCCCACAGCCAGAGAGATGATGAGGATGGTCAGAGAGACGGCAATGCAAACCCCTATCAGGATGATCTTCTGCACGGGAAGACGGAGAGGGAGGAGAGAGAGAGAGACATGGATGGGATGGAGTAGTGGAGAGAGAGAGAGAGAGAGAGACAGAGAGACGGAGACAGAGAGAGAGACAGAGACAGAGACATGGATGGGATGAAGTAGTGGAGAGAGAGAGACAGAGACAGAGACATGGATGGGATGGAGTAGTGGAGAGAGAGAGAGAGAGAGAGAGAGAGAGAGAGAGAGAGACAGAGAGAGAGAGAGGATGGAAGGACAAAGCGAGGGAAACCTCCAGCTACTTAATGTCTGCTCCTAATTCTGAGGAGACTATAACCGTTTTATGAGATGTCATGTTGACATAAAAAGCTAATTTGTTGGGTTTAAATGAGGGAGTATTGGGGACAGTGCCTTTACCAACCAGGTGAGGGCAGTGGCCCCTCAAACTGAGTCAAACTAGAGCTGCCTACATGCTGGGTAAAGGGGTGATGACAAACCACCTGAAGGCAAGTCAGAGAAGTTAATTAATTCAGTCAGTCAGTCACATAACCTAAAATGAGGAGGATTCTGTGATACACTACATCAACTGCACAGTCCAGTCTACTTTCACTTCAACCCAGGCAGGCACGGTGAAATACATTCACAAAGCATGCTACAACAGAGATTGTGTGTGTGAGAGAGAGAGAGAGAGAACACAAACTGATCTGGAGACAGATCTATAAGCATGCCATCCGTCAGCTATAAGCATGCCATCCGTCAGCTCCAGCTGTGTGTGTGTGCGGGTTTGGGTGCGTGTGTGACTCACCCGCCGGGCTTTACTCTGGTATTTAACAGCCTTCTTAGTGTCTGACACGGCCCTCTCCACATAGTCCACTGAATGCTCCACATTGTACTCTATACGGTCTATCATCTCCCCCTGAGAGAGGGGGGAGGGAGGAACGGGCACCACAGCAGAGGGATGGGAGGGAGGGAGGGAGGGACACAACAGAGGGAGGGACAACAGATGGGGAAACAGGTGGGGACAGAGAGGAGGAGGACGGAAACATGGTAGGAAGGAGGATATAGAGGAAGAGAGGGAAGAGTAGACAGACAGGGCAGAGGAAGGGTAGACAGACAGGGCAGAGGAAGGGTAGACAGACAGGGCAGAGGAAGGGAAGACAGACAGGGCAGAGGAAGGGTAGACAGACAGGGAAGAGGAAGGGTAAACAGACAGGGCAGAGGAAGGGTAGACAGACAGGGCAGAGGGGATAGAGAGAAAAGGAAGAAAGGGAGGGCTGTATGAGAGTATGTCCATAGACTGTGTGTGTTGTTGGGTCTCACCCTGTGGCCGCCCTTCTGCATGCTGATGGCAGCCTTGTAGTTGTCTCTGGCCTGTTCCACATAGTCCTGGGTGTTACACACGTTCTGCTCAATGTTGTTCACCAGCTCCCCCTGTTGGACAAAGCAGAAAACACATCTGAACACATTCTGCTCAATGTTGTTCACCAGCTCCCCCTGTTGGACAAAGCAGAAAACACACCTGAAGAGGAACGTACATCGTATTGCATTGTATTGGGGCGGCAGGTAGCCTAGTGGTTAGAGTGTTGGACTTGTAACCGGAGGGTTGCAAGTTCGAATCCCCGAGCTGACAAGTAAAAAATCTGTCGTTCTGGCCCTGAACAAGGCACCCCGGGCGCCGAAGACGTGGATGTCGATTAAAGCAGCCCCCCGCACCTCTCTGATTCAGAGGGGTTGGGTTAAATGCGGAAGACACATTTCGGTTGAAGGCATTTGGTTGTACAACTGACTAATAATTTTGACTTTTATTGCATTGTATTACACAAAATGTCAAACAGGCAATTAGAATTTAATTAAATAGATAAAAATGAAGTACTATTGCACTCAAAGCTAGCACATATAAACACACATGCATCTACTGACGTAAAAAAGCTCAAACACACACACGCACACACGCACACACAAATGTCCATTTTCCATCCAGCTTAATTTTAACGCAGCCCCATTCAACAGGTCAAGTTATTCATAGTGACATTTTGGCCACAATCTAACAGCCTTTTCAATCTCAATATCTCAAATTTCATCAATTAAATCCCCAAATGCCCAACACACACACTTCAACTTAGAATATCAACTGTGAGCTGGACTGCACACATCAAGTGAGGAATTACAAGTGAATTACCTTGGGAGGTTAGTGGGAGGCCCATACTCTCAGTGCTGTGCTTAGAGCCTGTTATGGTGGAAAGAGAGAGAGAGAGAGAGAGAGAGAGAGAGAGAGAGAGAATAGAGGAAGGACAGAAAGGTGGGGAAGGGATGGCAGAGGGAGGAGAAACCGAGAGACAACAAGAGAGCCCGACAGAAGAGGAAAAAAAATGGAATAGAAGGAAGCATAGTCTAGACTGATGTAGAGCCCAGGGTTAATTAATGAATTAGCCAAGCAGTAGTCTCATCAATTATTCAATCACACTTGTTCATTACAGCACCAACACACTCATATGTATATGATCACACACACACACACACACACTAATCCCCAGGGATTCAGCTCCCACAGTCCAGTAGGCACAGAGAGAGACGGATCCCATTCTGTTCTGTACAGTACACACTGTTGCAAGCAGCACTATCTACCATTAACTACCACCATCTACCAGTATCTACCTCTATCAACCATTATCTACTACCATCTAGCACCATCTAGCAGTATCTACAACCATCTAACATTGTCTACCACCATCTAGCACCATCAAACAGTATCTACCTCTATCTAGCAGTATCTACCTATATCTACCAGTATTTACGACTATCTACCAGTATCTACCACTATCTACCAGTATCTACCACTATCTACCAGTATCTACCACTATCTACCACTATCTACCATTACCTATCACCATCTAGCAGTATCTACCTCTATCTAGCAGTATCTACCAGTATCTACCACTATCTACCATTGTCTACCAACATCTAGCACCATCTAGCAGTATCTACCTCTATCTAGCAGTATCTAGCAGTATCTACCACTATCTACCATTATCTACCACATCTAGCACCATCTAGCAGTATCTACAACTATCTACCATTATCTACCACCATATAGCACCATCTAGCAATATCTACCTCTATCTACCTATATCTAGCAGTAGCAGTATCTAGAGTATCTACCTCTATCTACCATTATCTACCACCATCTACCACTATCTACCAGTATTTACCACTAGCTACCAGTATCTACCACTATCTACCTCTCTCTACCAATATATACCACTATCTACCATTGTCTACCAACATCTAGCACCATCTAGCAGTATCTACCTCTATCTAGCAGTATCTAGCAGTATCTAGCACTATCTACCATTATCTACCACATCTAGCACCATCTAGCAGTATCTACAACTATCTACCATTATCTACCACCATATAGCACCATCTAGCAATATCTACCTCTATCTACCTATATCTAGCAGTATCTAGAGTATCTACCTCTATCTACCATTATCTACTACCATCTAGCACCATTTAGCAGTATCTACAACCATCTAACATTATCTACCACCATCTAGCACCATCAAACAGTATCTACCTCTATCTACCTCTATCTAGCAGTATCTACCTATATCTACCAGTATTTACAACTATCTACCAGTATCTACCACTATCTACCAGTATCTACCACTATCTACCAGTATTTACGACTATCTACCACTATCTACCAGTGTCTACCAGTATCTACCACTATCTACCAGTATTTACGACTATCTACCACTATCTACCAGTGTCTACCAGTATCTACCAGTATCTACCACTATCTACCTCTCTCTACCAATATCTACCACTATCTACCATTGTCTACCAACATCTAGCACCATCTAGCAGTATCTACCTCTATCTAGCAGTATTTACGACTATCTACCAGTATCTACCACTATCTACCAGTATCTACCACTATCTACCAGTATTTACGACTATCTACCACTATCTACCAGTGTCTACCAGTATCTACCACTATCTACCAGTATTTACGACTATCTACCACTATCTACCAGTGTCTACCAGTATCTACCACTATCTACCACTATCTACCTCTCTCTACCAATATCTACCACTATCTACCATTGTCTACCAACATCTAGCACCATCTAGCAGTACCTACCTCTATCTAGCAGTATCTACCACTATCTACCATTATCTACCACATCTAGCACCATCTAGCAGTATCTACAACTATCTACCTATATCTAGCAGTATCTAGAGTATCTACCTCTATCTACCACCATCTACCACTATCTACCACTACTTACCAGTATTTACCACTAGCTACCAGTATCTACCACTATCTACCACTTTCTACCCCTCTCCACCATTATCTACCACCATCAACCACTATCTACCAGTATCTACCACTATCTACCAGTATATACCACTATCTAGCACCATCTAGCACCATATAGCATTATCTACCATTATCTACCACCATCTAGCACCATCTAGCAGTATCTACCTTTATCTACCATTATCTACCATTTTCTACCACCATCTAGCAGTATCTACCACTATCTACCATTACCTACCACCATCTAGCAGTATCTACCACCATCTAGCAGTATCTACCAGTATCTACCACTATCTACCATTGTCTACCAACATCTAGCACCATCTAGCAGTATCTACCTCTATCTAGCAGTATCTACCCCTATCTACCATTATCTACCACATCTAGCACCATCTAGCAGTATCTTCCTCTATCTAGCAGTATCTAGCAGTATCTACCACTATCTACCATTATCTACCACCATATAGCACCATCTAGCAATATCTACCTCTATCTACCTATATCTAGCAGTAGCAGTATCTAGAGTATCTACCTCTATCTACCATTATCTACCACCATTACCACTATTTACCAGTATTTACCACTAGCTACCAGTATCTACCACCATCTACCACTATCTAGCACCATCTAGCACCATCTAGCACCATCTAGCACCATCTAGCAGTATCTTCCTCTATCTAGCAGTATCTAGCAGTATCTACCACTATCTACCAGTATCGACCAGTATTTACCACTATCTACCAGTATCTACCAGTTTCTACCAATATCTACCAGTATCTGCCACTATCTACCACTATCTACCACCATCTAGCACCATCTAGCACCATCTAGCAGTATCTAGCAGTATCTTCCTCTATCTAGCCGTATCTAGCAGTATCTAGCACTATCTACCAGTATCTAGCACTATCTACCATTTTCTACCACTATCTACCACGATCTACCACTATCTACCACTATCTACCACTATCTACCACGATCTACCAGTTTCTACCAATATCTACCAGTATCTACCATTATCTAGCAGTATCTTCCTCTATCTAGCAGTATCTAGCAGTATCTACCACTATCTACCAGTATTTACCAGTATCTACCAGTATCTACCAATATTTACCAGTATCTGCCACTATCTACCATTGTCTACCAACATCTAGCACCATCTAGCAGTATCTACCTCTATCTAGCAGTATCTAGCAGTATCTAGCAGTATCTAGCACCATCTAGCACCATCTAGCACTATCTAGCACCATCTAGCAGTATCTAGCAGTATCTAGCAGTATCTACAACTATCTACCATTATCTACCACCATATAGCACCATCTAGCAATATCTACCTATATCTAGCAGTAGCAGTATCTAGAGTATCTACCTCTATCTACCATTATCTACCACCATCTACCAGTATTTACGACTATCTACCACTATCTACCAGTGTCTACCAGTATCTACCACTATCTACCACTATCTACCTCTCTCTACCAATATCTACCACTATCTACCATTGTCTACCAACATCTAGCACCATCTAGCAGTACCTACCTCTATCTAGCAGTATCTACCAATATCTACCATTATCTACCACATCTAGCACCATCTAGCAGTATCTACAACTATCTACCATTATCTACCACCATATAGCACCATCTAGCAATATCTACCTCTATCTACCTATATCTAGCAGTATCTAGAGTATCTACCTCTATCTACCATTATCTACCACCATCTACCACTATCTACCACTACTTACCAGTATTTACCACTAGCTACCAGTATCTACCACTATCTACCACTTTCTACCCCTCTCCACCATTATCTACCACCATCAACCACTATCTACCAGTATCTACCACTATCTACCAGTATATACCACTATCTAGCACCATCTAGCACCATATAGCATTATCTACCATTATCTACCACCATCTAGCACCATCTAGCAGTATCTACCTTTATCTACCATTATCTACCATTTTCTACCACCATCTAGCAGTATCTACCACTATCTACCATTACCTACCACCATCTAGCAGTATCTACCACCATCTAGCAGTATCTACCAGTATCTACCACTATCTACCATTGTCTACCAACATCTAGCACCATCTAGCACCATCTAGCAGTATCTACCTCTATCTAGCAGTATCTACCCCTATCTACCATTATCTACCACATCTAGCACCATCTAGCAGTATCTACAACTATCTACCATTATCTACCACCATATAGCACCATCTAGCAATATCTACCTCTATCTACCTATATCTAGCAGTAGCAGTATCTAGAGTATCTATCTCTATCTACCATTATCTACCACCATCTACCACTATTTACCAGTATTTACCACTAGCTACCAGTATCTACCACCATCTACCACTATCTACCACTATCTACCACTATCTAGCACCATCTAGCACCATCTAGCAGTATCTTCCTCTATCTAGCAGTATCTAGCAGTATCTACCACTATCGACCAGTATCGACCAGTATCGACCAGTATCGACCAGTATTTACCACTATCTACCAGTATCTACCAGTTTCTACCAGTATCTGCCACTATCTACCACCATCTAGCACCATCTAGCACCATCTAGCACCATCTAGCACCATCTAGCACCATCTAGCAGTATCTAGCACCATCTAGCAGTATCTTCCTCTATCTAGCAGTATCTAGCACTATCTAGCACTATCTAGCACTATCTACCAGTATCTACCAGTATCTAGCACTATCTACCATTTTCTACCACTATCTACCACGATCTACCATTTTCTACCACTATCTACCACGATCTACCAGTTTCTACCAATATCTACCAGTATCTACCATTATCTAGCAGTATCTTCCTCTATCTAGCACCATCTAGCAGTATCTTCCTCTATCTACCAGTATCTACCAGTATTTACCACTATCTACCAGTATCTACCATTACCTACCACCATCTAGCACCATCTAGCACCATCTTCCTCTATCTACCAGTATCTGCCACCATCTACCACCATCTACCACCATCTACCACCATCTAGCAGTATCTTCCTCTATCTACCAGTATCTACCAGTTTCTACCAATATCTACCAGTATCTGCCACCATCTACCACCATCTAGCACCATCTAGCAGTATCTTCCTCTATCTAGCAGTATCTAGCACCATCTAGCAGTATCTACCAGTATCTACCAGTTTCTACCAGTATCTACCAATATCTAGCAGTATCTACCACTATCTACCAGTATCAGCCACTATCTACCATTTTCTACCACTATCTACCAGTTTCTACCAATATCTACCAGTATCTACCAGTATCTGCCACTATCTACCATTATCTAGCAGTATCTTCCTCTATCTAGCAGTATCTACCACTATCTACCAGTATCTAACACTATCTACCAGTATCTACCAGTTTCTACCAATATCTACCAGTATCTGCCACTATCTACCATTATCTACCACCATCTAGCACCATCTAGCACCATCTAGCAGTATCTAGCAGTATCTTCCTCTATCTAGCAGTATCTAGCACTATCTAGCAGTATCTAGCACTATCTACCAGTATCTACCAGTATCTACCATTTTCTACCACTATCTACCAGTTTCTACCAGTATCTACCAATATCTACCAGTATCTACCAGTATCTAGCAGTATCTTCCTCTATCTAGCAGTATCTAGCAGTATCTACCACTATCTACCATTATCTTCCTCTATCTAGCAGTATCTACCACTATCTACCAGTATTTACCACTATCTACCAGTATCTACCAATATTTACCAGTATCTGCCACTATCTACCATTATCTAGCAGTATCTTCCTCTATCTAGCAGTATCTACCACTATCTACCAGTATCTAACAGTATTTACCACTATCTACCAGTATCTACCAGTATCTACCTGTTTCTACCAATATCTACCAGTATCTGCCACCATCTACCACCATCTAGCAGTATCTTCCTCTATCTAGCAGGATCTAGCAGTATCTACCACTATCTACCAGTATCTACCACCTTGTGGCTCAGTTGGTAGAGCATTGCTATTGCGACGCTAGAGTTGTGGGTTCGATTCCCACGGGGGACCAGTACGGAAAAGTCACTCTGGATAAGAACCCAGTAAGTCGCTCTGGATAATCTTCCACTGAAGCTTTCCCACAGTTTCCTGCCTGTCACTCAGCCAATCTAAATTCAGGTATATTTAATGAGGTGCTGCTTTAAAACAAAAATCATTTTAGCAATGTAGTGTAACTGGTCTGGGAACAGACTGACATAGTGTTGCTATATGTGTGATAAAACACCAATCTATCCACTGTGAGGCCATATGCCCATGGAAACAGAGCTCAACGCTTGCCCTGCTGTCTGGACTTGTTGGCTGCCTCAGCCCCTCTGTCCCAGTCTATGTGAGGGGGTGGTGGGGTGCATGGCTAGGCGAGGCTGGGGTCTGGCTAGTCGCTAGGCCTCACCTGGCTCTCCACCAGCATGGCCATGTCCATGAACATGTCATGTAGCTCACGGATGCTGTTCTCCAGTTTGATGATCTCAGTGTGACGCGTCTCGATCTCGTTCATCGCCTGCTGGGTGATGTTGGAGTCCATGACGATCTGAAGGATCAGGGGTGAGAGATGAGAGAGAGAGAGGTGGTGAAAGAGAGGATGAGAGATGAGAGGTGGTGAGAGAGAGAGAGGGTGAGAGAGAGAGACACACATTAGATACAGCCATCTGCTCTAATTTCCTCTAAAAGACAGCTCTGTCTGGAATAATTATTCCAATGTTCTCCCAGGTGACAAGAGAGCTGGCTAGCATGCCGATAAACAGCCTGTGCACCCTGTCCTCTCCTATCTTACCCTGTCCTCTACTCCTGTCCTATCCTGTCCTCTACTCCCCTCCCCTATCCTGTCCTATCCTGTCCTCTACTCCCCTCCCCTCTCCTGTCCTATCCTGTCCTCTACTCCCGTCTCCTGTCCTATCCTATCCTGTCCTCTACTCCCCTCCCCTCTCCTGTCCTATCCTGTCCTCTACTCCCTTCCCCTCTCCTGTCCTATCCTGTCCTCCCCTCCCCTCTCCTGTCCTATCCTGTCCTCCCCTCTCCTGTCCTATCCTGTCCTCTACTCCCCTCTCCTGTCCTATCCTGTCCTCTACACCCCTCCCCTCTCCTGTCCTATCCTGTCCTCTACTCCCCTCTCCTGTCCTATCCTGTCCTATCCTGTCCTCTCTTCCATTACCCTCAGGGCTGAGAGTACAGCCTGGCTACCCACCACAATACATGAGGAACGAGAGTACAGCTGGCTACCAACCACAAAACATGAGGAATGAGAGTGCAGTCTGGCTACCCACCACAACACATGAGGAATGAGTGTGTGTTTGATCTAACAGTTGGTAACACTGTTAGATCAACCCCTGAGGTGAAGATAGCTGGGTTCTAACACTCACCCCTGAGGTGAAGATAGCTGGGTTCTAACACTCACCCCTGAGGTGAATACAGCTGGGTTCTCACCCCTGAGCTGAAGATAGCTGGGTTCTAACACTCACCTCTGAGGTGAATACAGCTGGGTTCTCACCCCTGAGCTGTAGATAGCTGGGTTCTATTACTCACCCATGACATGCAGATAGCTGGGTTTAATACACACACCCCTGAGGAGAAGGTAGCTGGGTTCTCACACCTGAGGTGTAGATAACTGGGTTCTAACACTCACCCCTGAGGTGTAGATAGCTGGGATCTATCACTCACCCCTGAGGTGAAGACATCTGGGTTATAACACTCACCCCTGAGGTGTAGATAAAATTCACCCCTGAGGTGAAGATAGCTGGGTTCTCACCCCTGATGTGACGATAGCTGGGTTCTAACACTCACCCCTGAGGTGAAGATAGCTGGGTTCTCACCCCTGAGGTGTAGATAGCTTGGTTCTAACACTCACCCCTGAGGTGAAGATAGCTGGGTTCTAACACTCATCCCTGAGGTGAAGAAAGCTGGGTTCTCACCCCTGAGGTGTAGATAGCTGGGTTCTAACACCCACCCTCGAGGTGTAGAAAACTGGGTTCTAACAATCACCCCTGAGGTGAAGATAGCTGGGTTCTCACCCCTGAGGTTTAGATGGCTGGGTTCTAACACTCACCCCTGAGGTCAATATAGCTGGGTTCTCACCCCTGAAGTGAAGATAGCTGGGTTCTAACACTCACCCCTAACATGCAGATAGCTGGGTTATAACACTCACCCATGAGGTGAAGATAGCTGGGTTCTCACCCCTGAGGTTTAGATGGCTGGGTTCTAACACTCACCCCTGAGGTCAATATAGCTGGGTTCTCACCCCTGAAGTGAAGATAGCTGGGTTCTAACACTCACCCCTAACATGCAGATAGCTGGGTTATAACACTCACCCATGAGGAGAAGATAGCTGGGTTCTCACCCCTGATGTGTAGATAGCTGGGTTCTAACACTCACTGCTGAGGTGAAGATAGCTGGGTTCTCACCCCTGAGGTGTAGATAGCTGGTTTCTAACACTCACCCCTGACGTGTAGATATATGGGTTCTAACACTCAACCCTGAGGTGAAGATAGCTGGGTTCTCACCCCTGAGGTGTAGATAGCTGGGTTCTAACACTCACCCCCGAGGTGTAGATAGCTGGGTTATAGCACTCATCCCTGAGGTGAAGATAGCTGGGTTCTCACCCCTGACGTGAAGATAATTGGTTTCTACCACTCACCCCTGAGGTGTAGATAGCTGGATTCTAACACACAATCCTGATGTGAAGATAGCTGAGTTCTAACACTCACCCCTGTGGTGTAGATAACTGGGTTCTAACACTCACCCCTGAGGTGAAGATAGCTGGGTTCTCACCCCTGAGGTGTAGATTGCTGGGTTCTGACACTCACCCCTGATGTGTAGATAGCTGGGTTCTAACACTCACTGCTGAGGTGAAGATAGCTGGGTTCTCACCCCTGAGGTGTACATAGCTGGTTTCTAACACTCACCTCTGACGTGTAGATAGAGTGGGGCAAAAAAGTATTTAGTCAGCCACCAATTGTGCAAGTTCTCTCACTTAAAAAGATGAGAGAAGCCTGTAATGTTCATCATAGGTACACTTCAACTATGACAGACAAAATGAGGAAAAAAAATCCAGAAAATCACATTGTAGGATTTTTTATGAATTTATTTGCAAATTATGGTGGAAAATAAGTATTTGGTCACATACAAACAAGCAAGATTTCTGGCTCTCACAGACCTGTAACTTCTTCTTTAAGAGGCTCCTCTGTCCTCCACTCGTTACCTGTATTAATGCACCTGTTTGAACTTGTTATCAGTATAAAAGACACCTGTCCACAACCTCAAACAGTCACACTCCAAACTCCACTATGGCCAAGACCAAAGAGCTGTCAAAGGACACCAGAAACAAAATTGTAGACCTGCACCAGGTTGGGAAGACTGAATCTGCAATAGGTAAGCAGCTTGGTTTGAAGAAATCAACTGTGGGAGCAATTATTAGGAAATGGAAGACATACAAGACCACTGATAATCTTCCTCGATCTGGGGCTCCACGCAAGATCTCACCACGTGGGGTCAAAATGATCACAAGAACGGTGAGCAAAAATCCCAGAACCACACGGGGACCTAGTGAATGACCTGCAGAGAGCTGGGACCAAAGTAACAAAGCCTACCATCAGTAACACACTACGCCGCCAGGGACTCAAATCCTGCAGTGCCAGACGTGTCCCCCTGCTTAAGCCAGTACATGTTCAGGCCCGTCTGAAGTTTGCTAGAGAGCATTTGGATGATCCAGATGAGGATTGGGAGAATGTCATATGGTCAGATGAAACCAAAATAGAACTTTTTGGTAAAAACTCAACTCGTCGTGTTTGGAGGACAAAGAATGCTGAGTTGCATCCAAAGAACACCATACCTACTGTGAAGCATGGGGTGGAAACATCATGCTTTGGGGCTGTTTTTCTGCAAAGGGACCAGGACGACTGATCCGTGTAAAGGAAAGAATGAATGGGGCCATGTATCGTGAGATTATGAGTGAAAACCTCCTTCCATCAGCAAGGGCATTGAAGATGAAACGTGTCTGGGTCTTTCAGCATGACAATGATCCCAAACACACCGCCCGGACAACGAAGGAGTGGCTGTCAGAAGAAGCATTTCAAGGTCCTGGAGTAGCCTAGCCAGTCTCCAGATCTCAACCCCATAGAAAATCTTTGGAGGGAGTTGAAAGTCCGTGTTTCCCAGCGACAGCCCCAAAACATCACTGCTCTAGAGGAGATCTGCATGGAGGAATGGGCCAAAATACCAGCAACAGTGTGTGAAAACCTTGTGAAGACTTACAGAAAACGTTTGACCTCTGTCATTGCCAACAAAGGGTATATAACAAAGTATTGAGATAAACTTTTGTTATTGACCAAATACTTATTTTCCACCATAATTTGCAAATAAATAAATTAAAAATCCTACAATGTGATTTTCTGGATTTCTTTTTCTCATTTTGTCTGTCATAGTTGAAGTGTAACTATGATGAAAATTACAGGCCTCTCTCATCTTTTTAAGTTGGAGAACTTGCACAATTGGTGGCTGACTAAATACTTTTTTGCCCCACTGTATATGGGTTATAACACTCACCCCTGAGGTGAAGATAGCTGGGTTCTGACACTCACCCCTTAGGTGAAGATAGCTGGGTTCTCACCACTGAGGTGTAGATAGCTGGGTTCTAACACTCACCCCTGAGGTGTAGATAACACTCATCCCTGAGGTGAAGATAGCTGGGTTCTAACACTCACCCCTGACATGCAGATAGCTGGGTTATAACACTCACCCACGAGGAGAAGAGAGCTGGGTTCTCACCCCTGAGGTGAAGATAGCTGGGTTCTAACACCCACCCCTGAGGTGTAGATAGCTTGGTTCTAACACTCACTCCTGAGGTGTAGATAGCTGGGTTCTAACACTCACCCCCGAGGTGAAGAAAGCTGGGTTCTCACCCCTGAGGTGTAGATAGCTTGGTTCTAACACTCACCCCTGAGGTGAAGACAGCTGGGTTCTAACACTCAACCCTGAGGTGACGATAGCTGGGTTCTCACCCCTGAGGTGTAGATAGCTGGGTTCTAACACTCACCCCTGAGGAGAAGATAGCTGGGTTCTCACCCCTGAGGTGAAGATAGCTGGGTTCTAACACCCACCCGAGGTGTAGATAGCTGGGTTCTAACAATCACCCCTGAGTTGAATATAGCTGGGTTCTCACCCCTGAAGTGAAGATAGCTTGGTTCTAACACTCACCCCTGAGGTGAAGACAGCTGGGTTCTAACACTCAAACCTGACGTGACGATAGCTGGGTTCTAACACTCACCCATGTGGTGTAGATAACTGGGTTCTAACACTCACCCATGTGGTGTAGATAACTGGGTTCTAACACTCACCTCTGAGGTGAAGATAGCTGGGTTCTCACCCCTGAGGTGTAGATTGCTGGGTTCTAACACTCACCCCTGAGGAGAAGATAGCTGGGTTCTAACACTCACCCCCGAGGTGAAGAAAGCTGGGTTCTCACCCCTGAGGTGTAGATAGCTGGGTTCTAACACTCACCCCTGAGGAGAAGATAGCTGGGTTCTCACCCCTGAGGTGAAGATAGCTGGGTTCTAACACCCACCCGAGGTGTAGATAGCTGGGTTCTAACAATCACCACTGAGTTGAATATAGCTGGGTTCTCACCCCTGAAGTGAAGATAGCTGGGTTCTAACACTCACCCCTGAGGTGAAGATAGCTGGGTTCTAACACTCACCCCTGAGGTGAAGATAGCTGGGTTCTCACCCCTGAAGTGAAGATAGCTGGGTTCTAACACTCACCCCTGAGGTGAAGATAGCTGGGTTGTCGCTCTCTAACATGCTCTCCAGCTCCTCGTTTGTTGTATTCCTCCCAGCTGTGAACACACACACAAATAGCACGCAGGCACACATGCACGTACACATAAACAAACACACATAAACAAAAACACACACAGCTTATCAATATGGATTGTGGTTTGCATGCAACATTCCCAAAATGTTTTAGTTCAAGGTATGATAACCATACCAAATGTGAACAGAATTAATACGTAACAGCTGGACAATTCAGACCTGCAGACTTCCACAGATCTGACCTTCTATTCCCAACCCCAGGTGGTACTGAACACTACACACACCCAGACATGCTACGGAGAGAGTGTGTGTGTGTGTGTGTGTGTCCATTCACATATACCAAGACGTGTCCTTCCCTTTCGTCATGAGAAGGACAGTAGAAAATAAAAGGTATTGTGTGATTGCTGGATCATTCACAGAACCATCAGTCAGCCCCAGGCTCATTCACAGAACCATCAGTCAGCCCCAGGCTCATTCACAGAACCATCAGTCAGCCCCAGGCTCATTCACAGAACCATCAGTCAGCCCCAGGCTCATTCACAGAACCATCAGTCAGCCCCAGGCTCATTCACAGAACCAACAGTCAGCCCCAGGCTCATTCACAGAACCAACAGTCAGCCCCAGGCTCATTCACAGAACCAACAGTCAGCCCCAGGCTCATTCACAGAACCAACAGTCAGCCCCAGGCTCATTCACAGAACCAACAGTCAGACCCAGGCTCATTCACAGAACCATCAGTCAGACCCAGGCTCATTCACAGAACCATCAGTCACCCCCAGGCTCATTCACAGAACCATCAGTCACCCCCAGGCTCATTCACAGAACCAACAGTCAGCCCCAGGCTCATTCACAGAACCATCAGTCAGCCCCAGGCTCATTCACAGAACCATCAGTCAGCCCCAGGCTCATTCACAGAACCATCAGTCAGCCCCAGGCTCATTCACAGAACCATCAGTCAGCCCCAGGCTCATTCACAGAACCATCAGTCAGCCCCAGGCTCATTCACAGAACCATCAGTCAGCCCCAGGCTCATTCACAGAACCATCAGTCAGCCCCAGGCTCATTCACAGAACCATCAGTCAGCCCCACGCTCATTCACAGAACCATCAGTCAGCCCCAGGCTCATTCACAGAACCATCAGTCAGCCCCAGGCTCATTCACAGAACCATCAGTCAGCCCCAGGCTCATTCACAGAACCATCAGTCAGCCCCAGGCTCATTCACAGAACCATCAGTCAGCCCCAGGCTCATTCACAGAACCATCAGTCAGCCCCAGGCTCATTCACAGAACCATCAGTCAGCCCCAGGCTCATTCACAGAACCATCAGTCAGCCCCAGGATCATTCACAGAACCATCAGTCAGCCCCAGGCTCATTCACAGAACCATCAGTCAGCCCCAGGCTCATTCACAGAACCATCAGTCAGCCCCAGGCTCATTCACAGAACCATCAGTCAGCCCCAGGCTCATTCACAGAACCATCAGTCAGCCCCAGGCTCATTCACAGAACCATCAGTCAGCCCCAGGCTCATTCACAGAACCATCAGTCAGCCCCAGGCTCATTCACAGAACCATCAGTCAGCCCAGGCTCATTCACAGAACCATCAGTCTGCCCCAGGCTCATTCATTCACTAACAACGAGAGAAAAAATACAGTGGGAGAGGAAATCAATAAGACCTACAGCTGTCTTCCTCATGCTGCAAAGAGGACATAGCAATTATGATCTATAGCTTTCTTTGCAAGAATAGAAGAAACACATTTAGGAAAAATAATCCCTGAAGAGTTAGTCTTCCTCTCCTTCAGCACCCCACAGTAGTTATTGGGGTCAAATTTGTCTCCACTTTTTGTGGATTGGGGGGGACCAGGCCTTGGTTCCAAATATTGTGGATGCCAGAGCTGAGGATAATGTTGAAGAGTTTAAGAATAGCCAATTTGTGGTCTGTGTATTTTATCATTTTGTTTAGTAAAACATCAACACCACAGGCCTTTTGGGGGTTGGAAGGTTTTGTATTTTGTCCTGTAGTTCATTCAATGTAATTGGAGAATCCAGTCGGTTCTGGTAGACTTTAATAGCTGATTCTAAGATTTGTATTTGATCATGTATATGTTTTTGCTGGTTTGTTTTCCATTGAGTCTCCATCTCCCTCTCCACCTCAGGCTCCATTCAGTCTCCACCTCCCTCTCCACCTCAGGCTCCATTCAGTCTCCATCTCCCTCTCCACCTCAGGCTCCATTCAGTCTCCACCTCCCTCTCCACCTCAGGCTCCATTCAGTCTCCATCTCCCTCTCCACCTCAGGCTCCATTCAGTCTCCACCTCCCTCTCCACCTCAGGCTCCATTCAGTCTCCACCTCCCTCTCCACCTCAGGCTCCATTCAGTCTCCACCTCCCTCTCCACCTCAGGCTCCATTCAGTCTCCACCTCCCTCTCCACCTCAGGCTCCATTCAGTCTCCACCTCCCTCTCCACCTCAGGCTCCATTCAGTCTCCACCTCCCTCTCCACCTCAGGCTCCATTCAGTCTCCACCTCCCTCTCCACCTCAGGCTCCATTCAGTCTCCACCTCCTCTCCACCTCAGGCTCCATTCAGTCTCCACCTCCCTCTCCACCTCAGGCTCCATTCAGTCTCCACCTCCCTCTCCACCTCAGGCTCCATTCAGTCTCCACCTCCCTCTCCACCTCAGGCTCCATTCAGTCTCCACCTCCCTCTCCACCCCCGTCACCACCTCCATCTATACCTTAGTCGCCAGCTCCCTCTCCACCTCCGTCTCCACCTCCCACTCCACCTCAGTCTCAGTCTGTCTCCACCTCCCTCTCCACCTCCCTCTCCACCTCCGTCTACCACCTCCGTCTACCACCTCCCTCTGTCATCACCTATGTCATCACCTCTGTCGACACCTCCGTCACCACCACTGTTTCTGTCTGTGGTGAGCGCTCATACTTCAGGATCTGCACCTCTAAAGGGCAATCTGCAGCTCACCGTGCCACTGTATTGGTAAAAGGATGAGGAATGGGGCTACATTAATACATTAAAGAGCTACGGATGGAAGGACTGACGATTCCATAACATCAACATATAGTTGTAACCACGGTTTCAGGCTGTGTTTGTTCACAACTACATTGTCTTAAACAAGCTTATATTTTGGGTTCTGACGGGGTATGTCAGTTGAACTAAGCGTGTGAAGAGAAGTTATATTCTTCAAGAATCAATGGGTATTTATCATTAATTTAAAAAAGTTAAAAGAAAATGGGTGTACCAACTGCTGATTGCCCCTTTCATCACCCGTCTCTCCTGGACCAGGCTTCATTAGACCATGCTCAGGACTGGGACAGGAGGAGAGGCTGGATCTAATGAATATATATATATGTGTGTGTGTGTCAGGGTGGGGGCTCCCAGGCAGTGGCTGTGATGGTGAGCAATAGTGGTCGAGGGGTCAGGGACCACGATTACCTTCCTGGTCAGAATACTGATGCAGCTGCCCTCTGATAGATACCAGTGTGTGTGTGCGTCACGGGACAATCTCTCTCTCTCTCTCTCTCTCTTCCGCTCTCTCTCTCTCTTCCGCTCTCTCTCTCTCTCTCTCTCTCTCTCTGAATGTACTAAAATCACATTTACCAAGGCTAAATTTAAACCTTATCGGTGAGGTCACTTTTGCTGAAAACAACCCAAACCTCATAACAGGCCATAGTATGGAAGAGTCACAACAGACTGACTGCTGGGTAGTCAAGGAGAAGGTCCATTATCTTACACTCACGCACGCACGCACGCACACACACGCACACGCACACAATATCATCCTTTGTTGACCCTATGACAGGCGCTGAAGGAGGCTCTGGCAAGTTACCATGGAGACCAGAACACAGACAAGCCCAACACGAGTCTGTGAAGTCCCCAAACAGCTGACTGATTATTTATAAAAGGACTTTTATATGACTGATATCATTCAGAAAGACCCAACAAAAGGTTCAACCTATTATTAACAGAAAGTATACCACAGCAATAGTATCCGTTTGTGTGTACGGTGTTGAGTGTGACATCATGCGCTCATTACCCATGTAAATTCATGCGTGTGTAGGATATTAGACAACTTAAATTGATGGTAAGATGGAATGTTTCAACAACGTCGAGCCACACGTGAAAGTGGAGAGCACAAGCCCTAATGAATATATATATGCAATATGCATGCAAATGCATTCAGATGGATGCATACACCTTGGCCTAGTGTGAAGGGATCTACATTTACTAGAGCCCCATTAAGTCAGCACACAGCCCTGAGGAAGCACAGTAGATATATTAAATTCCTGGAAGTCCTGGGACTAAGTGTTGCTGTTATATTAAGTTAAGTTGCCTGGACCTGAACCTTTGTGTCTTCATATACAGTACCAGTCAAAAGTTCGGACACACCTACTCATTCAAGGGTTTTTCTTTATTTTACTATTTTCTACATTGTAGAATAATAGTGAAGACATCAACACCTATTAAATAGCACATATGGATTCATGTAGTAACCAAAAAGGTGTTAAACAAATCAAAATATATTTGAGATTATAGATTCTTCAAAGTAGCCATCCATTGCCTTGATGACAGCTTTGCACACTCTTGGCATTCTCTCAGCCAGCTTCACCTGGAATACTTTTCCAACAGTCTTGAAGGAGTTCCCTCATATGCTGAGCACTTGTTGGGTGCTTTCCCTTCACTCTGTAGTCCAACTCATCAGAAACCATCTGAATTGAGTTGAGGTCGGGTGATTGTGGAAGCCAGGTCATCTGATGCAGCACTCCATCACTCTCCTTCTTGGTCAAATAGCCCTTACACAGCCTGGAGGTGTGTTTTGGGTCATTGTCCTGTTGAAAAACAAATGATAGTCCCACTAAGCGCAAACCAGATGGGATGGCATGTAGCTGCAGAATGCTGTGGTAGCCATGCTGGTTACGTGTGCCTTGAATTCTGTCACCAGCAAAGCACCCCCACACTATCACACCTCCTCCTCCATGCTTCACGGTGGGAACTACACATCTGGATATCATCCATTCACTTACTCTGCGTCTCACAAAGACATGGCGGTTGGAAGCAAAAGTCTCAAATTTGGATTTCAACTGGTCTAATGTCCATTGCTTGTGTTTCTTGGCCCAAGCAAGTCTTCTTATTATTGGTGTCCTTTAGTAGTGGTTTCTTTGCAGCAATTCGACCATGAAGGCCTGATTCATGCAGTCTCCTCTGAACAGTTGATGTTGAGATGTGTCTGTCACTTGAATAATATGGACTTGGTATTTTACCAAATAGGGCTATCTTCTGTATACCAACCCTACCTTGTCACAACACAACTGATTGGCTCAAACGCATTAAGAAGGAAATAAATTACACAAATTAACTCTTAACAAGGCACACATGTTAATTGAAATGCATTCCAGGTGACTACCTCATGAAGCTGGTTGAGAGAATGCCAAGAGTGTGCAAAGCTGTCAAGGCAAAGGGTGGCTACTTTGAAGAATCTAAAATATATTTTGATTTGTTTAACACTTTTTTTGGTTACTACATGATTCCATATGTGTTATTTCATAGTTTTGATGTCTTAACATTTATTCTACAATGTAGAAAATAGTAAAAATAAAGAAAAACCCTTGCATGAGTAGGTGTGTCCAAACTTTTTGACTGGTACTGTACAGCCCTCTTTTGTCTTGAGATATCTGTTAATTAAAATAGTTTAATCATATTTCCTTGTGTACTCTAGCCTTTAGGAATGTAACGTTAAAGATGGAATGTCGTTTGAATGGCACAAAACATCTGAGCGAGGATCAAAAGAACAGGAGAAAGTGGATGGTGTATTAGTTCTGATTGTACATCTCATTCTGTATTCTCCACTCATCTCTAACAAGCTGCAAGAGAATGAGATCCTTGATGTAGGCCAAGGGCTAATTTGCTGATGACGCTGTCATTTGTCCCCATGATGGCTGAATACACAGACAGGCCAGCTGAACAGGACTAGAGCTAGTGATGTATAATAACTTGAGTGTGGAATACAGCGCCACACAGACAGGCCAGCTGAACAGGACTAGAGCTAGTGACGTATAATAACTTGAGTGTGGAATACAGCGCCACACAAACAACAGATTTTTACCTTGTCAGCTCAGGGATTCGATCTAGCAACCCTTCGATTACTGGCCCAACGCTCTAACCACTAGGCTAACCTGTCGACTTATTCCACATACTGTTGTGTTACAGCCTGAATTCAAAATCAATTATTTTGTTTCTCACCCATCTACACACAATACCAATGACATAGTGAAAACATGCTTGTTGAAATGTCTGCAAATTAATTGAAAATGAAATACAGAAATATTTAATTTACATCAGTATTCACAACCCTGAGTCAATAAATGTTAGAATCACCTTTCTGGGTAAGTCTCTAAAAGCTTTGCACACCTGGATTGTACAAGATATTTTTATTATTTATTATTCTTCAAGCTCTGTCAAGTTGGTTGTTGATCATTGCTAGAGGGCCAAGTCTTGCCATCGATTTTCAAGACGATTTAAGTCAAAACTAAATAGGCCACTGAATATTTAATGTCGTCTTGGTAAGCAACTCCAGTGTAAATTTGGCCTTGGATTTTAGGTTATTATCCTGCTGAAAGGTACATTTGTCTCCCAGTGTCTGTTGGAAACCATACTGAACCAGGTTTCCATTAGGATTTTGCCTGGGCTTAGCTCTATTCCGTTTCTTGCCGATAACAAGCATACCCATAACATGATGCAGCCACCACCATGCTTGAAAATATGAAGAGTGGTACTCTGTGATATGTTGTGTTTGATTTGCCCCAAACATAACACTTTGTATTCAGGACATAACGTTCATTTCTGTGAGACAGTTTTTTTGCAGTTTTACTTTAGTACCTTATTGCAAACAGGATGCATGTTTTGGAATATTTGTATTCTGTACAGGCTTCCTTTTTTTTCACGCTGTCATTTAGGTTAGTATTGTGGAGTAACTACAATGTTGTTGATCCATCCTCAGTTTTCTCCTACCACAGCCATTAAACTCTGTAACTATTTTAAAGTCACAATTGGCCTCATCGTGAAATACCTGAGTGGTTTCCTTCCTCTCCGGCAACTGAGTTAAGAAGGATGCCTGTATCTTTGTAGTGACTGGGTCTATTGATACACCATCTAAAGTGTAATTAATAACTTCCCAATGCTCAAAGGGATATTCAAGATCCAAACGGTTTGACCTACAAAACTATTATGACAACTCTATGGAACACGACGGTCGTCTCTGTTTTGCTCTACAACCCCCACAAGTGTCAGGGGACTCGTCTGAAGTCGGTATCGATGATGTGCCAACTTCTGTTTGTGCTGTAGTGTCCAAACCGTTTAGGCTACAAACTTATGTGACCACACTGTCAAAACAGGAGATTCTCACGAACACGTTTTGCCTCTCACGAACACGTTTTGCCTAGAGTTTTGCCTACCCAGAAAATTTGTTAAATATGTGTAAAAATATATGTATATTTCCAGAGCTTTCTTACAGTATACAGTGCATCTGGAAAGTATTCAGACCCCTTGACTTTTTCCACATTTTGTTACATTACAGCCTTATTCTAAAATGTATTCAATTGTTTTTTCCCCCCTCATCAATCTACACACAATACCCCGTAATGACAAATCAAAAACAGGTTTTTAGACATTTTTGCAAATGTATAAAAAAACAAAAACTGAAATTTTACATTTACATACAGTGGGGAAAAAAAGTATTTAGTCAGCCACCAATTGTGCAAGTTCTCTCACTTAAAAAGATGAGAGAGGCCTGTAATTTTCATCATAGGTACACTTCAACTATGACAGACAAAATGAGGAAAAAAAATCCAGAAAATCACATTGTAGGATTTTTAATGAATTTATTTGCAAATTATGGTGGAAAATAAGTATTTGGTCACATACAAACAAGCAAGATTTCTGGCTCTCACAGACCTGTAACTTCTTCTTTAAGAGGCTCCTCTGTCCTCCACCCGTTACCTGTATTAATGGCACCTGTTTGAACTTGTTATCAGTATAAAGACACCTGTCCACAACCTCAAACAGTCACACTCCAAACTCCACTATGGCCAAGACCAAAGAGCTGTCAAAGGACACCAGAAACAAAATTGTAGACTTGCACCAGGTTGGGAAGACTGAATCTGCAATAGGTAAGCAGCTTGGTTTGAAGAAATCAACTGTGGGAGCAATTATTAGGAAATGGAAGACATACAAGACCACTGATAATCTTCCTCGATCTGGGGCTCCACGCAAGATCTCACCACGTGGGGTCAAAATGATCACAAGAACGGTGAGCCAAAAATCCCAGAACCACACGGGGACCTAGTGAATGACCTGCAGAGAGCTGGGACCAAAGTAACAAAGCCTACCATCAGTAACACACTACGCCGCCAGGGACTCAAATCCTGCAGTGCCAGACGTGTCCCCCTGCTTAAGCCAGTACATGTTCAGGCCCGTCTGAAGTTTGCTAGAGAGCATTTGGATGATCCAGATGAGGATTGGGAGAATGTCATATGGTCAGATGAAACCAAAATAGAACTTTTTGGTAAAAACTCAACTCGTCGTGTTTGGAGGACAAAGAATGCTGAGTTGCATCCAAAGAACACCATACCTACTGTGAAGCATGGGGGTGGAAACATCATGCTTTGGGGCTGTTTTTCTGCAAAGGGACCAGGACGACTGATCCGTGTAAAGGAAAGAATGAATGGGGCCATGTATCGTGAGATTATGAGTGAAAACCTCCTTCCATCAGCAAGGGCATTGAAGATGAAACATGGCTGGGTCTTTCAGCATGACAATGATCCCAAACACACCGCCCGGACAACGAAGGAGTGGCTTCAGAAGAAGCATTTCAAGGTCCTGGAGTGGCCTAGCCAGTCTCCAGATCTCAACCCCATAGAAAATCTTTGGAGGGAGTTGAAAGTCCGTGTTTCCCAGCGACAGCCCCAAAACATCACTGCTCTAGAGGAGATCTGCATGGAGGAATGGGCCAAAATACCAGCAACAGTGTGTGAAAACCTTGTGAAGACTTACAGAAAACGTTTGACCTCTGTCATTGCCAACAAAGGGTATATAACAAAGTATTGAGATAAACTTTTGTTATTGACCAAATACTTATTTTCCACCATAATTTGCAAATAAATAAATTAAAAATCCTACAATGTGATTTTCTGGATTTCTTTTTCTCATTTCGTCTGTCATAGTTGAAGTGTACCTATGATGAAAATTACAGGCCTCTCTCATCTTTTTAAGTTGGAGAACTTGCACAATTGGTGGCTGACTAAATACTTTTTTGCCCCACTGTATGTAAATATATATTTTTTTAAACATTTTGCTTTGTCATTATGGGGTATTGTGTGTAGATTGATGAGGGAGAAAAAAGTATTTTATAAATTTTATAATAAGGCTGTAACGTAACAAAATGTGGAAAAAGTCAAGGGGTCTGAATACTTTCCAAATGCACTATGTGATGTTTATATACAGTATAGTATATATAGAGAAAGAGACAGTGATGTATACTAACTACAGTATAGTATATATATAGAGTATACCAATCAATAAAGTATCAGGAGAGAGCGATAGAATGTCTGACAGATAGAGCAGACACTCTCTACCTCACAGTGACAAACTCACATTAAACCAGAGACCCAGTGATGCAGGGAGAGACATATGGACTCACCTAGCTATAACTGTCCTGCCCCCAACAAGCTGAGCATTTTAAAGTAGAGATCAATAGGTCATACACTATAAAAAAGTATGTGGACACACCTTCAAATTAGTGGATACGACTATTTCAGCCACTCTTTGCTGACAGATGTCTCCAATCTCCATAGACAAACATTGGCAGTAGAATGGCCTTACTGAATACCTCAGTGACCTTCAACTTGGCACCATCATAGGATGCCACCTTTCCAACAGGTCAGTTCATCACATTTCTGCCCTGCTAGAGCTGGTAGGCCACACAAGCTCACAGAACGGGACCACAGAGTACTGAAGCGCCTAAAAATCCTCTGTCCTCGGTTGCAACACTCACTACCGAGTTCCAAACTGCGTCTGGAAGCAGCGTCAGCACAAGAACTGTTCGTTGGGAGCTTCATGAAATGGGTTTCCATGGTGGAGCAGCCGCACACAAGCCTAAGATCACCATGCGCAATGCCAAGCGTCGGCTGGAGTGGTGTAAAGCTCACCGCCATTGGACTCTGGAGCAGAAGAAACACGTTCTCTGGCGTGATGAATCAAGCTTCACCATCTGGCAGTCCGACGGACAAATTTGGGTTTGACGGATATCAGGAGAACGCTACCTGCCCGAATGCATAGTGCTAACTGTAAAGTTTGGTGGAAGAGGAATAATGGTCTGGGGCTGTTTTTCTTGGTTCTGGCTAGGCCCCTTAGTTCCAGTGAAGGGAAATCTCAACGCTACAGCATAGAATAACATTCTAGATGATTCTGGTCTTCCATTTTTGTAGAAACAGTTGGGGAAGGATCTTTCCTGTTTCAGCATGACAATGCCCCCGTGCACAAAGTGAGGTCCATACAGAAATGGTTTGTTGAAATCAGTGTTGAAGAACTTGACTGGCCTGCACAGAGCCCTGACTTCAAACCCATCGATCACCTTTGGGATGAATTGGAAAACTGCGAGCCTGGCCAAATATCCAAACATCAGTGCCCGACCTCACTAATGCTCTTGTGGCTGAATGGAAGCAAGTCCCTGCAGCAATGTTCCAACAACTAGTGGAAAGCCTTCCGAGAAGAGGGGAGGCTGTTATAGTAGCAAAGAGGGGACCACTTCCATATTAATGCCCATAATAGAGTAGAGCTCAATAGGTCATAATAGAGTAGAGCTCAATAGGGTCATAATAGAGTAGAGCTCAATAGGTCATAATAGAGTAGAGCTCAATAGGTCATATTAGAGAAGAGCTCAATAGGTCATATTAGAGAAGAGCTCAATAGGTCATATTAGAGAAGAGCTCAATAGGTCATATTAGAGAAGAGCTCAATAGGTCATAATAGAGAAGAGCTCAATAGGTCATAATAGAGTAGAGCTCAATAGGTCATAATAGAGTAGAGCTCAATAGGTCATATTAGAGTAGAGCTCAATAGGTCATAATAGAGTAGAGCTCAATAGGTCATAATAGAGTAGAGCTCAATAGGTCATAATAGAGAAGAGCTCAATAGGTCATATTAGAGTAGAGCTCAATAGGTCATAATAGAGTAGAGCTCAATAGGTCATAATAGAGTAGAGCTCAATAGGTCATAATAGAGTAGAGCTCAATAGGTCATATTAGAGAAGAGCTCAATAGGTCATATTAGAGAAGAGCTCAATAGGTCATATTAGAGAAGAGCTCAATAGGTCATATTAGAGTAGAGCTCAATAGGTCATAATAGAGTAGAGCTCAATAGGTCATATTAGAGTAGAGCTCAATAGGTCATAATAGAGTAGAGCTCAATAGGTCATAATAGAGTAGAGCTCAATAGGTCATATTAGAGTAGAGCTCAATAGGTCATAATAGAGAAGAGCTCAATAGGTCATATTAGAGTAGAGCTCAATAGGTCATAATAGAGTAGAGCTCAATAGGTCATATTAGAGTAGAGCTCAATAGGTCATAATAGAGTAGAGCTCAATAGGTCATATTAGAGTAGAGCTCAATAGGTCATAATAGAGTAGAGCTCAATAGGTCATAATAGAGTAGAGCTCAATAGGTCATAATAGAGTAGAGCTCAATAGGTCATATTAGAGTAGAGCTCAATAGGTCATAATAGAGTAGAGCTCAATAGGTCATAATAGAGTAGAGCTCAATAGGTCATAATAGAGTAGAGCTCAATAGGTCATAATAGAGTAGAGCTCAATAGGTCATAATAGAGTAGAGCTCAATAGGTCATAATAGAGTAGAGCTCAATAGGTCATAATAGAGTAGAGCTCAATAGGTCATAATAGAGTAGAGCTCAATAGGTCATAATAGAGTAGAGCTCAATAGGGTCTGGGGAGGGCTAACAAGAGAGAATTCTCCAACATGTTTTGTCTTAACGTCTACCTCATCCTATCACTCTCTGTTTCTCCCCATTCCTCTGTCCCTACACCTCTCTCAATATATCATTCTGTCCCTCTCTCTCTCTCTCCATTACTCTGTCCCTACACCTCTCTAAATATATCACTCTGTCCCTCTCTCTCTCTCCATTACTCTGTCCCTACCACTCTCTATGTATCACTGTGTCCCTCTCTCTCTCTCCATTCCTCTGTCCCTACCACTCTCTATGTATCACTGTGTCCCTACCTCTCACCCTCTCTCTCCCTGTCTTTCTTTCTAATCCCCTGCCTGCTGTTTCTTGATATCAGGCAGGCCCACCTGTGACTACACCAGCTGACAAGTGGGTTGGAGGTGACTCTGTTACAGGTAACAGGTACGCCTGCCTGCCTGTGTGTATGTATGTGTTTCTATTGCCATGCCAACCCGGGGAAGCTGGCACTATGGAGCGTATAGCCCCAGGTTGCCAGGGGCCCTGACAGTGGCTATTACAGAAACATAGAGACAGGATATAATGCCTGACAAATCAGACAGAACAGACATGAGCTGTGTTCCAATACTCATACTAACCTCACTAATCGTACTATTTGTGACGTGAATTGAGTATATAGTATGCTTATTGGTGATAGTATGGATATGGGTAGTATGCCAAAAGTTCCAGGATCTGAATCCGGCAAAAAACTACTCAGATTTCATAGCACTCTCGTCCTGAGTGTACCAGAGCGCAGAATAATAAATTTACGAGCGCTCAACACCCGTTGAATATTGCCGGTGTCAGTAAAACGTCAGCAAAAAAGCGTAATTAAATTGTTACCAGCAACACAGTTCCAGTCACCAACGCTCTGGATAACATGAAAACAGCCTAACCAGCTCTGGATAACATGTGAACAGCCTAACCAGCTCTGGATAACATGAAAACAGCCTAACCAGCTCTGGATAACATGTAAACAGCCTAACCAGCTCTGGATAACATGAAAACAGCCTAACCAGCTCTGGATAACATGTAAACAGCCTAACCAGCTCTGGATAACATGTAAACAGCCTAACCAGCTCTGGATAACATGTGAACAGCCTAACCAGCTCTGGATAACATGTGAACAGCCTAACCAGCTCTGGATAACATGAAAACAGCCTAACCAGCTCTGGATAACATGAAAACAGCCTAACCAGCTCTGGATAACATGAAAACAGCCTAACCAGCTCTGGATAACATGTAAACAGCCTAACCAGCTCTGGATAACATGTGAACAGCCTAACCAGCTCTGGATAACATGTGAACAGCCTAACCAGCTCTGGATAACATGTGAACAGCCTAACCAGCTCTGGATAACATGAACACAGCCTAACCAGCTCTGGATAACATGAAAACAGCCTAACCAGCTCTGGATAACATGAAAACAGCCTAACCAGCTCTGGATAACATGAAAACAGCCTGACCAGCTCTGGATAACATGAAAACAGCCTAACCAGCTCTGGATAACATGTAAGCAGCCTAACCAGCTCTGGATAACATGAAAACAGCCTAACCAGCTCTGGATAACATGAAAACAGCCTAACCAGCTCTGGATAACATGAAAACAGCCTAACCAGCTCTGGATAACATGAAAACAGCCTGACCAGCTCTGGATAACATGTAAGCAGCCTAACCAGCTCTGGATAACATGAAAACAGCCTAACCAGCTCTGGATAACATGAAAACAGCCTAACCAGCTCTGGATAACATGAAAACAGCCTAACCAGCTCTGGATAACATGAAAACAGCCTAACCAGCTCTGGATAACATGAAAACAGCCTAACCAGCTCTGCTAGGGTGAGTAACATGGTCAGAGTGAGGTGTTATCTCATTTGTGTCTGGGGGTAGCTAGCAAGCTAGCCAAACGCTACTCCTTGACCCGTGGATCCAAACGCTCTGAATTTACAAACGGACAATCTGACAATGCACTCAAGCACTCCAGATTGAATTTAAGAACACACCGTGTTTCTAACTAGTAATTTGTTATGCTAACTATCTAGCAAGAGGTTGCATAGCAACAGCATCAACTTCCGGTAGACAGGCGAAGCTCTAGTACGCTCAACTGAAATGAAACTGTTAGTTTACAGTATACTAAAATTAACTAATAGTATATACTCATTAAGTATGTAGTATACAGTGTGTTAGTATGGGTATTCAAACACAGCTATGGCCTGATCAGGGATCACAGGGAAGCAGGCTGATTAGGACAGAAACAGGCTGGCGCACGCACGCACGCGCGCGCACACACACACACACACACACACACACACACACACACACACCAAAGCCCCCTGCCTGCTGGGGTGACAGAATGCCCTCTGTGTAGAAATAGATAGTAGTAATCCCATTACAAACAGAAAGATTCCCTGAAGCACAATTTAATGTGAAGATGGGACTTCAGCAGCCAAAGCCATAAGGCTCAGTTCACGTAGACTGTGTTTGTGTGTGCGTGAGTGAGTGTGTGTGTGTATGTGTGTGTGCGCGTGTGTGTGTGTGAGTGAGTGTGTATGTGTGTGAGTGTGTGTGCATGTGTGTGAGTGTGAGTGTGTGTGTGTGTGTGTGTGTGTATGTGTGTGTGTGTGCTGGCGTGTGTGTGTGTGTGCGCATGTGTGTGAGTGTGTGTGCGTGTGTGTGCGCATGTGTGTGTTTGTGAGTGTGTGTGTAGGTGTGAGTGCATGCGTGTGAGTGTGTGTGTGTGTGTGCATGTGTGTGAGTGTGTGTGTAGGTGTGAGTGCATGCGTGTGAGTGTGTGTGTGTGTGTGCATGTGTGTGTGTGTGTGTGTGTGTGTGTGTGTGTGTGTGTGTGCGTGCGTGCGTGCGTGTGTGTGTGTGTGCGTGCGTGTGTGTGTGTGTGTGTGTGTGCATGTGTGTGAGTGTGTGTGTGTGTGTGTGAGTGTGTGTGTGTGTGTGTGTGCGCATGTGTGTGTGTGTGTGTGTGAGTGTGTGTGTAGGTGTGAGTGCATGCGTGTGAGTATGTGTGTGTGTGTGAGTGTGAGTGTGTGTGTGTGTGAGTGTTTGTGTGTGTGTGCATGTGTATATGTGTGAGTGTGTGTGTATATGTGTGAGTGTGTGTGTATATGTGTGAGTGTGTGTGTGTATATGTGTGAGTGTGTGTGTATATATGTGTGAGTGTGTGTGACTCCACTCTCCAGTTGAGGTGCAGCTTTTAGTGGACAATATAGTGATGTTGAACAAAATCCATGTAGTAGGTAGTGTACTGTATGTAGTAGGTAGTGTACTGTATGTAGTAGGTAGTGTACTGTATGTAGTAGGTAGTGTACTGTATGTAGTAGGTAGTGTGCTGAATGTAGTAGGTAGTGTGCTGTATGTAGTAGGTAGTGTACTGTATGTAGTAGGTAGTGTGCTGTATGTAGTAGGTAGTGTGCTGTATGTAGTAGGTAGTGTGCTGTATGTAGTAGGTAGTGTACTGTATGTAGTAGGTAGTGTACTGTATGTAGTAGGTAGTGTGCTGTATGTAGTAGGTAGTGTACTGTATGTAGTAGGTAGTGTGCTGTATGTAGTAGGTAGTGTGCTGTATGTAGTAGGTAGTGTGTGTAGCAGGTAGTGCACTGCATGTAGTAGGTAGTGTGCTGTATGTAGTAGGTAGTGTGCTGTATGTAGTAGGTAGTGTGCTGTATGTAGGAGGTAGTGAAGTGCTGTATGTAGTAGGTAGTGTGCTGTATGTAGTAGGTAGTGTACTGTATGTAGTAGGTAGTGTGCTGTATGTAGTAGGTAGTGTGCTGTATGTAGTAGTGGTGGTGTAGTGTGCTGTAGTAGGGTGGTGTGTGTGTATGTAGTGGGTAGTGTGCTGTATGTAGTAGGTAGTGTGCTGTATGTAGTAGGTAGTGTACTGTATGTAGTAGGTAGTGTGCTGTATGTAGTGGGTAGTGTGCTGTATGTAGTGGGTAGTGTGCTGTATGTAGTGGGTAGTGTGCTGTATGTAGTAGGTGAGTGGGTAGTGTGCTGTATGTAGTAGGTAGTGTACTGTATGTAGTAGGTAGTGTGCTGTATGTAGTAGGTAGTGTGCTGTATGTAGTAGGTAGTGTGCTGTATGTAGTAGGTAGTGTGCTGTATGTAGTAGGTAGTGTGCTGTATGTAGTAGGTAGTAGGTAGTGTGCTGTATGTAGTAGGTAGTGTACTGTATGTAGTAGGTAGTGTGCTGTATGTAGTAGGTAGTGTGCTGTATGTAGTAGGTAGTGTACTGTATGTAGTAGGTAGTGGTGCTGTAGTAGGAGTGTCTGTATGTAGTAGGTAGTGTGCTGTATGTAGTAGGTAGTGTGCTGTATGTAGTAGGTAGTGTGCTGTATGTAGTAGGTAGTGTGCTGTATGTAGTAGGTAGTGTACTGTATGTAGTAGGTAGTGTGCTGTATGTAGTAGGTAGTGTGCTGTATGTAGTAGGTAGTGTGCTGTATGTAGTAGGTAGTGTGCTGTATGTAGTAGGTAGTGTACTGTATGTAGTAGGTAGTGTGCTGTATGTAGTAGGTAGTGTGCTGTATGTAGTAGGTAGTGTGCTGTATGTAGTAGGTAGTGTGCTGTATGTAGTAGGTAGTGTACTGTATGTAGTAGGTAGTGTGCTGTATGTAGTAGGTAGTGTACTGTATGTAGTAGGTAGTGTACTGAATGTAGTAGGTAGTGTGCTGTATGTAGTAGGTAGTGTGCTGTATGTAGTAGGTAGTGTACTGTATGTAGTAGGTAGTGTGCTGTATGTAGTAGGTAGTGTGCTGTATGTAGTAGGTAGTGTACTGTATGTAGTAGGTAGTGTACTGTACTCACTGATCTCCAGCTGTCTCTGGATGCGTCCCTTGCAGCGCTCCCTGTAGTCTGACTGGGTGGCGTTGTACTCTGACATCACCTCCACAAACTTACGGGACAGCGTGGAGTGCTATGGGAGACAGGGGAGAGACGAGGGGGAACAGGAGAGAGGGCGAGACAGGGGGACGGGAGAGACGGGGAGACAGGGGGACGGGAGAGACGGGGAGACAGGGAGAGACAGGGAGACAGGGAGAGACGGGGGACAGGAGAGAGGGCGAGACAGGGGACGGAGAGACGGGGAGACAAGGGACAGGAGAGAGGGCGAGACAGGGGGACGGAGAGACGGGGAGACAGGGGACGGAGAGACGGGGAGACAGGAGAGACAGGGAGACAGGGGAGAGACGGGGGACAGGAGAGAGGGCGAGACAGGGGGACGGGAGAGACGGGGAGACAGGGGAGATGGGGGACAGGAGAGAGGGAGAGACAGGGGACGGGAGAGACGGGAGACAGGGGGAGATGGGGGACAGGAGAGAGACAGGAGAGACAGGGAGACAGGGGAGAGACGGGGAGACAGGGGAGAGATGGGGGGACAGGAGAGCGGGAGAGACAGGGGGACGGGAGAGACGGGGAGACAGGGACAGGGGAGAGACGGGAGACAGGGAGAGACGGGGACAGGAGAGAGGGAGAGACAGGGAGACGGGGACAGGAGAGACAGGGAGAGACGGGGAGAGACGGGGGGACAGGAGAGAGGGAGAGACAGGGAGACAGGAGAGAGGGAGAGACGGGGACGGAGAGACGGGGAGACGGGAGAGATGGGGGAGACAGGGAGACGGGGGGGACAGGAGAGAGGGAGAGACAGGGGGACGGGAGAAACAGGGAGACAGGGGGGAGACGGGGGACAGGAGAGAGACGGGGAGACGGGAGAGACGGGGAGACAGGGGAGAGACAGGGGGGCGGGACTTTCACTATTTGCACATCATTACAACACTATATATACATAAAATGACATTTGAAATGTCTTATTTTGGAACTTCTGTGAGTGTAATGTTTCCTGTTTACTTTTTACTGTTCATTTCACTTTTGCTTATTATCAACTTGCTTGGCAATGTTAACATATGTTTCCATGTCAATAAAGCCCCTTGTATTGAATTGAGAGGGGGAGAGAGAGAGGGAGGCAGGGAGACAGGTCCGTTAAGGTCACTGTCTCCTCTCACCTGACTCCTCCTCTCACCTGGCTCCTCCTCTCACCTGGCTCCTCCTCTCACCTGACTCCTCCTCTCACCTGGCTCCTCCTCTCACCTGGCTCCTCCTCTCACCTGACTCCTCTCTTCTGCTCCCTCACTCATCCTTGCATCTCTACCACTGCACTCTCTCTTCTCCTCCTGACTCACCTGTGTCTTGCGTATCCTCAGGTCAGCTGAAGACTTGTTCTGACTCTCCTCCTGCTCAATGGTCTGTTGGATACCTGCAGAAAGACAGAGGATACAGACCAGGAGACTTTGTGATTCCTTAGTAAAAGGGAGTTATGAAATCTGAAGACACGTTACGTTAACCGAGCCACATTAAACCGATGATATTTACTGTTTCAAACAAGAACTTTCCCACAGCACAGGTCTGTCTTTTTAGTGAAATAAACTTGCCTGAATTCGAACCAACACCAACGGGGAAGTCTGCAGTGTTGAGAGTGGTTGTTGAAAACCAGTCTGTACGTCAAACAAAGCTCTTAACCGTGCCAGCCCGCTCTTCATTTCTATTCATTTCGAAACACCATAAGTTCTGCTCTCCATCCAACACCACCATACTGGTGTAATGTAATCTCTCCATCCAACACCACCATACTACTGTAATGTGATCTCTCCATCCAACACCACCATACTAGTGTAATGTAATCTCTCCATCCAACACCACCATACTAGTGTAATGTGATCTCTCCATCCAACACCACCATACTGGTGTAATGTGATCTCTCCATCCAACACCACCATACTAGTGTAATGTGATCTCTCCATCCAACACCACCATACTAGTGTAATGTGATCTCTCCATCCAACACCACCATACTAGTGTAATGTGATCTCTCCATCCAACACCACCATACTAGTGTAATGTAATCTCTCCATCCAACACCACCATACTAGTGTAATGTAATCTCTCCATCCAACACCACCATACTACTGTAATGTAATCTCTCCATCCAACACCACCATACTAGTGTAATGTAATCTCTCCATCCAACACCACCATACTACTGTAATGTGATCTCTCCATCCAACACCACCATACTACTGTAATGTGATCTCTCCATCCAACACCACAGGGGAGACGTTATATTATAGAGGCAGGGGAGTGGTTATATTATAGAGGCAGGGGAGATGGTATATTATAGAGGCAGGGGAGATGTTATATTATAGAGGCAGGGGAGTGGTTATATTATAGAGGCAGGGGAGACGTTATATTATAGAGGCAGGGGAGACGTTATATTATAGAGGCAGGGGAGACGTTATATTATAGAGGCAGGGGAGACGTTATATTATAGAGGCAGGGGAGACGTTATATTATAGAGGCAGGGCAGACGTTATATTATAGAGGCAGGGCAGAGGTTATATTATAGAGGCAGGGGAGACGTTATATTATAGAGGCAGGGGAGACGTTATATTATAGAGGCAGGGGAGATGTTATATTATAGAGGCAGGGGAGACGTTATATTAGAGAGGCAGGGAGGCGTTATATTAGAGAGGCAGGGAGACGTTATATTAGAGAGGCAGGGGAGACGTTATATTAGAGAGGCAGGGGAGACGTTATATTATAGAGGCAGGGGAGACGTTATATTATAGAGGCAGGGGAGACGTTATATTATAGAGGCAGGGGAGACGTTATATTATAGAGGCAGGGCAGACGTTATATTATAGAGGCAGGGCAGACGTTATATTATAGAGGCAGGGCAGACGTTATATTATAGAGGCAGGGGAGACGTTATATTATAGAGGCAGGGGGAGATGTTATATTATAGAGGCAGGGGAGATGTTATATTATAGAGGCAGGGGAGATGTTATATTATAGAGGCAGGGGATGTTATATTATAGAGGCAGGGCGAGATGTTATATTATAGAGGCAGGGCAGAGGTTATATTATAGAGGCAGGGCAGACGTTATATTATAGAGGCAGGGGAGACGTTATATTATAGAGGCAGGGGAGACGTTATATTATAGAGGCAGGGGAGACGTTATATTATAGAGGCAGGGGGAGATGATAGATGTTATATAGCCTCCGAGCTCTTTTGTGGAGAGGCAGAAATGATTGAATATACACAATCCCTAACACCCTCCATCAGAAGCCATAGTCTGACTGTAGATTGAGAGAGAGTCGGAGAGAGGGAGAGGAGGGATACTGAGACAGGAGGGAGAGGAGAGGGAGAGGAGGGATACTGAGACAGGAGGGAGAGGATGGAGAGGAGGGATACTGAGACAGGAGGGAGAGAAGAGGGAGAGGAGGGAGATTTTGAGAAATGACAAGGTAAAACAAAAGACATGAGCTGGCGCACACCCAGAAAAATGAGTTGCTGACTAATGGCGAATAAACTATACACTATCAAAACAAAAGAATCGCACACTCCATATATAAACTCCATATATAAACTCCATATATAAACTCCATATATAAACTCCATATATAAACTCCCAGTAATTTATTGGGTGTTTACCAACGTTTCGCCATCACTGTGCCTTCTTCAGGGTGAAATGCTAAGTTGACATGATTATAGGGTTTACTGTCAGACGTTTGGAGCTGATATCAGCTGTACACACATTCACACAAACCCACAGCTAAATGATAGTGGAGCGGTGAAGCATAATTGCCCTCGTATCACACATCTCAGTGGTGCGATCAATACCCATCACTCAAACTCAACCTGGCTGCTCATACACTGTATGGAAATGTGTGTGTGTCCCTGACAGCCACCAACTCTGGAGCGAGTGACAGTAATCGTCCGTGCCCACCAGGGAGAAGAATCCACCTGTGTAAATTGGGTTGTCTGTTACATGCCAAGTTCTCTCTATTTCTCATGTGTTCATTCATTAATTCACTCTCTCACTCTGTTTTTCCCCCAACACCACTTTACATCAATTTGTATAGCAGGCCCTTATGCCAAATTGAGTCGAAAGCTTTGCCTCTGTTTGTTTGTCAATTAGGGTGTGCAGGGTGAATACGTGGTCTCTCCCCAAGTGGAGAATAACATTATTTATTATCCATCTAAATCCTAATACCCATAGACTGAACTGAATGTCTGACTACAGCTCAGCATTCAACACCACAGTGCCCTCAAAGCTCATCACTAAGCTAAGGATCCTGGGACTAAACACCTCCATTTGCAACTGGATCCTGGACTTCCTGACGGGCCGCCCCCAGGTGGTAAGGGTAGGTAGCAACATATCTGCCTCGCTGGTCCTCAACACTGGAGCCCCCAAGGGGTGCGTGCTTATTCCCCTCCTATACTCCCTGTTCACCCACGACTGCATGGTACGACTCCAACACCATCATTAAGTTTGCAGACGACACAACAGTGGTGAGCCTGATCACCGACAACGACGAGACAGCCTATAGGGAGGTGGTCAGAGACCTGGCCGGGTGGTGCCAGAATAACAACCTCTCCCTCAACGTAACCAAGACTAAGGAGATGATTGTGGACTACAGGAAAAGGAGGACCGAGCACGCCAAACACACCAAGACAGTCGTGAAGAGGGTACGACAAAGCCTATTCCCCCTCAGGAGACTTGGCAGATTTGGCATGGGTCCTGAGATCCTCAAAAGGTTCTACAGCTGCAACATCGAGAGCATCCTGAATGGATGCATCACTGCCTGGTACGGCAATTGCTCGGCCTCCGACCGCAAGGCACTTCAGAGGGTAGTGCGTACGGCCCAGTACATCACTGGGGCTAAGCTGCCTGCCATCCAGGTCCTCTACACCAGGCGGTGTCAGAGGAAGGCCATAAAAATTGTCATAGACTGTTCCCTGCTGCTACTCTCTGTTTATTATATATGCATAGTCACTTTAACTATACATTCATGTACATACTACCTCAATTGGCCCGACCAACCAGTGCTCCCGCACATTGGCTAACCGGGCTATCTATCTGCATTGTGTCCCGCCAGCCGCCACCCCCTCTTTTACACTACTGCAACTCTCTGTTCATCATATATGCAGTCACTTTAACCATAACTACATGTACATACTACCTCAATCAGCCTGACTAACCGGTGTCTGTATGTAGCCTCGCTACTGTTATAGCCTCGCAACTGTTATATCCTCGCTACTGTATATAGCCTAGCTACTGTTATTTTCCCCTGTTGTTTTTATTTCTTTACTTATCTATTGTTCACATAATACCTTTTTTGCACTGTTGGTTAGAGCCTGTAAGTAAGCATTTCACTGTAAGGTCTACTCCTGTTGTATTCGACGCACGTGAGAAATAAACTTTGATTTGATATCTGTATATAAGGGTGGGGCCAGGTAGAATCTGCAGTATATTGGGGCCAGGGAGAATCTGCAGTATATTAGGGCCAGGTAGAATCTGCAGTATATTAGGGCCAGGTAGAATCTGCAGTATATTGAGGTAGGGCCAGGGAGAATCTGCAGTATATTGGGGGTAGGGACAGGTAGAATCTGCAGTATATTGGGGTAGGGACAGGTAGAATCTGCAGTATATTGAGGTAGGGCCAGGGAGAATCTGCAGTATATTGGGGGTAGGGACAGGTAGAATCTGCAGTATATTGGGGTAGGGACAGGTAGAATCTGCAGTATATTGTGGGTAGGGCCAGGTAGAATCTGCTGTATATTGGGGTAGGGACAGGTAGAATCTGCAGTATATTAGGGCCAGGTATATTAGGGCCAGTATATTGGGGGTAGGGCCAGGTAGAATCTGCAGTATATTGGGGGTAGGGACAGGTAGAATCTGCTGTATATTGGGGTAGGGACAGGTAGAATCTGCTGTATATTGGGGTAGGGACAGGTAGAATCTGCAGTATATTAGGGCCAGGTATATTAGGGCCAGTATATTGGGGGTAGGGCCAGGTAGAATCTGCAGTATATTGGGGGTAGGGACAGGAAGAATCTGCTGTATATTGGGATAGGGACAGGTAGAATCTGCAGTATATTGGGGGTAGGGACAGGAAGAATCTGCTGTATATTGGGGGTAGGGACAGGAAGAATCTGCTGTATATTGGGGGTAGGGACAGGAAGAATCTGCTGTATATTGGGGTAGGGACAGGTAGAATCTGCTGTATATTGGGGTAGGGACAGGTAGAATCTGCAGTATATTAGGGCCAGGTAGAATCTGCAGTATATTTTGGTAGGGACAGGTAGAATCTGCTGTATATTGGGGTAGGGACAGGTAGAATCTGCAGTATATTGGGGTAGGGACAGGTAGAATCTGCAGTATATTGTGGGTAGGGCCAGGTAGAATCTGCTGTATATTGGGGTAGGGACAGGTAGAATCTGCAGTATATTAGGGCCAGGTATATTAGGGCCAGTATATTGGGGTTAGGGCCAGGTAGAATCTGCAGTATATTGGGGGTAGGGAGAGGTAGAATCTGCTGTATATTGGGGTAGGGACAGGTAGAATCTGCTGTATATTGGGGTAGGGACAGGTAGAATCTGCAGTATATTAGGGCCAGGTATATTAGGGCCAGTATATTGGGGGTAGGGCCAGGTAGAATCTGCAGTATATTGGGGGTAGGGACAGGAAGAATCTGCTGTATATTGGGGTAGGGACAGGTAGAATCTGCAGTATATTGGGGGTAGGGACAGGAAGAATCTGCTGTATATTGGGGGTAGGGACAGGAAGAATCTGCTGTATATTGGGGGTAGGGACAGGAAGAATCTGCTGTATATTGGGGGTAGGGACAGGTAGAATCTGCTGTATATTGGGGTAGGGACAGGTAGAATCTGCAGTATATTAGGGCCAGGTAGAATCTGCAGTATATTTTGGTAGGGACAGGTAGAATCTGCTGTATATTGGGGTAGGGCCAGGTAGAATCTGCAGAATATTTTGGAAGGGCCAGGTAGAATCTGCTGTATATTGGGGTAGGGACAGGTAGTATCTGCAGTATATTAGGGCCAGGTAGAATCTGCAGTATATTGGGGTGGGGCCAGGTAGAATCTGCAGTATATTAGGGCCAGGTAGAATCTGCAGTATATTGGGGTAGGGCCAGGTAGAATCTGCAGTATATTGGGGTAGGGACAGGTAGAATCTGCAGTATATTGGGGTAGGTACAGGTAGAATCTGCTGTATATTGGGGTAGGGACAGGTAGAATCTGCAGTATATTAGGGGTAGGGACAGGAAGAATCTGCTGTATATTGGGGTAGGGACAGGTAGAATCTGCTGTATATTAGGGCCAGGTATATTAGGGCCAGTATATTGGGGGTAGGGCCAGGTAGAATCTGCAGTATATTGGGGGTAGGGACAGGAAGAATCTGCTGTATATTGGGGTAGGGACAGGTAGAATCTGCAGTATATTGGGGGTAGGGACAGGAAGAATCTGCTGTATATTGGGGGTAGGGACAGGAAGAATCTGCTGTATATTGGGGGTAGGGACAGGAAGAATCTGCTGTATATTGGGGTAGGGACAGGTAGAATCTGCTGTATATTGGGGTAGGGACAGGTAGAATCTGCAGTATATTAGGGCCAGGTAGAATCTGCAGTATATTTTGGTAGGGACAGGTAGAATCTGCTGTATATTGGGGTAGGGACAGGTAGAATCTGCAGTATATTGGGGGTAGGGACAGGTAGAATCTGCAGTATATTGGGGGTAGGGCCAGGTAGAATCAGCTGTATATTAGGGCCAGGTAGAATCTGCTGTATATTGGGGTGGGGCCAGGTAGAATCTGCAGTATATTAGGGCCAGGTAGAATCTGCTGTATATTGGGGTAGGGACAGGTAGAATCTGCTGATATTGGGGTAGGGACAGGTAGAATCCGCTGTATATTGGGGTAGGGACAGGTAGAATCTGCTGTATATTGGGGTAGGGCCAGGTAGAATCTGCAGAATATTTTGGAAGGGCCAGGTAGAATCTGCTGTATATTGGGGTAGGGACAGGTAGTATCTGCAGTATATTAGGGCCAGGTAGAATCTGCAGTATATTGGGGTAGGGCCAGGTAGAATCTGCAGTATATTGGGGTAGGGCCAGGTAGAATCTGCAGTATATTGGGGTAGGTACAGGTAGAATCTGCTGTATATTGGGGTAGGGACAGGTAGAATCTGCAGTATATTAGGGCCAGGTAGAATCTGCAGTATATTTTGGTAGGGACAGGTAGAATCTGCTGTATATTGGGGGTAGGGCCAGGTAGAATCTGCAGTATATTAGGGCCAGGTAGAATCTGCTGTATATTGGGGTAGGGACAGGTAGAATCTGCTGTATATTGGGGGTAGGGACAGGTAGAATCTGCAGTATATTGGGGTAGGGCCAGGTAGAATCTGCAGTATATTGGGGGTAGGGACAGGTAAAATCTGCAGTATATTAGGGCCAGGTAGAATCTGCTGTATATTGGGGTAGGGACAGGTAGAATCTGCAGTATATTGGGGTAGGGCCAGCTAGAATCTGCAGTATATTTTGGTAGGGCCAGGTAGAATCTGCTGTATATTGGGGTGGGGCCAGGTAGAATCTGCAGTATATTAGGGCCAGGTAGAATCTGCAGTATATTGGGGTGGGGCCAGGTAGAATCTGCAGTATATTAGGGCCAGGTAGAATCTGCAGTATATTGGAGGTAGGGACAGGTAGAATCTGCAGTATATTGGGGTAGGGCCAGGTAGAATCTGCAGTATATTGGGGGTAGGGACAGGTAGAATCTGCAGTATATTAGGGCCAGGTAGAATCTGCTGTATATTGGGGTAGGGACAGGTAGGATCTGCTGTGTATTGGGGTAGGGACAGGCAGAATCTGCAATATATTGGGGTAGGGACGGGTAGAATCTGCAGTATATTGGGGTAGGGACAGGTAGAATCTGCTGTATATTGGGGTGGGGCCAGGTAGAATCTGCAGTATATTAGGGCCAGGTAGAATCTGCAGTATATTGGGGTGGGGCCAGGTAGAATCTGCAGTATATTAGGGCCAGGTAGAATCTGCAGTATATTGGGGTAGGGACAGGTAGAATCTGCAGTATATTAGGGCCAGGTAGAATCTGCAGTATATTTTGGTAGGGACAGGTAGAATCTGCAGAATATTGGGGGTAGGGCCAGGTAGAATCTGCAGTATATTAGGGCCAGGTAGAATCTGCAGTATATTGGGGTGGGGCCAGGTAGAATCTGCAGTATATTGGGGGTAGGGACAGGTAGAATCTGCAGTATATTGGGGTAGGGCCAGGTAGAATCTGCAGTATATTGGGGGTAGGGACAGGTAGAATCTGCAGTATATTAGGGCCAGGTAGAATCTGCTGTATATTGGGGTAGGGACAGGTAGGATCTGCTGTGTATTGGGGTAGGGACAGGCAGAATCTGCAATATATTGGGGTAGGGACGGGTAGAATCTGCAGTATATTGCGGCCAGGTATATTAGAGCCAGTATATTGGGGGTAGAGGCCAGGTATAATCTGCAGTATATTGGGGTAGGGACGGGTAGAATCTGCTGTATATTGGGGTAGGGACAGGTAGAATCTGCTGTATATTGGGGTAGGTACAGGTAGAATCTGCTGTATATTGGGGTAGGGACAGGTAGAATCTGCAGTATATTAGGGACAGGTAGAATCTGCAGTATATTGGGGTGGGGCCAGGTAGAATCTGCAGTATATTGGGGTAGGGACAGGTAGAATCTGCAGTATATTGGGGTAGGGACAGGTAGAATCTGCAGTATATTGGGGTAGGGACAGGTAGAATCTGCAGTATATTAGGGCCAGGTAGAATCTGCTGTATATTGGGGTAGGGACAGGTAGGATCTGCTGTATATTGGGGTGGGGCCAGGTAGAATCTGCAGTTTATTGGGGTAGGGACAGGCAGAATCTGCAGTATATTGGGGTAGGGACGGGTAGAATCTGCAGTATATTGGGGTAGGGACAGGTAGAATCTGCAGTATATTAGGGCCAGGTATATTAGGGCCAGTATATTGGGGGTAGGGCCAGGTAGAATCTGCAGTATATTGGGGGTAGGGACAGGTAGAATCTGCAGTATATTGGGGGTAGGGACAGGTAGAATCTGCAGTATATTGGGGTAGGGACAGGTAGAATCTGCTGTATATTGGGGTAGGGACAGGTAGAATCTGCTGTATATTGGGGTAGGGACAGGTAGATTCTGCTGTATATTGGGGTAGGGACAGGTAGAATCTGCAGTATATTAGGGCCAGGTAGAATCTGCTGTATATTGGGGTGGGACCAGGTAGAATCTGCAGTATATTGGGGGTAGGGACAGGTAGAATCTGCAGTATATTGGGGTAGGGCCCGGTAGAATCTGCAGTATATTGGGGGTAGGGACAGGTAGAATCTGCAGTATATTAGGGCCAGGTAGAATCTGCTGTATATTGGGGAAGGGACAGGTAGGATCTGCTGTGTATTGGGGTAGGGACAGGCAGAATCTGCAATATATTGGGGTAGGGACGGGTAGAATCTGCAGTATATTGCGGCCAGGTATATTAGGGCCAGTATATTGGGGGTAGGGCCAGGTATAATCTGCAGTATATTGGGGTAGGGACGGGTAGAATCTGCTGTATATTGGGGTAGGGACAGGTAGAATCTGCTGTATATTGGGGTAGGTACAGGTAGAATCTGCTGTATATTGGGGTAGGGACAGGTAGAATCTGCAGTATATTAGGGACAGGTAGAATCTGCAGTATATTGGGGTGGGGCCAGGTAGAATCTGCAGTATATTGGGGTAGGGACAGGTAGAATCTGCAGTATATTGGGGTAGGGACAGGTAGAATCTGCAGTATATTGGGGTAGGGACAGGTAGAATCTGCAGTATATTAGGGCCAGGTAGAATCTGCTGTATATTGGGGTAGGGACAGGTAGGATCTGCTGTATATTGGGGTGGGGCCAGGTAGAATCTGCAGTTTATTGGGGTAGGGACAGGTAGAATCTGCAGTATATTGGGGTAGGGACAGGTAGAATCTGCAGTATATTGGGTAGGGACAGTAGAATCTGCAGTATATTGTAGGCCAGTATCCAGGTAGAATCTGCAGTATATTGGGAGGGACAGGTAGAATCTGCAGTATATTGGGGTAGGGACAGGTAGAATCTGCAGTATATTGGGTAGGGACAGGTAGAATCTGCAGTATATTGGGGACCAGGTAGAATCTGTATATTGGGGTAGGGACAGGTAGAATCTGCAGTATATTTGGGCCAGGTAGAATCTGCAGTATATTTGGGCCAGGTAGAATCTGCAGTATATTTGGGCCAGGTAGAATCTGCAGTATATTTGGGCCAGGTAGAATCTGCAGTATATTTGGGTCAGGTAGAATCTGCAGTATATTGGGGGGCCAGGTAGAATCTGCAGTATATTGGGGTAGGGCCAGGTAGAATCTGGTATATTGGGGTGGGACCAGGTAGAATCTGCAGTATATTGGGGTAGGGACAGGTAGAATCTGCTGTATATTGGGGGTAGGGCCAGGTAGAATCTGCAGTATATTGGGGTAGGGACAGGTAGAATCTGCTGTATATTGGGGTGGGCCAGGTAGAATCTGCAGTATATTGGGGTAGGGACAGGTAGAATCTGCAGTATATTGGGGTAGGGACCAGGTAGAATCTGCAGTATATTGGGGTAGGGACAGGTAGAATCTGCAGTATATTGGGGTAGGGACAGGTAGAATCTGCAGTATATTAGGGCCAGGTAGAATCTGCAGTATATTGGGGTAGGGCCAGGTAGAATCTGCAGTATATTGGGGTAGGGACAGGTAGAATCTGCAGTATATTAGGGCCAGGTAGAATCTGCTGTATATTGGGGTGGGGCCAGGTAGAATCTGCAGTATATTGGGGTAGGGACAGGTAGATTCTGCAGTATATTGGGGGACCAGGTAGAATCTGCAGTATATTGGGTAGGGACCAGGTAGAATCTGCAGTATATTGGGGTAGGGCCAGGTAGAATCTGCAGTATATTGTAGGGCCAGGTAGAATCTGCAGTATATTGGGGTAGGGCCAGGTAGAATCTGCAGTATATTGGGGTAGGGACCAGGTAGAATCTGCAGTATATTAGGGCCAGGTAGAATCTGCTGTATATTGGGGTGGGGCCAGGTAGAATCTGCAGTATATTAGGGCCAGGTAGAATCTGCAGTATATTGGGGTAGGGACAGGTAGAATCTGCTGTATATTGGGGTAGGGACAGGTAGAATCTGCTGTATATTGGGGTAGGGACAGGTAGAATCTGCTGTATATTGGGGTAGGGACAGGTAGAATCTGCAGTATATTTTGGTAGGGACAGGTAGAATCTGCTGTATATTGGGGGTAGGGACAGGTAGAATCTGCAGTATATTGGGGTAGGGCCAGGTAGAATCTGCAGTATATTGGGGGTGGGGACAGGTAGAATCTGCAGTATATTGGGGTAGGGACAGGTAGAATCTGCAGTATATTGGGGTAGGGCCAGGTAGAATCTGCAGTACAATATTGGGGTAGGGACAGGTAGAATCTGCAGTATATTGGGGTAGGGACAGGTAGAATCTGCTGTATATTGGGGTAGGGACAGGTAGAATCTGCAGTATATTGGGGTAGGGCCAGGTAGAATCTGCTGTATATTGGGGTAGGGACAGGTAGAATCTGCAGTATATTGGGCCAGGTATATCTGCAGTATATTGGGGTAGGGACCAGGTAGAATCTGCAGTATATTGGGGGTAGGGACAGGTAGAATCTGCTGTATATTGGGGTAGGGACAGGTAGAATCTGCAGTATATTGGGGTAGGGACAGGTAGAATCTGCAGTATATTGGGGTAGGGACAGGTAGAATCTGCTGTATATTGGGGTAGGGACAGGTAGAATCTGCTGTATATTGGGGTAGGGACAGGTAGAATCTGCTGTATATTGGGGTAGGGACAGGTAGAATCTGCAGTATATTAGGGCCAGGTAGAATCTGCAGTATATTGGGGTAGGGACAGGTAGAATCTGCTGTATATTGGGGTAGGGACAGGTAGAATCTGCAGTATATTGGGGGTAGGGACAGGTAGAATCTGCAGTATATTGGGGGTAGGGACCAGGTAGAATCTGCAGCTGTATATGGGCCAGGTAGAATCTGCTGTATGTTGGGGGTAGGGCCAGGTAGAATCTGCAGTATATTAGGGCCAGGTAGAATCTAGTATGCTGTATATTGGGTAGGGACAGGTAGAATCTGCTGTATATTGGGGTAGGGACAGGTAGAATCTGCTGTATATTGGGGTAGGGACAGGTAGAATCTGCTGTATATTGGGGTAGGGCCAGGTAGAATCTGCAGTATATTTTGGAAGGGCCAGGTAGAATCTGCTGTATATTGGGGTAGGGACAGGTAGAATCTGCAGTATATTAGGGCCAGGTAGAATCTGCAGTATATTGGGGTGGGGCCAGGTAGAATCTGCAGTATATTAGGGCCAGGTAGAATCTGCAGTATATTGGGGTAGGGCCAGGTAGAATCTGCAGTATATTGGGGTAGGGACAGGTAGAATCTGCAGTATATTGGGGTGGGGCCAGGTAGAATCTGCAGTATATTGGGGTAGGGACAGGTAGAATCTGCAGTATATTGGGGTGGGGACAGGTAGAATCTGCAGTATATTAGGGCCAGGTAGAATCTGCAGTATATTTTGGTAGGGACAGGTAGAATCTGCAGTATATTGGGGGTAGGGCCAGGTAGAATCTGCAGTATATTAGGGCCAGGTAGAATCTGCAGTATATTGGGGTGGGTCCAGGTAGAATCTGCAGTATATTGGGGGTAGGGACAGGTAGAATCTGCAGTATATTGGGGTAGGGCCAGGTAGAATCTGCAGTATATTGGGGGTAGGGACAGGTAGAATCTGCAGTATATTAGGGCCAGGTAGAATCTGCTGTATATTGGGGTAGGGACAGGTAGGATCTGCTGTATATTGGGGTAGGGACAGGCAGAATCTGCAATATATTGGGGTAGGGACCAGGTAGAATCTGCAGTATATTGGGCCAGGTAGAATTAGCCAGTATATTGGGGGTAGGGCCAGGTAGAATCTGCAGTATATTGGGGTAGGGACAGGTAGAATCTGCTGTATATTGGGGTAGGGACAGGTAGAATCTGCTGTATATTGGGGTAGGGACAGGTAGAATCTGCTGTATATTGGGGTAGGGACAGGTAGAATCTGCAGTATATTGGGGTAGGGACAGAGTAGAATCTGCAGTATATTGGGGTGGGGCCAGGTAGAATCTGCAGTATATTGGGGTAGGGACAGGTAGAATCTGCAGTATATTGGGGTAGGGACAGGTAGAATCTGCAGTATATTGGGGTAGGGACAGGTAGAATCTGCAGTATATTAGGGCCAGGTAGAATCTGCTGTATATTGGGGTAGGGACAGGTAGGATCTGCTGTATATTGGGGTGGGGCCAGGTAGAATCTGCAGTTTATTGGGGTAGGGACAGGTAGAATCTGCAGTATATTGGGGTAGGGACAGGTAGAATCTGCAGTATATTGGGGTAGGGACAGGTAGAATCTGCAGTATATTAGGGCCAGGTATATTAGGGCCAGTATATTGGGGTGGGGCCAGGTAGAATCTGCAGTATATTGGGGGTAGGGACAGGTAGAATCTGCAGTATATTGGGGGTAGGGACAGGTAGAATCTGCAGTATATTGGGGTAGGGACAGGTAGAATCTGCTGTATATTGGGGTAGGGACAGGTAGAATCTGCTGTATATTGGGGTAGGGACAGGTAGAATCTGCTGTATATTGGGGTAGGGACAGGTAGAATCTGCAGTATATTGGGGTAGGGCCAGGTAGAATCTGCTGTATATTGGGATGGGACCAGGTAGAATCTGCAGTATATTGGGGGTAGGGACAGGTAGAATCTGCAGTATATTGGGGTAGGGCCAGGTAGAATCTGCAGTATATTGGGGGTAGGGACAGGTAGAATCTGCAGTATATTGGGCCAGGTAGAATCTGTAGAATCTGCAGTTTATTGGGGTAGGGACAGGTAGAATCTGCTGTATATTGGGGTAGGGACAGGCAGAATCTGCAGTATATTGGGGTAGGGACAGGTAGAATCTGCAGTATATTGGGGCCAGGTATATTAGGGCCAGTATATTGGGGGTAGGGCCAGGTAGAATCTGCAGTATATTGGGGTAGGGACAGGTAGAATCTGCTGTATATTGGGGTAGGGACAGGTAGAATCTGCTGTATATTGGGGTAGGGACAGGTAGAATCTGCTGTATATTGGGGTAGGGACAGGTAGAATCTGCAGTATATTAGGGCCAGGTAGAATCTGCAGTATATTGGGGTGGGGCCAGGTAGAATCTGCAGTATATTGGGGTAGGGACAGGTAGAATCTGCAGTATATTGGGGTAGGGACAGGTAGAATCTGCAGTATATTGGGGTAGGGACAGGTAGAATCTGCAGTATATTAGGGCCAGGTAGAATCTGCTGTATATTGGGGTAGGGACAGGTAGGATCTGCTGTATATTGGGGTGGGGCCAGGTAGAATCTGCAGTTTATTGGGGTAGGGACAGGTAGAATCTGCAGTATATTGGGGTAGGGACAGGTAGAATCTGCAGTATATTGGGGTAGGGACAGGTAGAATCTGCAGTATATTAGGGCCAGGTATATTAGGGCCAGTATATTGGGGGTAGGGCCAGGTAGAATCTGCAGTATATTGGGGGTAGGGACAGGTAGAATCTGCAGTATATTGGGGTAGGGACAGGTAGAATCTGCAGTATATTGGGGTAGGGACAGGTAGAATCTGCTGTATATTGGGGTAGGGACAGGTAGAATCTGCTGTATATTGGGGTAGGGACAGGTAGAATCTGCTGTATATTGGGGTAGGGACAGGTAGAATCTGCAGTATATTAGGGCCAGGTAGAATCTGCTGTATATTGGGGTGGGACCAGGTAGAATCTGCAGTATATTGGGGCCAGGTAGAATCTGCAGTATATTGGGGTAGGGACAGGTAGAATCTGCTGATATTGGGGTAGGGCCAGGTAGAATCTGCTGTATATTGGGGTAGGGCCAGGTAGAATCTGCAGTATATTGGGGTAGGGACAGGTAGAATCTGCTGATATTGGGGTAGGGCCAGGTAGAATCTGCTGTATATTGGGGTAGGGCCAGGTAGAATCTGCAGTATATTAGGGCCAGGTAGAATCTGCTGTATATTGGGGTGGGGCCAGGTAGAATCTGCAGTATATTTTGGTAGGGACAGGTAGAATCTGCAGTATATTGGGGTAGGGCCAGGTAGTATCTGCAGTATATTAGGGCCAGGTAGAATCTGCAGTATATTGGGGTGGGGCCAGGTAGAATCTGCAGTATATTGGGGTAGGGACAGGTAGTATCTGCAGTATATTAGGGCCAGGTAGAATCTGCTGTATATTGGGGTGGGGCCAGGTAGAATCTGCAGTATATTGGGGTAGGGACAGGTAGAATCTGCAGTATATTGGGGTAGGGACAGGTAGAATCTGCAGTATATTGGGGTGGGGCCAGGTAGAATCTGCAGTATATTGGGGTAGGGACAGGTAGAATCTGCTGTATATTGGGGGTAGGGCCAGGTAGAATCTGCAGTATATTAGGGGTAGGGCCAGGTAGAATCTGCAGTATATTAGGGCCAGGTAGAATCTGCTGTATATTGGGGTAGGGCCAGGTAGAATCTGCAGTATATTGGGGTAGGGACAGGTAGAATCTGCAGTATATTGGGGTAGGGACAGGTAGAATCTGCTGTATATTGGGGTAGGGACAGGTAGAATCTGCTGTATATTGGGGTAGGGACAGGTAGAATCTGCTGTATATTGGGGTAGGGACAGGTAGAATCCGCTGTATATTGGGGAAGGGACAGGTAGAATCTGCTGTATATTGGGGTAGGGACAGGTAGAATCTGCAGTATATTAGGGCCAGGTAGAATCTGCAGTATATTGGGGTAGGGACAGGTAGAATCCGCTGTATATTGGGGTAGGGACAGGTAGAATCTGCAGTATATTGGGTAGGGCCAGGTAGAATCTGCTGTATATTGGGGTAGGGACAGGTAGAATCTGCTGTATATTGGGGTAGGGACAGGTAGAATCTGCTGTATATTGGGGTAGGGACAGGTAGAATCTGCTGTATATTGGGGTAGGGACAGGTAGAATCTGCTGTATATTGGGGTAGGGACAGGTAGAATCTGCTGTATATTGGGGTAGGGACAGGTAGAATCTGCAGTATATTGGGGTAGGGACAGGTAGAATCTGCTGTATATTGGGGTAGGGCCAGGTAGAATCTGCAGTATATTGGGGTAGGGCCAGGTAGAATCTGCAGTATATTGGGGGTAGGGACAGGTAGAATCTGCAGTATATTAGGGCCAGGTAGAATCTGCTGTATATTGGGGTAGGGACAGGTAGAATCTGCTGTATATTGGGGTGGGGCCAGGTAGAATCTGCAGTATATTAGGGCCAGGTAGAATCTGCAGTATATTAGGGCCAGGTAGAATCTGCAGTATATTAGGGCCAGGTAGAATCTGCAGTATATTGGGGTTGGGACCAGGTAGAATCTGCAGTATATTGGGGTAGGGACAGGTAGAATCTGCAGTATATTGGGGTGGGGCCAGGTAGAATCTGCAGTATATTGGGGTAGGGCCAGGTAGAATCTGCAGTATATTGGGGTAGGGACAGGTAGAATCTGCTGTATATTGGGGTAGGGACAGGTAGAATCTGCTGTATATTGGGGTAGGGACAGGTAGAATCTGCAGTATATTAGGGCCAGGTAGAATCTGCTGTATATTGGGGTAGGGACAGGTAGAATCTGCTGTATATTGGGGTGGGGCCAGGTAGAATCTGCAGTATATTTGGGCCAGGTAGAATCTGCAGTATATTAGGGCCAGGTAGAATCTGCAGTATATTAGGGCCAGGTAGAATCTGCTGTATATTGGGGTTGGGACCAGGTAGAATCTGCAGTATATTGGGGTAGGGACAGGTAGAATCTGCAGTATATTGGGGTGGGGCCAGGTAGAATCTGCAGTATATTGGGGTAGGGCCAGGTAGAATCTGCAGTATATTGGGGTAGGGACAGGTAGAATCCGCTGTATATTGGGGTAGGGACAGGTAGAATCTGCTGTATATTGGGGTAGGGACAGGTAGAATCTGCAGTATATTGGGGTAGGGACAGGTAGAATCTGCTGTATATTGGGGGTAGGGCCAGGTAGAATCTACAGTATATTGGGGGTAGGGCCAGGTAGAATCTGCAGTATATTAGGGCCAGGTAGAATCTGCTGTATATTGGGGTGGGGCCAGGTAGAATCTGCAGTATATTGAGGTAGGGACAGGTAGAATCTGCAGTATATTAGGGCCAGGTAGAATCTGCTGTATATTGGGGGTAGGGACAGGTAGAATCTGCAGTATATTGGGGTGGGGCCAGGTAGAATCTGCAGTATATTGGGGTAGGGACAGGTAGAATCTGCAGTACAATATTGGGGAAGGGACAGGTAGAATCTGCAGTATATTGGGGTAGGGACAGGTAGAATCTGCAGTATATTAGGGCCAGGTAGAATCTGCTGTATATTGGGGTGGGGCCAGGTAGAATCTGCAGTATATTGAGGTAGGGACCAGGTAGAATCTGCAGTATATTTGGGTAGGGCCAGGTAGAATCTGCAGTACAATATTGGGGTAGGGACAGGTAGAATCTGCAGTATATTGGGGTAGGGACAGGTAGAATCTGCAGTATATTAGGGACAGGTAGAATCTGCAGTATATTGGGGTGGGGCCAGGTAGAATCTGCAGTATATTGGGGTAGGGACAGGTAGAATCTGCAGTATATTGGGGTAGGGACAGGTAGAATCTGCTGTATATTGGGGTAGGGACAGGTAGAATCTGCAGTATATTAGGGACAGGTAGAATCTGCAGTATATTAGGGCCAGGTAGGATCTGCTGTATATTGGGGTGGGACCAGGTAGAATCTGCAGTATATTGGGGTGGGGCCAGGTAGAATCTGCTGTATATTGGGGGTAGGGCCAGGTAGAATCTGCAGTATATTGGGGCCAGGTAGAATCTGCAGTATATTGGGGTGGGGCCAGGTAGAATCTGCTGTATATTGGGGTAGGGCCAGGTAGAATCTGCTGTATATTGGGGTGGGGCCAGGTAGAATCTGCTGTATATTGGGGTAGGGACAGGTAGAATCTGCAGTATATTAGGGCCAGGTAGAATCTGCAGTATATTGGGGTAGGGACAGGTAGAATCTGCAGTATATTAGGGCCAGGTAGAATCTGCAGTATATTAGGGCCAGGTAGAATCTGCAGTATATTGGGGTAGGGCCAGGTAGAATCTGCAGTATATTGGGGTAGGGACAGGTAGAATCTGCAGTATATTAGGGCCAGGTAGAATCTGCAGTATATTGGGGTAGGGACAGGTAGAATCTGCTGTATATTGGGGTAGGGACAGGTAGAATCTGCAGTATATTAGGGACAGGTAGAATCTGCAGTATATTAGGGCCAGGTAGGATCTGCTGTATATTGGGGTGGGACCAGGTAGAATCTGCAGTATATTGGGGTGGGGCCAGGTAGAATCTGCTGTATATTGGGGGTAGGGCCAGGTAGAATCTGCAGTATATTGGGGCCAGGTAGAATCTGCAGTATATTGGGGTGGGGCCAGGTAGAATCTGCTGTATATTGGGGGTAGGGCCAGGTAGAATCTGCTGTATATTGGGGTGGGGCCAGGTAGAATCTGCTGTATATTAGGGCCAGGTAGAATCTGCAGTATATTAGGGCCAGGTAGAATCTGCAGTATATTGGGGTAGGGACAGGTAGAATCTGCAGTATATTAGGGCCAGGTAGAATCTGCAGTATATTAGGGCCAGGTAGAATCTGCAGTATATTGGGGTAGGGCCAGGTAGAATCTGCAGTATATTAGGGCCAGGTAGAATCTGCAGTATATTAGGGCCAGGTAGAATCTGCAGTATATTGGGGTGGGGCCAGGTAGAATTTGCAGTACATTGGGGTAGGGACAGGTAGAATCTGCAGTATATTGGGGTAGGGACAGGTAGAATCTGCAGTATATTGGGGTAGGGCCAGGTAGAATCTGCAGTACATTGGGGTAGGGCCAGGTAGAATCTGCAGTATATTGGGGTAGGGACAGGTAGAATCTGCAGTATATTGGGGTAGGGACAGGTAGAATCTGCAGTATATTAGGGCCAGTATATTGGGGTAGGGACAGGTAGAATCTGCAGTATATTGGGGTAGGGACAGGTAGAATCTGCAGTACATTGGGGTAGGGCCAGGTAGAATCTGCAGTATATTGGGGTAGGGACAGGTAGAATCTGCAGTATATTAGGGCCAGGTAGAATCTGCAGTATATTGGGGTGGGGCCAGGTAGAATCTGCAGTATATTGGGGCCAGGTAGAATCTGCAGTATATTGGGGTGGGGCCAGGTAGAATCTGCAGTATATTGGGGGTAGGGACAGGTAGAATCTGCAGTTTATTGGGGTAGGGCCAGGTAGAATCTGCAGTATATTGGGGGTAGGGACAGGTAGAATCTGCAGTATATTTGGGCCAGGTAGAATCTGCTGTATATTGGGGTAGGGACAGGTAGGATCTGCTGTATATTGGGGTGGGGCCAGGTAGAATCTGCAGTTTATTGGGGTAGGGACAGGTAGAATCTGCTGTATATTGGGGTAGGGACAGGCAGAATCTGCAGTATATTGGGGCCAGGTATATTAGGGCCAGTATATTGGGGGTAGGGCCAGGTAGAATCTGCAGTATATTGGGGTAGGGACAGGTAGAATCTGCTGTATATTGGGGTAGGGACAGGTAGAATCTGCAGTATATTGGGGCCAGGTATATTAGGGCCAGTATATTGGGGGTAGGGCCAGGTAGAATCTGCAGTATATTGGGGTAGGGACAGGTAGAATCTGCTGTATATTGGGGTAGGGACAGGTAGAATCTGCTGTATATTGGGGTAGGGACAGGTAGAATCTGCTGTATATTGGGGTAGGGACAGGTAGAATCTGCAGTATATTAGGGCCAGGTAGAATCTGCAGTATATTGGGGTGGGGCCAGGTAGAATCTGCAGTATATTTGGGTAGGGACAGGTAGAATCTGCAGTATATTGGGGTAGGGACAGGTAGAATCTGCAGTATATTGGGGTAGGGCCAGGTAGAATCTGCAGTATATTGGGGTAGGGCCAGGTAGAATCTGCAGTATATTAGGGCCAGGTAGAATCTGCTGTATATTGGGGTAGGGACAGGTAGGATCTGCTGTATATTGGGGTGGGGCCAGGTAGAATCTGCAGTTTATTGGGGTAGGGACAGGTAGAATCTGCAGCATATTGGGGTAGGGACAGGCAGAATCTGCAGTATATTGGGGTAGGGACGGGTAGAATCTGCAGTATATTGGGGTAGGGACAGGTAGAATCTGCAGTATATTAGGGCCGGGTATATTAGGGCCAGTATATTGGGGGTAGGGCCAGGTAGAATCTGCAGTATATTGGGGGTAGGGACAGGTAGAATCTGCTGTATATTGGGGTAGGGACAGGTAGAATCTGCTGTATATTGGGGTAGGGACAGGTAGAATCTGCTGTATATTGGGGTAGGGACAGGTAGAATCTGCAGTATATTGGGGTAGGGACAGGTAGAATCTGCTGTATATTGGGGTAGGGACAGGTAGAATCTGCAGTATATTGGGGTAGGGACAGGTAGAATCTGCAGTATATTGGGGTAGGGACAGGTAGAATCTGCTGTATATTGGGGTAGGGACAGGTAGAATCTGCAGTATATTGGGGCCAGGTAGAATCTGCAGTATATTGGGGTAGGGACAGGTAGAATCTGCAGTATATTGGGGGTAGGGCCAGGTAGAATCTGCAGTATATTGGGGGTAGGGCCAGGTAGAATCTGCAGTATATTGGGGTGGGGCCAGGTAGAATCTGCAGTATATTGGGGTAGGGACAGGTAGAATCTGCAGTATATTGGGGTAGGGCCAGGTAGAATCTGCAGTATATTGGGGTAGGGACAGGTAGAATCTGCAGTATATTAGGGCCAGGTAGAATCTGCTGTATATTGGGGTAGGGACAGGTAGAATCTGCAGTATATTGGGGTAGGGACCAGGTAGAATCTGCAGTATATTGGGGTAGGGACAGGTAGAATCTGCAGTATATTGGGGTAGGGCCAGGTAGAATCTGCAGTATATTGGGGTAGGGACAGGTAGAATCTGCAGTATATTGGGGTAGGGACCAGGTAGAATCTGCAGTATATTGGGGTAGGGCCAGGTAGAATCTGCAGTATATTGGGGTAGGGACAGGTAGAATCTGCTGTATATTGGGGTAGGGACAGGTAGAATCTGCTGTATATTGGGGTAGGGACAGGTAGAATCTGCAGTATATTGGGGTAGGGCCAGGTAGAATCTGCAGTATATTGGGGGTAGGGACAGGTAGAATCTGCAGTATATTGGGGTAGGGACAGGTAGAATCTGCAGTATATTGGGGTAGGGCCAGGTAGAATCTGCAGTATATTGGGGGTAGGGACAGGTAGAATCTGCTGTATATTGGGGTAGGGACAGGTAGAATCTGCAGTATATTAGGGACAGGTAGAATCTGCAGTATATTGGGGTAGGGACAGGTAGAATCTGCAGTATATTGGGGTAGGGACAGGTAGAATCTGCAGTATATTGGGGTAGGGCCAGGTAGAATCTGCAGTATAGGGCCAGGTAGAATCTGCAGTATATTGGGGTAGGGACAGGTAGAATCTGCTGTATATTGGGGTAGGGACCAGGTAGAATCTGCAGTATATTGGGGTAGGGACAGGTAGAATCTGCTGTATATTGGGGTAGGGACCAGGTAGAATCTGCAGTATATTGGGGTAGGGCCAGGTAGAATCTGCAGTATATTGGGGTAGGGACAGGTAGAATCTGCAGTATATTAGGGCCAGGTAGAATCTGCAGTATATTGGGGTAGGGACAGGTAGAATCTGCAGTATATTGGGGTAGGGACAGGTAGAATCTGCAGTATATTGGGGTAGGGGCCAGGTAGAATCTGCAGTATATTGGGGTAGGGACAGGTAGAATCTGCAGTATATTTGGGCCAGGTAGAATCTGCAGTATATTGGGGTAGGGACAGGTAGAATCTGCAGTATATTGGGGTAGGGACAGGTAGAATCTGCAGTATATTGGGGGTAGGGCCAGGTAGAATCTGCAGTATATTGGGGTAGGGACAGGTAGAATCTGCAGTATATTGGGGGTAGGGCCAGGTAGAATCTGCAGTATATTGGGGTAGGGCCAGGTAGAATCTGCAGTATATTGGGGTGGGGCCAGGTAGAATCTGCAGTATATTGGGGTAGGGACAGGTAGAATCTGCTGTATATTGGGGTAGGGACAGGTAGAATCTGCAGTATATTGGGGTAGGGACAGGTAGAATCTGCTGTATATTAGGGCCAGGTAGAATCTGCAGTATATTGGGGTAGGGACAGGTAGAATCTGCAGTATATTGGGGTAGGGCCAGGTAGAATCTGCAGTATATTGGGGTAGGGACAGGTAGAATCTGCAGTATATTGGGGTGGGGCCAGGTAGAATCTGCTGTATATTGGGGTAGGGACAGGTAGGATCTGCTGTATATTGGGGTGGGGCCAGGTAGAATCTGCAGTTTATTGGGGTAGGGACAGGTAGAATCTGCAGTATATTGGGGTAGGGACAGGCAGAATCTGCAGTATATTGGGGTAGGGACGGGTAGAATCTGCAGTATATTGGGGGTAGGGACAGGTAGAATCTGCAGTATATTGGGGTAGGGACAGGTAGAATCTGCAGTATATTGGGGTAGGGACAGGTAGAATCTGCAGTATATTAGGGCCAGGTAGAATCTGCAGTATATTGGGTTGGGACCAGGTAGAATCTGCAGTATATTGGGGTAGGGCCAGGTAGAATCTGCTGTATATTGGGGTAGGGACAGGTAGAATCTGCAGTATATTAGGGCCAGGTAGAATCTGCAGTATATTGGGGTAGGGACAGGTAGAATCTGCAGTATATTGGGGTAGGGACAGGTAGAATCTGCAGTATATTGGGGCCAGGTAGAATCTGCAGTATATTGGGGTGGGGCCAGGTAGAATCTGCAGTATATTGGGGTAGGGACAGGTAGAATCTGCTGTATATTGGGGGTTGGGCCAGGTAGAATCTGCAGTATATTGGGGTAGGGACAGGTAGAATCTGCTGTATATTGGGGTAGGGACAGGTAGAATCTGCAGTATATTAGGGCCAGGTAGAATCTGCAGTATATTTTGGTAGGGACAGGTAGAATCTGCAGAATATTGGGGGTAGGGCCAGGTAGAATCTGCAGTATATTGGGGTAGGGCCAGGTAGAATCTGCAGTATATTGGGGTAGGGACAGGTAGAATCCGATGAATATTGGGGTAGGGACAGGTAGAATCTGCAGTATATTGGGGTAGGGCCAGGTAGAATCTGCAGTATATTGGGGTAGGGCCAGGTAGAATCTGCTGTATATTGGGGTAGGGACAGGTAGAATCTGCAGTATATTGGGGTAGGGACCAGGTAGAATCTGCAGTATATTGGGGTAGGGACAGGTAGAATCTGCAGTATATTGGGGTAGGGCCAGGTAGAATCTGCAGTATATTGGGTAGGGCCAGGTAGAATCTGCAGTATATTGGGGTAGGGCCAGGTAGAATCTGCAGTATATTGGGGTAGGGACAGGTAGAATCTGCTGTATATTGGGGTAGGGACAGGTAGAATCTGCTGTATATTGGGGTAGGGACAGGTAGAATCTGCAGTATATTGGGGTAGGGCCAGGTAGAATCTGCAGTATATTAGGGCCAGGTAGAATCTGCAGTATATTAGGGCCAGGTAGAATCTGCTGTATATTGGGGTAGGGACCAGGTAGAATCTGCAGTATATTGGGGTAGGGACAGGTAGAATCTGCTGTATATTGGGGTAGGGACAGGTAGAATCTGCTGTATATTGGGGTAGGGACAGGTAGAATCTGCAGTATATTGGGGTAGGGCCAGGTAGAATCTGCAGTATATTGGTAGGGACAGGTAGAATCTGCTGTATATTGGGGTAGGGACAGGTAGAATCTGCAGTATATTGGGGCCAGGTAGAATCTGCAGTATATTGGGGGTAGGGCCAGGTAGAATCTGCAGTATATTGGGGTAGGGACAGGTAGAATCTGCTGTATATTGGGGGTTGGGCCAGGTAGAATCTGCAGTATATTGGGGTAGGGACAGGTAGAATCTGCTGTATATTGGGGTAGGGCCAGGTAGAATCTGCAGTATATTAGGGCCAGGTAGAATCTGCAGTATATTTTGGTAGGGACAGGTAGAATCTGCAGTATATTGGGGGTAGGGACAGGTAGAATCTGCAGTATATTGGGGTAGGGCCAGGTAGAATCTGCAGTATATTGGGGGTAGGGACAGGTAGAATCTGCAGTATATTAGGGCCAGGTAGAATCTGCAGTATATTAGAGCCAGGTAGAATCTGCAGTATATTAGGGCCAGGTAGAATCTGCAGTATATTGGGGTAGGGACAGGTAGAATCTGCAGTATATTGGGGTGGGGCCAGGTAGAATCTGCAGTATATTGGGGTAGGGACAGGTAGAATCTGCAGTATATTGGGGTAGGGACAGGTAGAATCTGCAGTATATTGGGGTAGGGACAGGTAGAATCTGCAGTATATTGGGGTAGGGCCAGGTAGAATCTGCAGTATATTGGGGTAGGGACAGGTAGAATCTGCTGTATATTGGGGTAGGGACAGGTAGAATCTGCTGTATATTGGGGTAGGGACAGGTAGAATCTGCAGTATATTGGGGTAGGGCCAGGTAGAATCTGCAGTATATTAGGGCCAGGTAGAATCTGCAGTATATTAGGGCCAGGTAGAATCTGCTGTATATTGGGTTGGGACCAGGTAGAATCTGCAGTATATTGGGGTAGGGACAGGTAGAATCCGCTGTATATTGGGGTAGGGACAGGTAGAATCTGCTGTATATTGGGGTAGGGACAGGTAGAATCTGCAGTATATTAGGGCCAGGTAGAATCTGCAGTAAATTTTGGTAGGGACAGGTAGAATCTGCTGTATATTGGGGTAGGGACAGGTAGAATCTGCAGTATATTGGGGCCAGGTAGAATCTGCAGTATATTGGGGTGGGGCCAGGTAGAATCTGCAGTATATTGGGGTAGGGACAGGTAGAATCTGCAGTATATTGGGGTAGGGCCAGGTAGAATCTGCAGTATATTGGGGTAGGGACAGGTAGAATCTGCAGTATATTAGGGCCAGGTAGAATCTGCTGTATATTGGGGTAGGGACAGGTAGAATCTGCAGTATATTGGGGTAGGGACAGGTAGAATCTGCAGTATATTAGGGCCAGGTAGAATCTGCAGTATATTGGGGTAGGGCCAGGTAGAATCTGCAGTATATTGGGGTGGGGCCAGGTAGAATCTGCTGTATATTGGGGTAGGGCCAGGTAGAATCTGCAGTATATTGGGGTGGGGCCAGGTAGAATCTGCAGTATATTGGGGTAGGGACAGGTAGAATCTGCTGTATATTGGGGTAGGGACAGGTAGAATCTGCAGTATATTGGGGAAGAGCCAGGTAGAATCTGCTGTATATTAGGGCCAGGTAGAATCTGCAGTATATTTTGGTAGGGACAGGTAGAATCTGCAGTATATTGGGGGTAGGGCCAGGTAGAATCTGCAGTATATTAGGGCCAGGTAGAATCTGCAGTATATTGGGGTGGGGCCAGGTAGAATCTGCTGTATATTGGGGTAGGGACAGGTAGGATCTGCTGTATATTGGGGTGGGGCCAGGTAGAATCTGCAGTATATTGGGGTAGGGACAGGTAGAATCTGCAGTATATTGGGGTAGGGACAGGTAGAATCTGCAGTATATTGGGGTAGGGACAGGTAGAATCTGCAGTATATTGGGGTAGGGCCAGGTAGAATCTGCAGTATATTAGGGCCAGGTAGAATCTGCAGTATATTAGGCCAGGTAGAATCTGCTGTATATTGGGTTGGGACAGGTAGAATCTGCAGTATATTGGGGTAGGGCCAGGTAGAATCTGCAGTATATTGGGGTAGGGACAGGTAGAATCTGCTGTATATTGGGGTAGGGACAGGTAGAATCTGCAGTATATTAGGGCCAGGTAGAATCTGCAGTATATTGGTAGGGACAGGTAGAATCTGCTGTATATTGGGGTAGGGACAGGTAGAATCTGCAGTATATTGGGCCAGGTAGAATCTGCAGTATATTGGGGTGGGGCCAGGTAGAATCTGCAGTATATTGGGGTAGGGACAGGTAGAATCTGCAGTATATTGGGGTAGGCCAGGTAGAATCTGCAGTATATTGGGGTAGGGACAGGTAGAATCTGCTGTATATTGGGGTAGGGCCAGGTAGAATCTGCAGTATATTAGGGCCAGGTAGAATCTGCAGTATATTTTGGTAGGGACAGGTAGAATCTGCAGAATATTGGGGGTAGGGCCAGGTAGAATCTGCAGTATATTGGGGTAGGGCCAGGTAGAATCTGCAGTATATTGGGGGTAGGGACAGGTAGAATCTGCAGTATATTGGGGTAGGGCCAGGTAGAGATCTGCAGTATATTGGGGTAGCCAGGTAGAATCTGCAGTATATTAGAGCCAGGTAGAATCTGCAGTATATTGGGGTAGGGACAGGTAGAATCTGCAGTATATTAGGGCCAGGTAGAATCTGCAGTATATTGGGGTAGGGACAGGTAGAATCTGCAGTATATTGGGGTAGGGCCAGGTAGAATCTGCAGTATATTAGGGCCAGGTAGAATCTGCAGTATATTGGGGTGGGGCCAGGTAGAATCTGCAGTATATTGGGGGTAGGGACAGGTAGAATCTGCAGTATATTGGGGTAGGGCCAGGTAGAATCTGCAGTATATTGGGGGTAGGGACAGGTAGAATCTGCAGTATATTGGGGTAGGGACAGGTAGAATCTGCTGTATATTGGGGTAGGGACAGGTAGAATCTGCAGTATATTGGGGTAGGGACAGGTAGAATCTGCTGTATATTGGGGTAGGGACAGGTAGAATCTGCTGTATATTGGGGTAGGGACAGGTAGAATCTGCAGTATATTGGGGTAGGGACAGGTAGAATCTGCAGTATATTGGGGTGGGGCCAGGTAGAATCTGCAGTATATTGGGGTAGGGACAGGTAGAATCTGCAGTATATTGGGGTAGGGACAGGTAGAATCTGCAGTATATTGGGGTAGGGCCAGGTAGAATCTGCAGTATATTGGGGTAGGGACGGGTAGAATCTGCAGTATATTGGGGTAGGGACAGGTAGAATCTGCTGTATATTGGGGTAAGGACAGGTAGGATCTGCTGTATATTGGGGTGGGGCCAGGTAGAATCTGCAGTTTATTGGGGTAGGGACAGGTAGAATCTGCAGTATATTGGGGTAGGGACAGGTAGAATCTGCAGTATATTGGGGTAGGGACAGGCAGAATCTGCAGTATATTGGGGTAGGGACGGGTAGAATCTGCAGTATATTGGGGGTAGGGACAGGTAGAATCTGCAGTATATTGGGGTAGGGCCAGGTAGAATCTGCAGTATATTAGGGCCAGGTAGAATCTGCAGTATATTAGGGCCAGGTAGAATCTGCTGTATATTGGGTTGGGACCAGGTAGAATCTGCAGTATATTGGGGTAGGGACAGGTAGAATCCGCTGTATATTGGGGTAGGGACAGGTAGAATCTGCTGTATATTGGGGTAGGGACAGGTAGAATCTGCAGTATATTAGGGCCAGGTAGAATCTGCAGTAAATTTTGGTAGGGACAGGTAGAATCTGCTGTATATTGGGGTAGGGACAGGTAGAATCTGCAGTATATTGGGGCCAGGTAGAATCTGCAGTATATTGGGGTGGGGCCAGGTAGAATCTGCAGTATATTGGGGTAGGGACAGGTAGAATCTGCAGTATATTGGGGTAGGGCCAGGTAGAATCTGCAGTATATTGGGGGTAGGGCCAGGTAGAATCTGCTGTATATTGGGGTGGGGCCAGGTAGAATCTGCAGTATATTGGGGTAGGGACAGGTAGAATCTGCAGTATATTGGGGTAGGGCCAGGTAGAATCTGCAGTATATTGGGGTAGGGACAGGTAGAATCTGCAGTATATTAGGGCCAGGTAGAATCTGCTGTATATTGGGTTGGGACCAGGTAGAATCTGCTGTATATCGGGGTGGGGCCAAGTAGAATCTGCTGTATATTGGGGTAGGGACAGGTAGAATCTGCTGTATATTGGGGTAGGGACAGGTAGAATCTGCAGTATATTGGGGTAGGGCCAGGTAGAATCTGCAGTATATTAGGGTCAGGTAGAATCTGCAGTATATTAGGGCCAGGTAGAATCTGCTGTATATTGAGGTAGGGATAGGTAGAATCTGCTGTATATCGGGGTGGGGCCAAGTAGAATCTGCTGTATATTGGGGTAGGGACAGGTAGAATCTGCAGTATATTGGGGTAGGGCCAGGTAGAATCTGCTGTATATTGGGGTAGGGACAGGTAGAATCTGCAGTATATTGGGGTAGAGCCAGGTAGAATCTGCTGTATATCGGGGTAGGGCCAAGTAGAATCTGCAGTATATTGGGGAAGGGCCAAGTAGAATCTGCAGTATATTGGGGTAGGGGCAGGTAGAATCTGCAGTATATTGGGGTAGAGCCAGGTAGAATCTGCTGTATATTAGGGCCAGGTAGAATCTGCAGTATATTAGGGCCAGGTAGAATCTGCTGTATATTGGGGTAGGGACAGGTAGGATCTGCTGTATATTGGGGTGGGGCCAGGTAGAATCTGCAGTTTATTGGGGTAGGGACAGGTAGAATCTGCTGTATATTGGGGTAGGGACAGGCAGAATCTACAGTATATTAGGGCCAGGTAGAATCTGCAGTATATTAGGGCCAGGTAGAATCTGCTGTATATTGGGGTAGGGACAGGTAGGATCTGCTGTATATTGGGGGTGGGGCCAGGTAGAATCTGCAGTATATTGGGGTAGGGACAGGTAGAATCTGCTGTATATTGGGGTAGGGACAGGCAGAATCTACAGTATATTAGGGCCAGGTAGAATCTGAAGTATATTGGGGTAGGGCCAGGTAGAATCTGCAGTATATTGGGGTAGGGACAGGTAGAATCTGCTGTATATTGGGGTAGGGACAGGTAGAATCTGCAGTATATTGGGGTAGGGACAGGTAGAATCTGCAGTATATTGGGGTAGGGCCAGGTAGAATCTGCTGTATATTGGGGTAGGGACAGGTAGAATCTGCAGTATATTGGGGGTAGGGACAGGTAGAATCTGCAGTATATTGGGGGTAGGGACAGGTAGAATCTGCAGTATATTGGGGTAGGGCCAGGTAGAATCTGCAGTATATTGGGGCCAGGTAGAATCTGCAGTATATTGGGGTAGGGCCAGGTAGAATCTGCAGTATATTGGGGTAGGGACAGGTAGAATCTGCAGTATATTGGGGCCAGGTAGAATCTGCTGTATATTGGGGTAGGGCCAGGTAGAATCTACAGTATATTAGGGCCAGGTAGAATCTGCTGTATATTGGGGTAGGGACAGGTAGAATCTGCAGTATATTAGGGCCAGGTAGAATCTACAGTATATTAGGGCCAGGTAGAATCTGCAGTATATTAGGGCCAGGTAGAATCTGCTGTATATTGGGGGTAGGGACAGGTAGAATCTGCAGTATATTGGGGTAGAGCCAGGTAGAATCTGCAGTATATTAGGGCCAGGTAGAATCTGCTGTATATTGGGGTAGGGACAGGTAGAATCTGCTGTATATTGGGGTGGGGCCAGGTAGAATCTGCAGTATATTGGGGTAGGGACAGGTAGAATCTGCTGTATATTGGGGTAGGGACAGGCAGAATCTGCAGTATATTGGGGTAGGGACGGGTAGAATCTGCAGTATATTGGGGCCAGGTATATTAGGGCCAGGTAGAATCTGCAGTATATTGGGGTAGGGACAGGTAGAATCTGCTGTATATTGGGGTAGGGACAGGTAGAATCTGCAGTATATTGGGGTAGGGACAGGTAGAATCTGCAGTATATTGGGGTAGGGACAGGTAGAATCTGCTGTATATTGGGGTAGGGACAGGTAGAATCTGCAGTATATTAGGGCCAGGTAGAATCTGCTGTATATTGGGGTAGGGACAGGTAGAATCTGCAGTATATTAGGGCCAGGTAGAATCTGCAGTATATTGGGGTAGGGCCAGGTAGAATCTGCTGTATATTGGGGTAGGGCCAGGTAGAATCTGCAGTATATTGGGGTAGGGACAGGTAGAATCTGCAGTATATTGGGGTAGGGACAGGTAGAATCTGCTGTATATTGGGGTAGGGACAGGTAGAATCTGCAGTATATTGGGGGCCAGGTAGAATCTGCAGTATATTGGGGGTAGGGACAGGTAGAATCTGCAGTATATTAGGGCCAGGTAGAATCTGCAGTATATTTGGGCCAGGTAGAATCTGCAGTATATTAGGGCCAGGTAGAATCTGCTGTATATTGGGGGTAGGGACAGGTAGAATCTGCAGTATATTGGGGTAGGGCCAGGTAGGTAGAATCTGCAGTATATTAGGGCCAGGTAGAATCTGCTGTATATTGGGGTAGGGACAGGTAGAATCTGCTGTATATTGGGGTAGGGGCCAGGTAGAATCTGCAGTATATTGGGGTAGGGACAGGTAGAATCTGCAGTATATTGGGGTAGGGACAGGCAGAATCTGCAGTATATTGGGGTAGGGACGGGTAGAATCTGCAGTATATTGGGGCCAGGTATATTAGGGCCAGGTAGAATCTGCAGTATATTGGGGTAGGGACAGGTAGAATCTGCTGTATATTGGGGTAGGGACAGGTAGAATCTGCTGTATATTGGGGTAGGGACAGGTAGAATCTGCTGTATATTGGGGTAGGGACAGGTAGAATCTGCAGTATATTAGGGCCAGGTAGAATCTGCAGTATATTGGGGTGGGGCCAGGTAGAATCTGCAGTATATTGGGGTAGGGACAGGTAGAATCTGCAGTATATTGGGGTAGGGCCAGGTAGAATCTGCAGTATATTGGGGTAGGGCCAGGTAGAATCTGCAGTATATTGGGGTAGGGACAGGTAGAATCTGCAGTATATTAGGGCCAGGTAGAATCTGCTGTATATTGGGGTAAGGACAGGTAGGATCTGCTGTATATTGGGGTGGGGCCAGGTAGAATCTGCAGTTTATTGGGGTAGGGACAGGTAGAATCTGCAGCATATTGGGGTAGGGACAGGCAGAATCTGCAGTATATTGGGGTAGGGACGGGTAGAATCTGCAGTATATTGGGGGTAGGGACAGGTAGAATCTGCTGTATATTGGGGTAGGGACAGGTAGAATCTGCAGTATATTGGGGGTAGGGACAGGTAGAATCTGCTGTATATTGGGGTAGGGACAGGTAGAATCTGCTGTATATTGGGGTAGGGACAGGTAGAATCTGCTGTATATTGGGGTAGGGACAGGTAGAATCTGCAGTATATTGGGGTAGGGACAGGTAGAATCTGCTGTATATTGGGGTAGGGACAGGTAGAATCTGCAGTATATTAGGGCCAGGTAGAATCTGCAGTATATTGGGGTAGGGCCAGGTAGAATCTGCAGTATATTGGGGTAGGGACCAGGTAGAATCTGCAGTATATTAGGGCCAGGTAGAATCTGCAGTATATTAGGGCCAGGTAGAATCTGCTGTATATTGGGTTGGGACCAGGTAGAATCTGCAGTATATTGGGGTAGGGACAGGTAGAATCTGCTGTATATTGGGGTAGGGACAGGTAGAATCTGCTGTATATTGGGGTAGGGACAGGTAGAATCTGCAGTATATTAGGGCCAGGTAGAATCTGCAGTATATTTTGGTAGGGACAGGTAGAATCTGCTGTATATTGGGGTAGGGACAGGTAGAATCTGCAGTATATTGGGGGTAGGGGCCAGGTAGAATCTGCAGTATATTGGGGTAGGGCCAGGTAGAATCTGCAGTATATTGGGTAGGGACAGGTAGAATCTGCAGTATATTGGGGTAGGGGCCAGGTAGAATCTGCAGTATATTGGGGTAGGGACAGGTAGAATCTGCTGTATATTGGGGTAGGGCCAGGTAGAATCTGCAGTATATTGGGGTAGGGACAGGTAGAATCTGCAGTATATTGGGGTAGGGCCAGGTAGAATCTGCAGTATATTGGGGTAGGGCCAGGTAGAATCTGCAGTATATTGGGGTAGGGACAGGTAGAATCTGCAGTATATTGGGGTAGGGCCAGGTAGAATCTGCAGTATATTGGGGTAGGGCCAGGTAGAATCTGCTGTATATTGGGGTGGGGCCAGGTAGAATCTGCAGTATATTGGGGTAGGGCCAGGTAGAATCTGCAGTATATTGGGGTAGGGCCAGGTAGAATCTGCAGTATATTGGGGTAGGGACAGGTAGAATCTGCAGTATATTAGGGCCAGGTAGAATCTGCAGTATATTGGGGTAGGGACAGGTAGAATCTGCTGTATATTGGGGTAGGGACAGGTAGAATCTGCTGTATATTGGGGTAGGGACAGGTAGAATCTGCTGTATATTGGGGTAGGGACAGGTAGAATCTGCAGTATATTGGGGTAGGGCCAGGTAGAATCTGCAGTATATTGGGGTAGGGACAGGTAGAATCTGCAGTATATTGGGGTGGGGCCAGGTAGAATCTGCAGTATATTAGGGCCAGGTAGAATCTGCAGTATATTGGGGTAGGGCCAGGTAGAATCTGCAGTATATTTGGGTAGGGACAGGTAGAATCTGCAGTATATTGGGGTAGGGACAGGTAGAATCTGCAGTATATTGGGGGTGGGGCCAGGTAGAATCTGCAGTATATTGGGGTAGGGACAGGTAGAATCTGCTGTATATTGGGGTAGGGACAGGTAGAATCTGCAGTATATTGGGGTAGGGACAGGTAGAATCTGCAGTATATTGGGGTAGGGACAGGTAGAATCTGCAGTATATTAGGGCCAGGTAGAATCTGCTGTATATTGGGGTAGGGACAGGTAGAATCTGCTGTATATTGGGGTGGGGCCAGGTAGAATCTGCAGTATATTGGGGTAGGGACAGGTAGAATCTGCTGTATATTGGGGTAGGGACAGGTAGAATCTGCAGTATATTGGGGTAGGGGCCAGGTAGAATCTGCAGTATATTGGGGTGGGGCCAGGTAGAATCTGCAGTATATTGGGGCCAGGTAGAATCTGCAGTATATTGGGGTGGGGCCAGGTAGAATCTGCAGTATATTGGGGTAGGGACAGGTAGAATCTGCTGTATATTGGGGGTTGGGCCAGGTAGAATCTGCAGTATATTGGGGTAGGGCCAGGTAGAATCTGCAGTATATTGGGGTAGGGCCAGGTAGAATCTGCAGTATATTGGGGTAGGGCCAGGTAGAATCTGCAGTATATTGGGGTAGGGACAGGTAGAATCTGCAGTATATTGGGGTAGGGCCAGGTAGAATCTGCAGTATATTAGGGCCAGGTAGAATCTGCAGTATATTGGGGTGGGGCCAGGTAGAATCTGCAGTATATTGGGGTAGGGACAGGTAGAATCTGCAGTATATTGGGGTAGGGCCAGGTAGAATCTGCAGTATATTGGGGTAGGGACAGGTAGAATCTGCAGTATATTAGGGCCAGGTAGAATCTGCTGTATATTGGGGTAGGGACAGGTAGAATCTGCTGTATATTGGGGTAGGGACAGGTAGAATCTGCTGTATATTGGGGTAGGGACAGGTAGAATCTGCTGTATATTGGGGTAGGGACAGGTAGAATCTGCAGTATATTGGGGTAGGGCCAGGTAGAATCTGCAGTATATTAGGGTCAGGTAGAATCTGCAGTATATTGAGGTGGGGCCAGGTAGAATCTGCAGTATATTAGGGCCAGGTAGAATCTGCAGTATATTGGGGTTAGGGCCAGGTAGAATTTGCAGTACATTGGGGTAGGGACAGGTAGAATCTGCTGATATTGGGGTAGGGACAGGTAGAATCTGCAATATATTGGGGTGGGGCCAGGTAGAATCTGCTGTATATTGGGGTAGGGACAGGTAGAATCTGCTGTATATTGGGGTAGGGACAGGTAGAATCTGCAGTATATTGGGTAGGGACCAGGTAGAATCTGCAGTATATTGGGGTAGGGACAGGTAGAATCTGCAGTATATTTTGGTAGGGACAGGTAGAATCTGCAGTATATTGGGGTAGGGGGCCAGGTAGAATCTGCAGTATATTAGGGCCAGGTAGAATCTGCAGTATATTGGGGTGGGGCCAGGTAGAATCTGCTGTATATTGGGGTAGGGACAGGTAGAATCTGCAGTATATTGGGGTAGGGCCAGGTAGAATCTGCAGTATATTGGGGTAGGGCCAGGTAGAATCTGCAGTATATTAGGGCCAGGTAGAATCTGCTGTATATTGGGGTAGGGACAGGTAGGAATCTGCTGTATATTGGGGTGGGGCCAGGTAGAATCTGCAGTATATTGGGGTAGGGACAGGTAGAATCTGCAGTATATTGGGGTAGGGCCAGGTAGAATCTGCAGTATATTGGGGTAGGGACAAGGTAGAATCTGCAGTATATTAGGGCCAGGTAGAATCTGCTGTATATTGGGGTAGGGACAGGTAGAATCTGCTGTATATTGGGGTGGGGCCAGGTAGAATCTGCAGTATATTGGGGTAGGGACAGGTAGAATCTGCATCATATTGGGGTAGGGACAGGCAGAATCTGCAGTATATTGGGGTAGGGACGGGTAGAATCTGCAGTATATTGGGGTAGGGGCCAGGTAGAATCTGCAGTATATTGGGTAGGGCCAGGTAGAATCTGCAGTATATTGGGGTGGGGCCAGGTAGAATCTGCAGTATATTGGGGGTAGGGCCAGGTAGAATCTGCTGTATATTGGGGTAGGGCCAGGTAGAATCTGCAGTATATTGGGGTAGGGCCAGGTAGAATCTGCAGTATATTGGGGTAGGGACAGGTAGAATCTGCAGTATATTGGGGTAGGGCCAGGTAGAATCTGCAGTATATTGGGGTAGGGACAGGTAGAATCTGCAGTATATTGGGGTAGGGCCAGGTAGAATCTGCAGTATATTAGGGCCAGGTAGAATCTGCTGTATATTGGGGTGGGGCCAGGTAGAATCTGCAGTATATTGGGGTAGGGCCAGGTAGAATCTGCAGTATATTGGGGTAGGGCCAGGTAGAATCTGCAGTATATTGGGGTAGGGACAGGTAGAATCTGCAGTATATTAGGGCCAGGTAGAATCTGCTGTATATTGGGGTAGGGACAGGTAGAATCTGCTGTATATTGGGGTAGGGACAGGTAGAATCTGCTGTATATTGGGGTAGGGACAGGTAGAATCTGCTGTATATTGGGGTAGGGACAGGTAGAATCTGCAGTATATTGGGGTAGGGCCAGGTAGAATCTGCAGTATATTAGGGTCAGGTAGAATCTGCAGTATATTGAGGTGGGGCCAGGTAGAATCTGCAGTATATTAGGGCCAGGTAGAATCTGCAGTATATTGGGGTAGGGCCAGGTAGAATCTGCAGTATATTGGGGTAGGGACAGGTAGAATCTGCTGTATATTGGGGTAGGGACAGGTAGAATCTGCAGTATATTGGGGTAGGGCCAGGTAGAATCTGCTGATATTGGGGTAGGGACAGGTAGAATCTGCAGTATATTGGGGTAGGGACAGGTAGAATCTGCAGTATATTGGGGTGGGGCCAGGTAGAATCTGCAGATATTGGGGTAGGGACAGGTAGAATCTGCAGTATATTGGGGTAGGGACAGGTAGAATCTGCAGTATATTGGGGGTAGGGCCAGGTAGAATCTGCAGTATATTAGGGCCAGGTAGAATCTGCAGTATATTGGGGTGGGGCCAGGTAGAATCTGCTGTATATTGGGGTAGGGACAGGTAGAATCTGCAGTATATTGGGGTAGGGCCAGGTAGAATCTGCAGTATATTGGGGTAGGGACAGGTAGAATCTGCAGTATATTAGGGCCAGGTAGAATCTGCTGTATATTGGGGTAGGGACAGGTAGAATCTGCTGTATATTGGGGTGGGGCCAGGTAGAATCTGCAGTATATTGGGGTAGGGACAGGTAGAATCTGCAGTATATTGGGGTAGGGACAGGTAGAATCTGCAGTATATTGGGGTAGGGACAGGTAGAATCTGCAGTATATTGGGGCCAGGTAGAATCTGGCCAGTATATTGGGGTAGGGCCAGGTAGAATCTGCAGTATATTGGGGTAGGGACAGGTAGAATCTGCTGTATATTGGGGTAGGGCCAGGTAGAATCTGCTGTATATTGGGGTAGGGACAGGTAGAATCTGCTGTATATTGGGGTAGGGACAGGTAGAATCTGCTGTATATTGGGGTAGGGACAGGTAGAATCTGCAGTATATTGGGGTAGGGACAGGTAGAATCTGCAGTATATTGGGGTGGGGCCAGGTAGAATCTGCAGTATATTGGGGTAGGGACAGGTAGAATCTGCAGTATATTGGGGTAGGGCCAGGTAGAATCTGCAGTATATTGGGGTAGGGCCAGGTAGAATCTGCAGTATATTGGGGTAGGGCCAGGTAGAATCTGCAGTATATTGGGGTAGGGCCAGGTAGAATCTGCAGTATATTGGGGTAGGGACAGGTAGAATCTGCAGTATATTGGGGTAGGGCCAGGTAGAATCTGCTGTATATTGGGGTAGGGACAGGTAGAATCTGCAGTATATTAGGGCCAGGTAGAATCTGCAGTATATTGGGGTAGGGACAGGTAGAATCTGCTGTATATTGGGGTAGGGACAGGTAGAATCTGCTGTATATTGGGGTAGGGACAGGTAGAATCTGCTGTATATTGGGGGTAGGGACAGGTAGAATCTGCAGTATATTGGGTAGGGGCCAGGTAGAATCTGCTGTATATTGGGGTACGGCCAGGTAGAATCTGCTGTATATTGGGGTAGGGACAGGTAGATTCTGCAGTATATTAGGGCCAGGTAGAATCTGCAGTATATTGGGAGGGCCAGGTAGAATCTGCCAGTATATTGGGGGCAGGGCCAGGTAGAATCTGCAGTATATTGGGGTAGGGACAGGTAGAATCTGCTGTATATTGGGGTAGGGACAGGTAGAATCTGCTGTATATTGGGGTAGGGACAGGTAGAATCTGCTGTATATTGGGGTAGGGACAGGTAGAATCTGCAGTATATTAGGGCCAGGTAGAATCTGCAGTATATTGGGGGTAGCCAGGTAGAATCTGCAGTATATTGGGGTAGGGACAGGTAGAATCTGCAGTATATTGGGGTAGGGACAGGTAGAATCTGCAGTATATTGGGGGTAGGGCCAGGTAGAATCTGCAGTATATTGGGGTAGGGACAGGTAGAATCTGCAGTATATTGGGGTAGGGACAGGTAGAATCTGCTGTATATTGGGGTAGGGACAGGTAGAATCTGCTGTATATTGGGGTGGGGCCAGGTAGAATCTGCAGTATATTGGGGTAGGGACAGGTAGAATCTGCAGTATATTGGGGTAGGGACAGGTAGAATCTGCAGTATATTGGGGTAGGGCCAGGTAGAATCTGCAGTATATTAGGGCCAGGTAGAATCTGCAGTATATTAGGGCCAGGTAGAATCTGCAGTATATTAGGGCCAGGTAGAATCTGCTGTATATTAGGGCCAGGTAGAATCTGCTGTATATTGGGTTGGGACCAGGTAGAATCTGCAGTATATTGGGGTAGGGACAGGTAGAATCCGCTGTATATTGGGGTAGGGACAGGTAGAATCTGCTGTATATTGGGGTAGGGACAGGTAGAATCTGCAGTATATTAGGGCCAGGTAGAATCTGCAGTAAATTGTGGTAGGGACAGGTAGAATCTGCTGTATATTGGGGTAGGGACAGGTAGAATCTGCAGTATATTGGGGCCAGGTAGAATCTGCAGTATATTGGGGTGGGGCCAGGTAGAATCTGCAGTATATTGGGGTAGGGCCAGGTAGAATCTGCAGTATATTGGGGTAGGGACAGGTAGAATCTGCTGTATATTGGGGTAGGGACAGGTAGAATCTGCAGTATATTGGGGTAGGGCCAGGTAGAATCTGCTGTATATTGGGGTAGGGCCAGGTAGAATCTGCAGTATATTGGGTAAGGGCCAGGTAGAATCTGCAGTATATTGGGGTAGGGACAGGTAGAATCTGCAGTATATTGGGGTAGGGCCAGGTAGAATCTGCTGTATATTGGGGGTAGGGGCCAGGTAGAATCTGCAGTATATTGGGGTAGGGCCAGGTAGAATCTGCAGTATATTGGGGTAGGGGCCAGGTAGAATCTGCAGTATATTGGGGTAGGGACAGGTAGAATCTGCAGTATATTAGGGCCAGGTAGAATCTGCTGTATATTGGGGTAGGGACAGGTAGAATCTGCTGTATATTGGGGTAGGGACAGGTAGAATCTGCTGTATATTGGGGTAGGGACAGGTAGAATCTGCAGTATATTGGGGTAGGGACAGGTAGAATCTGCAGTATATTGGGGTAGGGCCAGGTAGAATCTGCAGTATATTGGGGTAGGGACAGGTAGAATCTGCAGTATATTGGGGTAGGGACAGGTAGAATCTGCAGTATATTGGGGTGGGGCCAGGTAGAATCTGCAGTATATTAGGGCCAGGTAGAATCTGCAGTATATTGGGGTAGGGCCAGGTAGAATCTGCAGTATATTGGGGTAGGGACAGGTAGAATCTGCTGTATATTGGGGTAGGGACAGGTAGAATCTGCAGTATATTGGGTGGGGCCAGGTAGAATCTGCTGTATATTGGGGTAGGGACAGGTAGAATCTGCTGTATATTGGGGTAGGGACAGGTAGAATCTGCAGTAAATTAGGGCCAGGTAGAATCTGCAGTATATTTTGGTAGGGACAGGTAGAATCTGCAGTATATTTTGGTAGGGACAGGTAGAATCTGCAGTATATTGGGGGTAGGGCCAGGTAGAATCTGCAGTATATTAGGGCCAGGTAGAATCTGCAGTATATTGGGGTGGGGCCAGGTAGAATCTGCAGTATATTGGGGGTAGGGACAGGTAGAATCTGCAGTATATTGGGGTAGGGCCAGGTAGAATCTGCAGTATATTGGGGTAGGGACAGGTAGAATCTGCAGTATATTAGGGCCAGGTAGAATCTGCTGTATATTGGGGTAGGGACAGGTAGAATCTGCTGTATATTGGGGTAGGGACAGGTAGAATCTGCAGTATATTGGGGTAGGGACAGGTAGAATCTGCAGTATATTGGGGTAGGGACAGGCAGAATCTGCAGTGTATTGGGGGTAGGGACAGGTAGAATCTGCAGTATATTGGGGCCAGGTTAGGTAGAATCTGCAGTATATTGGGGGTAGGGCCAGGTAGAATCTGCAGTATATTGGGGTAGGGACAGGTAGAATCTGCTGTATATTGGGGTAGGGCCAGGTAGAATCTGCTGTATATTGGGGTAGGGACAGGTAGAATCTGCTGTATATTGGGGTAGGGACAGGTAGAATCTGCTGTATATTGGGGTAGGGACAGGTAGAATCTGCTGTATATTGGGGTAGGGACAGGTAGAATCTGCAGTATATTAGGGCCAGGTAGAATCTGCAGTATATTGGGGTGGGGCCAGGTAGAATCTGCAGTATATTGGGGTAGGGACAGGTAGAATCTGCTGTATATTGGGGTAGGGACAGGTAGAATCTGCAGTATATTGGGGTAGGGCCAGGTAGAATCTGCAGTATATTGGGGGTAGGGCCAGGTAGAATCTGCAGTATATTGGGGTAGGGCCAGGTAGAATCTGCAGTATATTGGGGGTAGGGCCAGGTAGAATCTGCAGTATATTGGGGTACGGCCAGGTAGAATCTGCTGTATATTGGGGTAGGGACAGGTAGATTCTGCAGTATATTAGGGCCAGGTAGAATCTGCAGTATATTGGGGTAGGGACAGGTAGAATCTGCTGTATATTGGGGTAGGGACAGGTAGAATCTGCTGTATATTGGGGTAGGGACAGGTAGAATCTGCTGTATATTGGGGTAGGGACAGGTAGAATCTGCAGTATATTAGGGACAGGTAGAATCTGCTGTATATTGGGGTAGGGCCAGGTAGAATCTGCAGTATATTGGGGTAGGGACAGGTAGAATCTGCAGTATATTAGGGCCAGGTAGAATCTGCAGTATATTAGGGCCAGGTAGAATCTGCAGTATATTGGGGGTAGGGCCAGGTAGAATCTGCAGTATATTGGGGTAGGGACAGGTAGAATCTGCTGTATATTGGGGTAGGGACAGGTAGAATCTGCTGTATATTGGGGTAGGGACAGGTAGAATCTGCTGTATATTGGGGTAGGGACAGGTAGAATCTGCAGTATATTGGGGGTAGGGACAGGTAGAATCTGCAGTATATTGGGGTAGGGGCCAGGTAGAATCTGCAGTATATTGGGGTAGGGACAGGTAGAATCTGCAGTATATTGGGGTAGGGACAGGTAGAATCTGCAGTATATTGGGGTAGGGCCAGGTAGAATCTGCAGTATATTGGGGTAGGGACAGGTAGAATCTGCAGTATATTAGGGCCAGGTAGAATCTGCTGTATATTGGGGTAGGGACAGGTAGAATCTGCTGTATATTGGGGTAGGGCCAGGTAGAATCTGCAGTATATTGGGGTAGGGACAGGTAGAATCTGCAGTATATTGGGGTAGGGACAGGTAGAATCTGCAGTATATTGGGGTAGGGACAGGTAGAATCTGCAGTATATTGGGGGTAGGGACAGGTAGAATCTGCAGTATATTGGGGTAGGGACAGGTAGAATCTGCAGTATATTGGGGGTAGGGACAGGTAGAATCTGCTGTATATTGGGGGTAGGGACAGGTAGAATCTGCTGTATATTGGGGTAGGGACAGGTAGAATCTGCTGTATATTGGGGTAGGGACAGGTAGAATCTGCTGTATATTGGGGTAGGGACAGGTAGAATCTGCTGTATATTGGGGTAGGGACAGGTAGAATCTGCAGTATATTGAGGCCAGGTAGAATCTGCAGTATATTGGGGTAGGGCCAGGTAGAATCTGCAGTATATTAGGGCCAGGTAGAATCTGCAGTATATTGGGGTAGGGCCAGGTAGAATCTGCAGTATATTAGGGCCAGGTAGAATCTGCAGTATATTGGGGCCAGGTAGAATCTGCTGTATATTGGGGTAGGGACCAGGTAGAATCTGCAGTATATTGGGGTAGGGACAGGTAGAATCTGCTGTATATTGGGGTAGGGACAGGTAGAATCTGCTGTATATTGGGGTAGGGACAGGTAGAATCTGCAGTATATTAGGGCCAGGTAGAATCTGCAGTATATTGGGGTAGGGACAGGTAGAATCTGCTGTATATTGGGGTAGGGACAGGTAGAATCTGCAGTATATTGGGGCCAGGTAGAATCTGCAGTATATTGGGGTGGGGCCAGGTAGAATCTGCAGTATATTGGGGTAGGGACAGGTAGAATCTGCAGTATATTGGGGTAGGGACAGGTAGAATCTGCTGTATATTGGGGTAGGGCCAGGTAGAATCTGCAGTATATTGGGGTAGGGCCAGGTAGAATCTGCTGTATATTGGGGTGGGGCCAGGTAGAATCTGCAGTATATTGGGGTAGGGCCAGGTAGAATCTGCAGTATATTGGGGTAGGGACAGGTAGAATCTGCAGTATATTGGGGTAGGGCCAGGTAGAATCTGCTGTATATTGGGGTAGGGACAGGTAGAATCTGCTGTATATTGGGGTAGGGCCAGGTAGAATCTGCTGTATATTGGGGTAGGGCCAGGTAGAATCTGCTGTATATTGGGGTAGGGACAGGTAGAATCTGCTGTATATTGGGGTAGGGACAGGTAGAATCTGCTGTATATTGGGGGTAGGGACAGGTAGAATCTGCAGTATATTGGGGTAGGGACAGGTAGAATCTGCAGTATATTAGGGTCAGGTAGAATCTGCAGTATATTGGGGTAGGGGCCAGGTAGAATCTGCAGTATATTAGGGCCAGGTAGAATCTGCAGTATATTGGGGTAGGGCCAGGTAGAATCTGCAGTATATTGGGGTAGGGACAGGTAGAATCTGCAGTATATTGGGGTAGGGACAGGTAGAATCTGCTGTATATTGGGGTAGGGGCCAGGTAGAATCTGCTGTATATTGGGGTAGGGACAGGTAGAATCTGCAGTATATTGGGGTAGGGACAGGTAGAATCTGCAGTATATTAGGGCCAGGTAGAATCTGCAGTATATTGGTAGGGACAGGTAGAATCTGCAGTATATTGGGGTAGGGACAGGTAGAATCTGCAGTATATTGGGGTAGGGCCAGGTAGAATCTGCAGTATATTAGGGCCAGGTAGAATCTGCAGTATATTGGGGTAGGGGCCAGGTAGAATCTGCTGTATATTGGGGTAGGGACAGGTAGAATCTGCAGTATATTGGGGTAGGGCCAGGTAGAATCTGCAGTATATTGGGGGTAGGGACAGGTAGAATCTGCAGTATATTGGGGTAGGGCCAGGTAGAATCTGCTGTATATTGGGGTAGGGACAGGTAGAATCTGCTGTATATTGGGGTAGGGCCAGGTAGAATCTGCAGTATATTGGGGTAGGGACAGGTAGAATCTGCAGTATATTGGGGTAGGGACAGGTAGAATCTGCAGTATATTGGGGTAGGGACAGGTAGAATCTGCAGTATATTGGGGCCAGGTAGAATCTGCAGTATATTGGGGTTAGGGCCAGGTAGAATCTGCAGTATATTGGGGTAGGGACAGGTAGAATCTGCTGTATATTGGGGGTAGGGCCAGGTAGAATCTGCTGTATATTGGGGTAGGGACAGGTAGAATCTGCTGTATATTGGGGTAGGGACAGGTAGAATCTGCTGTATATTGGGGTAGGGACAGGTAGAATCTGCTGTATATTGGGGTAGGGACAGGTAGAATCTGCAGTATATTAGGGCCAGGTAGAATCTGCAGTATATTGGGGTGGGGCCAGGTAGAATCTGCAGTATATTGGGGTAGGGACAGGTAGAATCTGCTGTATATTGGGGTAGGGACAGGTAGAATCTGCAGTATATTGGGGGTAGGGCCAGGTAGAATCTGCAGTATATTGGGGTAGGGCCAGGTAGAATCTGCAGTATATTGGGGGTAGGGCCAGGTAGAATCTGCAGTATATTGGGGTAGGGCCAGGTAGAATCTGCAGTATATTGGGGGTAGGGCCAGGTAGAATCTGCAGTATATTGGGGTAGGGCCAGGTAGAATCTGCTGTATATTGGGGTAGGGACAGGTAGAATCTGCAGTATATTAGGGCCAGGTAGAATCTGCAGTATATTGGGGTAGGGACAGGTAGAATCTGCAGTATATTGGGGTAGGGACAGGTAGAATCTGCTGTATATTGGGGTAGGGACAGGTAGAATCTGCTGTATATTGGGGTAGGGACAGGTAGATTCTGCAGTATATTAGGGCCAGGTAGAATCTGCTGTATATTGGGGTACGGCCAGGTAGAATCTGCTGTATATTGGGGTAGGGACAGGTAGAATCTGCAGTATATTTTGGTAAGGCCAGGTAGAATCTGCAGTATATTGGGGTAGGGACAGGTAGAATCTGCTGTATATTGGGGTAGGCACAGGTAGAATCCGCTGTATATTGGGGAAGGGACAGATAGGATCTGCTGTATATTGGGGTAGGGACAGGTAGAATCTGCAGTATATTGGGAGTAGGGACCAGGTAGAATCTGCAGTATATTGGGGTAGGGACAGGTAGAATCCGATGAATATTGGGGTAGGGACAGGTAGAATCTGCAGTATATTTTGGTAAGGCCAGGTAGAATCTGCAGTATATTGGGGTAGGGACAGGTAGAATCTGCTGTATATTGGGGTAGGGACAGGTAGAATCTGCAGTATATTGGGGTAGGGACAGGTAGAATCTGCTGTATATTGGGGTAGGGCCAGGTAGAATCTGCTGTATATTGGGGTAGGGCCAGGTAGAATCTGCAGTATATTGGGGGTAGGGCCAGGTAGAATCTGCTGTATATTGGGGGTTGGGCCAGGTAGAATCTGCAGTATATTGGGGGTAGGGCCAGGTAGAATCTGCAGTATATTGGGGTAGGGCCAGGTAGAATCTGCAGTATATTGGGGTAGGGCCAGGTAGAATCTGCAGTATATTAGGGTCAGGTAGAATCTGCTGTATATTGGGGTAGGGACCAGGTAGAATCTGCAGTATATTGGGGTAGGGCCAGGTAGAATCTGCAGTATATTAGGGCCAGGTAGAATCTGCTGTATATTGGGGTAGGGGCCAGGTAGAATCTGCAGTATATTGGGGTAGGGGCCAGGTAGAATCTGCAGTATATTGGGGTAGGGACAGGTAGAATCTGCAGTATATTGGGGTAGGGACAGGTAGAATCTGCAGTATATTGGGGTAGGGACCAGGTAGAATCTGCAGTATATTGGGGTAGGGCCAGGTAGAATCTGCAGTATATTGGGGTGGGGCCAGGTAGAATCTGCAGTATATTGGGGTAGGGACAGGTAGAATCTGCTGTATATTGGGGTAGGGACAGGTAGAATCTGCAGTATATTGGGGTAGGGACCAGGTAGAATCTGCAGTATATTGGGGGTAGGGCCAGGTAGAATCTGCAGTATATTGGGGTAGGGCCAGGTAGAATCTGCAGTATATTGGGGTAGGGCCAGGTAGAATCTGCAGTATATTGGGGTAGGGCCAGGTAGAATCTGCAGTATATTGGGGTAGGGACAGGTAGAATCTGCAGTATATTGGGGTAGGGCCAGGTAGAATCTGCTGTATATTGGGGTAGGGCCAGGTAGAATCTGCTGTATATTGGGGTAGGGCCAGGTAGAATCTGCTGTATATTGGGGTGGGGCCAGGTAGAATCTGCTGTATATTGGGGTAGGGACAGGTAGAATCTGCTGTATATTGGGGTAGGGACAGGTAGAATCTGCTGTATATTGGGGTAGGGACAGGTAGAATCTGCTGTATATTGGGGTAGGGACAGGTAGAATCTGCAGTATATTGGGGTAGGGACAGGTAGAATCTGCAGTATATTGGGGTAGGGCCAGGTAGAATCTGCAGTATATTAGGGTCAGGTAGAATCTGCAGTATATTGAGGTGGGGCCAGGTAGAATCTGCAGTATATTAGGGCCAGGTAGAATCTGCAGTATATTGGGGTTAGGGCCAGGGAGAATTTGCAGTACATTGGGGTAGGGACAGGTAGAATCTGCTGTATATTGGGGTAGGGACAGGTAGAATCTGCAATATATTGGGGTGGGGCCAGGTAGAATCTGCTGTATATTGGGGTAGGGACAGGTAGAATCTGCTGATATTGGGGTAGGGACAGGTAGAATCTGCAGTAAATTAGGGCCAGGTAGATTCTGCAGTATATTTTGGTAGGGACAGGTAGAATCTGCAGTATATTTTGGTAGGGACAGGTAGAATCTGCAGTATATTGGGGGTAGGGCCAGGTAGAATCTGCAGTATATTAGGGCCAGGTAGAATCTGCAGTATATTGGGGTGGGGCCAGGTAGAATCTGCTGTATATTGGGGGTAGGGACAGGTAGAATCTGCAGTATATTGGGGTAGGGCCAGGTAGAATCTGCAGTATATTGGGGGTAGGGACAAGTAGAATCTGCAGTATATTAGGGCCAGGTAGAATCTGCTGTATATTGGGGTAGGGACAGGTAGGATCTGCTGTATATTGGGGTGGGGCCAGGTAGAATCTGCAGTTTATTGGGGTAGGGACAGGTAGAATCTGCATCATATTGGGGTAGGGACAGGCAGAATCTGCAGTGTATTGGGGTAGGGACGGGTAGAATCTGCAGTATATTGGGGCCAGGTATATTAGGGCCAGTATATTGGGGGTAGGGCCAGGTAGAATCTGCAGTATATTGGGGTAGGGACAGGTAGAATCTGCTGTATATTGGGGTAGGGCCAGGTAGAATCTGCTGTATATTGGGGTAGGGACAGGTAGAATCTGCTGTATATTGGGGTAGGGACAGGTAGAATCTGCTGTATATTGGGGTAGGGACAGGTAGAATCTGCTGTATATTGGGGTAGGGACAGGTAGAATCTGCAGTATATTAGGGCCAGGTAGAATCTGCAGTATATTGGGGTGGGGCCAGGTAGAATCTGCAGTATATTGGGGTAGGGACAGGTAGAATCTGCTGATATTGGGGTAGGGACAGGTAGAATCTGCAGTATATTGGGGTAGGGCCAGGTAGAATCTGCAGTATATTGGGGGTAGGGCCAGGTAGAATCTGCAGTATATTGGGGTAGGGCCAGGTAGAATCTGCAGTATATTGGGGGTAGGGCCAGGTAGAATCTGCAGTATATTGGGGTACGGCCAGGTAGAATCTGCTGTATATTGGGGTAGGGACAGGTAGATTCTGCAGTATATTAGGGCCAGGTAGAATCTGCAGTATATTGGGTTAGGGACAGGTAGAATCTGCTGTATATTGGGGTAGGGACAGGTAGAATCTGCTGTATATTGGGGTAGGGACAGGTAGAATCTGCTGTATATTGGGGTAGGGACAGGTAGATTCTGCAGTATATTAGGGCCAGGTAGAATCTGCTGTATATTGGGGTACGGCCAGGTAGAATCTGCTGTATATTGGGGTAGGGACAGGTAGATTCTGCAGTATATTAGGGCCAGGTAGAATCTGCAGTATATTGGGGTAGGGACAGGTAGAATCTGCTGTATATTGGGGTAGGGACAGGTAGGATCTGCTGTATATTGGGGTAGGGACAGGTAGAATCTGCAGTATATTAGGGCCAGGTAGAATCTGCAGTATATTGGGGTAGGGACAGGTAGAATCCGCTGTATATTGGGGTAGGGACAGGTAGAATCTGCAGTATATTAGGGCCAGGTAGAATCTGCAGTATATTTTGGTAGGGACAGGTAGAATCTGCTGTATATTGGGGTAGGGACAGGTAGAATCTGCAGTATATTGGGGTAGGGACAGGTAGAATCTGCTGTAAATTGGGGTAGGGCCAGGTAGAATCTGCTGTATATTGGGGTAGGGCCAGGTAGAATCTGCAGTATATTGGGGGTAGGGCCAGGTAGAATCTGCTGTATATTGGGGGTAGGCCAAGGTAGAATCTGCTGTATATTGGGGGTAGGGCCAGGTAGAATCTGCAGTATATTGGGGGTAGGGCCAGGTAGAATCTGCAGTATATTGGGGGTAGGGCCAGGTAGAATCTGCAGTATATTAGGGCCAGGTAGAATCTGCTGTATATTGGGGTGGGACCAGGTAGAATCTGCAGTATATTGGGGTAGGGCCAGGTAGAATCTGCAGTATATTAGGGCCAGGTAGAATCTGCTGTATATTGGGTTGGGGCCAGGTAGAATCTGCAGTATATTGGGGTAGGGACAGGTAGAATCCGCTGTATATTGGGGTAGGGACAGGTAGAATCTGCAGCATATTGGGGTAGGGACAGGTAGAATCTGCAGCATATTGGGGTAGGGACGGGTAGAATCTGCAGTATATTGGGGTAGGGCCAGGTAGAATCTGCAGTATATTAGGGCCAGGTATATTAGGGCCAGTATATTGGGGGTAGGGCAAGGTAGAATCTGCTGTATATTGGGGGTAGGGACAGGTAGAATCTGCTGTATATTGGGGTAGGGACAGGTAGAATCTGCTGTATATTGGGGTAGGGACAGGTAGAATCTGCTGTATATTGGGGTAGGGACAGGTAGAATCTGCTGTATATTGGGGTAGGGACAGGTAGAATCTGCTGTATATTGGGGTAGGGACAGGTAGAATCTGCAGTATATTAGGGCCAGGTAGAATCTGCAGTATATTGGGGTAGGGCCAGGTAGAATCTGCAGTATATTGGGGTAGGGCCAGGTAGAATCTGCAGTATATTGGGGTAGGGCCAGGTAGAATCTGCAGTATATTGGGGTTGGGCCAGGTAGAATCTGCAGTATATTGGGGGTAGGGCCAGGTAGAATCTGCAGCGTATTGGGGGTAGGGCCAGGTAGAATCTGCAGTATATTGGGGGTAGGGCCAGGTAGAATCTGCAGTATATTAGGGCCAGGTAGAATCTGCAGTATATTAGGGCCAGGTAGAATCTGCAGTATATTAGGGCCAGGTAGAATCTGCAGTATATTGGGGTAGGGACAGGTAGAATCTGCAGTATATTGGGGTGGGGCCAGGTAGAATCTGCAGTATATTAGGGCCAGGTAGAATCTGCTGTATATTGGGGTAGGGCCAGGTAGAATCTGCAGTATATTGGGGTGGGGCCAGGTAGAATCTGCAGTATATTGGGGTAGGGCCAGGTAGAATCTGCAGTATATTGGGGTAGGGCCAGGTAGAATCTGCAGTATATTGGGGTGGGGACAGGTAGAATCTGCAGTATATTGGGGTAGGGCCAGGTAGAATCTGCAGTATATTGGGGTAGGGCCAGGTAGAATCTGCAGTATATTGGGGTAGGGCCAGGTAGAATCTGCAGTATATTGGGGTAGGGCCAGGTAGAATCTGCAGTATATTGGGGTAGGGCCAGGTAGAATCTGCAGTATATTGGGGTAGGGCCAGGTAGAATCTGCAGTATATTGGGGTAGGGCCAGGTAGAATCTGCAGTATATTGGGGTAGGGCCAGGTAGAATCTGCAGTATATTGGGGTAGGGCCAGGTAGAATCTGCTGTATATTGTGGTACTCACTCTTTAGTTTGGAGCGAACTTTATTGGCCAACTTCTTAATGTCCGTCATCAGAACTTCCAGGTCCCCCTTCGTCTCTGAGGAGAGAGAACAGAGGACATGAGAAGAGAGGAGAGGAGAATAGAAGAGAGGAGAGGACACGAGAAGGGAGGAGAGGACACGAGAAAAGAGATGACAGGAGAGGACATGAGAAGAAAGGACATGAGGAGAGAGGACATGAGAAGAAAGAGTGACATGAGCTTTTATGTGGATATTATCACATGATACGCTAAATTACAATCAGACATTCTCAATCAACGAATGAGAGAAACCACATATTCTAAATGAATGAGAGAAACCACATATTCTAAATGAATGAGAGAAACCACATATTCAAAATGAATGAGAGAAACCACATATTCTAAATGAATGAGAGGAACCACATATTCTAAATGAATGAGAGAAACCACATATTCTAAATGAATGAGAGAAACCACATATTCTAAATGAATGAGAGAAACCACATATTCTAAATGAATGAGAGGAACCACATATTCTAAATGAATGAGAGGAACCACATATTCTAAATGAATGAGAGAAACCACATATTCTAAATGAATGAGAGAAACCACATATTCTAAATGAATGAGAGGAAAAGAAGGGTATTAATGGAGGAAAGTGGAAGAGGAGAGGACAGTGGAGAAGAGGAGAGGACAGTGGAGAAGAGGAGGGTGGAGAAGAGGAGGGTGGAGAAGAGGAGAGGACAGTGGAGAAGAGGAGGGTGGAGAAGAGGAGAGGAGGGTGGAGAAGAGGAGAGGACAGTGGAGAAGAGGAGAGGATAGTGGAGAAGAGGAGAGGAGGGTGGAGAAGAGGAGAGGAAAGGGGATAGAGGAAGAGAGGAAAGGGATAGAGGGAAGTGGAGGAGAGTGGGGTGTCCCTGCAGGAGGTCTGTGCTGTGTAGTGTCCACTTTATTGCTCTGTCTCTGGTAAAACAGGAGTTATGAAGCAGGAATCAACACACAGTCAACTTTAGGGCGGCAGACAGGGCTGCACACACAGCACAGCACAGCCCAGCCCGGGGCTAGACAGACATTCACACTCGAGAGATGCTGGACACACAGACGCATGCAGTCATGACATTCACAGTGACGCACGCACGTACACAAACAGCAAAATCCATGATGCACATTTAACTCTGAAAGTGTGTCAGTGAACATACAGTATGTTGACACCCCTTCAAATTAGTGGATTTGGCTATTTCAGGCACACCCGTTGCTGACGGGTGTATACAATCGAGAACACAGCCATACAATCTCCATAGACAAACACTGGCAGTAGAATGGCCTTACTGAATAGCTCAGTGACCTTCAACGTGGCACCGTCATAGGATGCCACCTTTCCAACAAGTCAGTTCATCACATTTCTGCCCTGCTAGAGCTGCCCCGGTCAACTAAGTGAAGTGGAAACGTCTAGGAGCAACAACGGCTCAGACCACACAAGCTCACAGAACAGCACCGCCGAGTGCTGAAGCAAGTAGAGCATAACAAACGTCTGTCCTCGGTTGCAACACTCAATGCTGAGTTCCAAACTGCCTCTGGAAGCAACGTCAGCACAAGAACTGTTCGTCATGAGCATCATGAAATGGGTTTCCATGGCCGAGTAGCCGCACACAAGCCTAAGATCACCTTGCGCAATGCCAAGTGTTGGCTGGAGGGGTGTAAAGGTCGCCGCCATTGGACTCTGGAGTAGCGGAAACGCCTTCCCTGGATTGATGAAGCGTGATTCATCACTCTAGAGAACGCGTTTCCACAACTCCCGAGTCTGGGTTTGCTACTCCAAAATCTGGGTTTGGCGGATGCCAGGAGAACGCTACCTGCCCCAATGCATAGTGCTGTAAAGTTCTGTAGAGGAGGAATAATGGGGCTGTTTTTCATGGTTCGGGCCCCTTAATGTTAACGCTACAAGCATACAATGACATTTTAAGACTATTCTGTGCTTCAGAGGGGTTGGGTTAAATGCGGAAGACACATTTCAGTTGAACGCATTCTGACTAGGTATCTCCCTTTCCAACTTTGTTGCAAAAGTTTGTGGAACGCCGGAACAACCATCTCTCTCTCTCTCTCTCTCTCTCTCTCTCTCTCTCTCTCTCTCTCTCTCTCTCTCTCTCTCTCTCTCTCTCTCTCTCTCTCTCTCTCTCTCTCTCTCTCTCTCTCTCTCTCTCTCTCTCTCTCTCTCTCTCTCTCTCTCTCTCTCTCTCTCTCTCTCTCTCTCTCTCTCTCTCTCTCTCTCACTAGGCAAGTCAGTTAAGAACAAATTCTTATTTACAATGATGGCAAAAGACCTCCTGCGGAGCACCCTTACCTGCCGATCTACAAATTGTCTCCGTAATCTAGCATGGGTAGGATGGTCATCTGAATCAGGGTTAGTTTGGCAGTTAGCCTGCAGCTTTGATATGTGCTGAGAGAAGGACAGTGTACTGTCTAGCCATACTCCCAGGTACTTGTATGAGGTGACTACCTCAAGCTCTAAACCCTCAGAGGTAGTAATCACACCTGTGGGGAGAGGGGCATTCTTCTTACCAAACCACATAACCTTTGTTTTGGAGGTGTTCAGAACAAGGTTAAGGGTAGAGAAAGCTTGTTGGACACTAAGAAAGCTTTGTTGTAGAGCGTTTAACACAGAATCTGGGGAGGGGCCAGCTGAGTATAATACTGTATCATCTACATATAAATGGATGAGAGAGCTTCCTACTGGCTGAGCTATGTTGGATTGAGCCTTGGGGTACTCCCTTGGTGACAGGCAGTGGCTGAGACTGCAGATTTTCTGACTTTATACACTGCACTCTTTGAGAGAGGTAGTTAGCAAACCAGGCCAAAGACACCCTCAAAGACACCAATACTCTCCTTAGCCGACCCACAAGAATGGAATGGTTTACCGTATCAAAATCTTTGGCCAAGTCAATAAAAATAGCAGCACAACATTGCTTAGAATCAAGGGCAATGGTGACATCATTGAGGACCTTTAAGGTTGCAGTGACACATCCATAACCTGAGCAGAAACCAGATTGCGTGTACCCGAGAGAATACTATAGACATCAAGAAAGTTTTTCAACACTTTTGATAAACAGGGCAAAATAGAAATAGGCCTATAACAGTTAGGATCAGCTTAAACTCCCCCTTTAAATAAATGATGAACCGTGGCTGCCTTCCAAGCAATGGGAACCTCCCCAGAAAGGAGAGACAGGTTTGGCGATGACAGGGGCAGCAACCTTAAAGAAGAAAGGGTCTAAACCATCTGACCCAGTTTAAGGAGCTCCTTTAGCACCTCGGACTCAGTGACCGCCTGCAGGGAGAAACTTTGTAGTGGGGCAGGGGAAAAAGAGGGAGGAGCATCAGGGATAGTCGCATTAGAAGGGGTGGGAGATGAGGAAATGTTGGACGGGCAAGGAGGCATGGCTGAGTCAAATAGGAATCCTGACCTAATGAATTGGTGATTAAAGAGCTCAGCCATGTGCTTCTTGTCAGTAACAACCACATCATCAACATTAAGGGACATGGGCAGCTGTGAGGAGGGTTTATTCTCCAGGTCTTTAACCTTTTTCCAGAATTTATTGGGGTTAGACCCACAGAGAGAGAACTGCTCCTTAAAGTAACTAACTTTGGCCTTCCGGACAGCCTGAGTGCACATATTTCTCATTTGCCTGAATGAGAGACAGTCAGCCTGAGTATGCGTGTGCCGAGCCTTTTTGCCAAATGCAATTCTTGAGGTGGAGTAACTCTGCAAGATCATGGTCGAACCAGGGGCTGAACCTGTTTTTAATTCTCATTTTCTTTTTGGGGGCATGTTTGTTAACAATACCAAAAAAGAAGGTCCAAGCGTCTTCGTCAGGGTGGATCAAGCTGATTCTATACCATTTTACAGAGGCCATGTCATGAAGGAAGGGTTGCTCATTAAAGTTTTTTAGCAAGCGTCTCACAAATCAGGACAGGTCGTTTCACTGAGCAGCCATTACAAACACAGGCTGTAAAACAGTGATCACTAAGGTCATTACAGAAAACACCAGACTGATACCTATCAGGATTATTTGTGAGGATAACATCAAGGAGAGTAGCATTTTCTTGTGTCATACCTTGTGGGATTGGTAATAATCTGAGAAAGATTTAGGGAGTCCCATTGCTTTAAGACTTGGTCAGGTGGTTTAAGCATGTCCCAGTTTAGGTCACCAAGCAGGACAAATTCAAACCTGGTGTAAGGGGCCAGGAGACAGCTTAGGGCAGGTAAGGTACAGGCCGGTGCTGATGGAGGACGATAGCACCCAGCAACAGTCAACAAATAGATATATAAAGGTTTAATGCTAAAACCAGCAAATCAAATTGTTTGGGGAAAGACGTGGTGGCGACAACCTAGTACTGAAGGGGATCCTTGGTAAAGATTGCCACTCCCCCACCTTTGGAAGATCTGTCCTGCCAAAAAAGTTTACAACCAGAAAGGTTATCATCAGTATTCAAAGCACTCTTTCTTAACCACGTCTCAGTAATAACCCAACACATCTGGATTGGAGCTGTGAACCCACAGTTTCAATCCATTTTAGGTAATAAGCTTCTAGTGTTAACGTGCAGAAAACCCAGGCTTTTACGAGAGCAGAAATCAGTGAAGCAGATATCAGAGCACCAGTCAGAATTGGGGCTAGCAGCAGTAGATGGGTATATAATCAACATTAATACAATCAGGGCACGGCAGAGGACCGGGAGATCTTTGCAGTGATGATTTATGACATCTGAATGTGCATCAGATGGCAACAAGATCATATTGTACAGCAATTTCATCAGGTAACATGAATACAAAGCCGGCGAGAGGTGGTTAGAATAGGATGGGAGGCCAAAAGTCTGTGTAACCAATAGAGAGTCCCGAGTGTGGGAACAAACAGTCTGTTCCACGGTTGGGTAAAGAAAGTTTCTAGTCAACAAAGTATGCAGGAGTCATGAGGCAAATAGCAAATTGCACAAGAAAAAAATAAAATATATAACGACTTGGGGCTAGCCATTGTAAGTTCAGAGTCACTCACCCCAACAGTGCGTGAGTGCTGGAGGCGAGCGAAAGCTCGGGAGAGAGGGGGGAGTGTGGTGGGGGTACCTGTACCAGACAGTGGGAGACAGGCCAGGGCAGACGGTGAACAGAGAGGGGTGAGTGTGGTGGGGGTACCTGTACCAGACAGAGGTAGACAAGCCAGGGCAGACGGTGAACAGATCACCAGGGGGAATCCAAGCAGCAGTGCAGCAGGCAACAGGAGTAGGTGTCACACCCACTTGGGAGAAGCTTTTATTTCTGGAGGCAGATTCCTTGTAGAAAATGCCAGTGAACAGCAGGAGGGGGCTTCAGAGGATGCTTCAAAGACTCCTGCCACTTGTTGGGCCCAAAGGCCTCGACACCTTTTACGTCACACCTTAGTGCTAATTGAATTTGTATCTGGTCTGTCCTTGCAAGCCTGGGAGCATTAATTCAGCATTCAGTCCCCATAAAGTAAAATATATCATTGTAATGTACTTTATTTTTTATTTTTCTTCTTGGCTTTCAAAATAGCATCAGACAAAACACTACTGTCTCTGCTGTTTGTTTGCTAGAGCACTCTCCGTTTAGTTTGGAAAAAGAAAACCTTGGAAGCAGTAATCTCTCCGGTTAATTTTGGTCAAAAGGCCATGCTGTGGAGGGTAGCATCCTGCATATGTACCTGCCCGAAAAATCCAAGTTTATCTAACTCCAAATATATCCTTTTGTAAAAAACATGTTGAAACATGTGAGAGCTCACATGCAGCTGTGGGGGGCGAGCATATAGGCAATATGAGATACGCCCGCAGCCTTTCCTTCTGGCTATAGGCTATATGAGATACGCCCGCAGCCTTTCCTTCTGGCTATAGGCTATATGAGATACGCCCGCAGCCTTTCCTTCTGACTATAGGCTATATGAGATACGCCCGCAGCCTTTCCTTCTGGCTATAGGCTATATGAGATACGCCCGCAGCCTTTCCTTCTGGCTATAGGCTATATGAGATACGCCCGCAGCCTTTCCTTCTGACTATAGGCTATATGAGATACGCCCGCAGCCTTTCCTTCTGGCTATAGGCAATAAGATTTAAAACAATCCACAACTTATTATTTTGTAAGGGGAAGCTAATGATCCTCTGTGGCCAAATAATGCTTTAGTAGCCTATTTGTATGATTGCATTTATTTCTGTATTGACAGGAGTAGGCTAATTAGGCTGTATCATTGCTTCCCCTAGTCTTATGGAGGCGCCACCTATGAGCCTTTGTCAATCTACTATAGCCCATAGTAAAGTTGACCTACTCTATTGGTCAGCTTGTAAAGTTGGTCATTCTATTGGTCAGCTTTTAAAATTTACCTATTCTATTGGTCAGCTTGTCGAGACAGAAATGGCCGAAACAGACCCTGGGACAGTTGTGGGACGATAGATCCCAGATTCATCCCAGATTCATACAAGGCTCTATAACAGAGGGTTGAAGTTCAGAGTCCTACATTATGTGATGACATGTTTCTGCCTGAGAATCACCGTCCTCTCAGTGCCAACAACAGGCAGCTCAGAGCTCAGCTGTTTAGACTGTCTCTGTCATCACAGCTCAGTCCTAATTATGTTTGACTCAACTCCTGGCTCTCACACACACACACACCAACTCTCTCACACACACACCCACCGACTCTCTCTCTCTCACACACACCAACTCTCTCACACACACACCCACCGACTCTCTCTCTCTCACACACACCAACTCTCTCACACACACACCCACCGACTCTCTCTCTCTCTCTCTCTCTCTCTCTCTCTCACACACACCAACTCTCTCACACACACACCCACCGACTCTCTCTCTCTCTCTCTCTCTCTCTCTCTCTCTCTCACACACACACCAACTCTCTCTCACACACACACACACACACACACACACACACACCCACCGACTCTCTCTCTCTCTCTCTCTCTCTCTCTCTCTCTCTCTCTCTCTCTCTCACACACCAACTCTCTCACACACACACACACCCACCGACTCTCTCTCTCTCACACACACCAACTCTCTCTCACACACCCACCCACCGACTCTCTCTCTCTCTCACACACACCAACTCTCTCACACACACACCCACCGACTCTCTCTCTCACACACACCAACTCTCTCACACACACACCCACCGACTCTCTCTCTCTCTCACACACACACCTTTTCTTCTTGGTACACTAACAGAAACACAATAACTGGTCCCTTTTAAAATCACACACCAATACACTTGTATATTACCCCCCTGTTTTACAGCCTAAGCTGCAAGAGGCTGAACAGCGCCTTGTGCTGAAAATATATCTAACTTGTTATGCAAGAGGCGCACAGCAACAGATGGAGAAAAACTACACCAGTCGAGTAATTCATTTCAACAATAATCTTCGTTTTAATTTGACTTCACAAACAACACGAGTGCTTAATTGGAGTCTATTTCTTCCGAGCCTAGGCCTATATAAAATAACTTAACTGGCTGAGGTAGGCTACGAGGCTTAACGAAAGGAAGATCGGGCCTTATAGAAGTGGGATTTGTATTTATTTATTAGGCCTACTTACAATTGCAACTGGACAAAAATGTATCATCCTACATTAAACAATCACAAAAAAATAAATAAAAAAAAGGCGATGTCTGAATGTGTATATCGCGAGTCTCGGGATAGACTGCTCTAGTAACTAAACAACAAACAGAAAATACTGTCAGCTTGAGACTTAGATAAGTCCTGGATAAGCACTCACAATAATGTTAGTATTTACTTTACAGTCATATAGGCCACTCATTTACTTACCCAATGGGGAAAAGTAGCATTTCCCCTCGGACACAATCTTGTGGATGTTGGGTCAGATGGATGGGATTTTAGTACGCAGGCAGTGCTCGATTGACTTATGTGAAATCCGATTCCTGTTGTATGTCTATATAGAGGAAAATGAGGACTCGATCCAAACATTGTTAGCACATAAAACAAAGGTTTCTTTATTGTGCTGTATTACTCTGAGCATGCCACCCAAAACACACACAAGAACGCGGCACTCCTGAGCGCATCCCTGATTTGGCTCGATGTCTGGAATTCAGTCAGCTCAGTTTGAATTGCGGCCTCATCCAGAGAGGGTATCGTTTTCTTAGCAAAGGAGGAGAATTCTCCACCTGGGCGGACTGTGAGAGGATCACATTAAAGAGACTCGAAACACACTGGCAGCCTATGGGGTTTATGAGGAGAGGCTTAGGGCTGACACCCAGGCTATATTAAAGAGATTAGAAACAGACTGGCAGCCTATGGCGTTTATGAGGAGAGGCTTAGGGCTGGCACCCAGGCTATATTAAAGAGACTAGAACCAGACTGGCACCCAGGCTATATTAAAAGAGACTAGAAACAGACTGGCACTCAGGCTATATTAGACTAGAAACAGACTGGCAGCCTATGGGGTTTATGAAGAGAGGCTTAGGACTGGCACCCAGACTGTATTAAAAGAGACTAGAACCAGACTGGCACCCAGGCTATATTAAAAGAGACTAGAACCAGACTGGCACCCAGGCTATATTAAAATAGACTAGAAACATACTGGCAGCCTATGGGGTTTATGAAGAGAGGCTTAGGACTGGCACCCAGGCTATATTAAAAGAGACTAGAAACAGACTGGCAGCTTATGGGGTTTATGAGGAGCGGCTCAGTGCTGTGTCCCCCCCCCAAGTAGCAGCAGCAATAGTGACTGACACCAGCCAGTCAGCCCTTAATGAGGTCTGGAAATACTCAGGTATAAAATGGCCTGGGGCCCTCTCTCTGATCTAGCAGACGTATCAGGAAGACCTAGCAACCGAGACGTGTTCTCTCCTCTCCTCCTCCCGTCCTCCCTTTTCTCTGCTCCCCTGAGTTAGCCTGTCTCCCAGGCAAACAAACACACACAGGCACACACCAACACGAGACTTTATCAACCCGTCTCAAAGCCTTCCATAAAGCAGGGGTTGGATTTGCAGGGTGGTCTTCAGCAAGACTACAGTGTTCACCAGTATAGTAGTAGTTTGTATAAATACGGGCTGTGGGACTGTAGTCGTCGCAGTGATCCTACAGCATTAGTCATTTCTCAGAAGGAGAGATTTTCTCTCTCTCTCTCTCACCTGTTCATCTTCTTATTTGAATATCATGCTGTCACTGTCACTTATCCACTCAAGCTTAACATTGTTGTCACCTATCGCCCACCAGGTGCCCTTGGAGAGTTCCTCAACACCTTTATAAGCTAATTTCCTGACAATGGCTCACCGCTCTTCGTACTTGGCGACTTCAACCCCCCCGACATCTGCCTTTGATTAATTTCTTTCCAACTCTCTCTTTCTCCTCCTTGCCTCTTTTGACCTCACCCTTTCCCAATCCCCTCCAACTCACAAGGCAATACACTTCACCTCGTCTTTACTAGAGGCTGTTCTCCTACTAATCTCACTGCAACCCCCCTCCAGGTCTCTAATCACTACCTTGTTTCCTTTTGTCTCCCTCTCCTCCAACCCTAGCCACTTAGCCGCTACCCAGCCGGTCATGTGCCGCCGCTTTCTTCGCTCTCTCTCTCCCACTACTCTCTCCTCTTCTATCCTATCATCTCTTCCTTCTGCTAAATCCTTCTCCCTCCTGCCTCCTGATTCTGCCTCTTCAATCCTACTCTCCTCCCTTTCTGCATCCTAAGACTTACACTGTCCCCTTTCCTCCCGGCCGGCTCGGCCCTCCCCTCCTGTTCCGTGGCTGAGTGACTCATTGCAAGCTTACAGAACAGAGCTGCGGGCAGCTGAGCGAAAATGGAAGAAAACTAAACTTCCGTAGGACTCATCATCCTTCCACTCCCTACCTTCTCGTCCTCTGTATCCGCTGCCAAAGACACTTTCCAACCCTGCATTTCAAGCATAGGAAACTAACCCTAGGAAACTAACCGTAGGAAACTATTTTCCACCTTCTCCTCTCTCCTTAGTCACTCAACCAAGACTGCTCTTCTCTGTGTCACGGAGGAGCTGACTCTCACTCCTTTGTTCTCATCCTCCTAGATCTATCCGCTGCCTTCAACACCGTGAACCATTAGATCCTCCTCTCCACCCTCTCAGGGCTGGGAGTCTCAGGCTCTGGACACTCTTGGATTGCATCCTACCTGACAGGCCACTCCTACCAGTGTTTTCTATATCATTTACTTTCATTGTGAGCCGTGTTCAGTTCTATAAGAGAGACAGACCTCCCTTCCTCTCTCTCCCTTCCTCTCCCTCTCTCCCCTGGGCACTAATTGCCTTTCCAAAAATAGAAAGAGAGTAATTCATAATTCCCCAACAGCAGCACATTTACATATAACAAGCTAATAAGCTGCAAAACTCTCCAAACTTCACAGCCAGACAGGACGGGTTACCAAGTTATTTAATTGAAAAATGCCTTGGTAAAGGCCTCCCGAGGGGCGAAGCGGTCTAAGGGATTCGATCCCAGGCTGTGTCACAACCGGCTGTGACCGGGAGTCCCATAGGGATGTGCACAATTGGCCCAGCGTCGTTCGGATTAGGGGAGGGTTTGGCCGGGGTTGCTTTACTTGGCTCATTGCGCTCTAGTGACACCTTGTGGCGGGCCGGGTCCCTGCAGGCTGACTTCGGTCGTCAGTTGAACAGGGTTTCCTCCGACTCATTGATTCAGCTGGCTTCGGGGTTAAGCGAGCGGGTGTTAAGTAGCGCAGTTTGACAGGTCATGTATTTAGGTGTCAGCAGATGTGTTGAAAACAGTGATTGAGGCTAATCTTTATTAGGATTTATCCATTAATGTAACATGTTGATAGATATCATACACTGATCAGAACGGCTGTATAAGAATTTCATCTTAACAGCAATATGTCCCCCATATCAACACATTTCCTGATGTGAAGGAATATATATATATATAAATAAATAAATAAATAAATATATATATATATACACACACACACACACACACACACACACACACACACACACACACACACACACACATATATATACACATACATACATACATACATACACACATACAGTGGGGAGAACACGTATTTGATACACTGCCGATTTTGCAGGTTTTCCTACTTACAAAGCATGTAAGATAATCACATTGTATGATTTTTAAATAATTAATTTGCATTTTATTGCATGACATAAGTATTTGATCACCTACAAACCAGTAAGAATTCTGTCTCTCACAGACCTGTTAGTTTTTCTTTAAGAAGCCCTCCTGTTCTCCACTCATTACCTGTATTAACTGCACCAGTTTGAACTCGTTACCTGTATAAAAGACACCTGTCCACACACTCAATCAAACAGACTCCAACCTCTCCACAATGGCCAAGACCAGAGAGCTGTGTAAGGACATCAGGGATAAAATTGTAGACCTGCACAAGGCTGGGATGGGCTACAGGACAATAGGCAAGCAGCTTGGTGAGAAGGCAACAACTGTTGGCGCAATTATTAGAAAATGGAAGAAGTTCAAGATGACGGTCAATCTCCCTCGGTCTGGGGCACCATGCAAGATCTCACCTCGTGGGCCATCAATGATCATGAGGAAGGTGAGGGATCAGCCCAGAACTACACGGCAGGACCTGGTCAATGACCTGAAGAGAGCTGGGACCACAGTCTCAAAGAAAACCATTAGTAACACACTACGCTGTCATGGATTAAAATCCTGCAGCGCACGCAAGGCCCCCCTGCTCAAGCCAGCGCATGTCCAGGCCCGTCTGAAGTTTGCCAATGACCATCTGGATGATCCAGAGGAGGAATGGGAGAAGGTCATGTGGTCTGATGAGACAAAAATATAGTTTTTTGGTCTAAACTCCACTAGCCGTGTTTGGAGGAAGAAGAAGGAAGAGTACAACCCCAAGAACACCATCCCAACCGTGAAGCATGGAGGTGGAAACATAATTCTTTGGGGATGCTTTTCTGCAAAGGGGACAGGACGACTGCACCGTATTGAGGGGAGGATGGATGGGGCCATGTATCGCGAGATCTCCAGACCTGAACCCAATAGAAAATCTTTGGAGGGAGCTGAAAGTCCGTATTGCCCAGCGACAGCCCCGAAACCTGAAGGATCTGGAGAAGGTCTGTATGGAGGAGTGGGCCAAAATCCCTGCTGCAGTGTGTGCAAACCTGGTCAAGAACTACAGGAAACGTCTGATCTCTGTAATTGCAAACAAAGGTTTCTGTACCAAATATTAAGTTATGCTTTTCTGATGTATCAAATACCTATTTCATGCAATAAAATGCAAATTAATTACTTAAAAATCATACAATGTGATTTTCTGGATTTTTGCTTTAGATTCCGTCACTCACAGTTGAAGAGTACATATGATAAAAATTACAGACTTCTACATGCTTTGTAAGTGGGAAAACCTGCAAAATCGTCAGTGTATCAAATACTTGTTCTCCCCACTGTATGTATGTATGTATGTATGTATGTATGTATGTATATATATATATATAGTACATGCTCTGGCCATAGAGTAAAGAACTTAGAGAATGACTGCTAACTGTGAGATGCTATATCTGGTTCAATGAGACTAATAAATTGGATATAAAAACAAGAAATTGTGCTTTACTGAGGTGGTGGTAGGTGTTTTATGAATTTCCAGCATTGTGTTACTGTGTTGTGTAAATGGCTATAGTAATCTGTATGCCACAAATTGTTACTATGAATGGAACTGGTTTAAACTGGTTGGCTAAGGTATCTAATTTATACACACGCACTGAGACGGAGGACATTTAAATAACTGGAAATTACCGGAGGAGAATAAGTCTTGTATCAAAACCCTCAGAGGAAATCTAGAACAGCCAAATGAAAAACTACAGCTGTTAACAGTAAATTAACGATGGTGAGACCAAAAAAAAAAAAAACGATTTAAAACACATTGTAATGATGGATAGGGTGACAAGGATTTTGTTTTATATTTCAATAATTGCATGTGCAATTTTACCCTGCATTGACGTACTTTGATCACAGTTCAACGGAGGCTGCAGAGATAATGATTTCGTCCACTCCCGCAACACTTTGACACACTGATGAGTTATCACTTTCAAAGATAAACGTGACAGAGTCCAAATCTAACATGAATGGGTGTGTTTCAGACTGAGGGTGTTCACTCTGACGGATCCACAGAACCTGGAGAGAAGAGGCTGCCTGTGCACTGATCATACCCACAGCTAGGAGAGCACAGAGATGGATACAGGATTATGTTGATGACCCCTCTTCACAGAAACAGAAAGATAGGGTCAGGTGTCCGGTGCTGACACTCCAGCATGACAGTCATTAGACCAGAGATGTCATGGGAATGACATGACATTAGATGAAAATCATAATGTAGAGAGTGTTCTTTCTTTGGGACCAGCAGCTCAAGCACTTCTCTATAATATTGAAGTGCCTTTGTGTGTGGTTCAGTTTTACTGTCAGGGTAGCTGATCTGTGTCAGGGAGGCCGGACTGTGTTCACACTCTTAGTTAATAAAATTAAATTGTACTCAACATGTCGGCCCAGTATTTCTAAATAAATCCACACAATCAATCACTGTTTTTTATGAAATGGAGAGTGAGCTAAATTTGAAACTTGTTTAATAAATGGTTAAATGATGGTTAAATAAGGGTTAAATTATTGCTACATATTAAGCACATGCACTATTCCCTTGTAGTCATTCTTAAAGTAATATCTCCTGGACAGATTACGTAAACAGCATCTGACCAAATTACGTGAGATTTTAGTTTACTCTTACAGTAAAAAGCTATTAGCCAGGCAGCTTGGGTAATCCAAGGATCAATGATTGGGACATCGCTGGATCAGATCCTCTAGTTGGAATGTGTTTACAGTATCATTCACATTGTCCTTGTGGGAGCAGTCTAAATGATTGGTCTATACGATCTGCAGCTCGTGGCTGTCTGAGAGTCCACAGCTGGCCTTGTGTTCATTAAAGAGCTTGACCAGGGATTCCATGTAGAGGCCATGATAATGGTCCACCTCCTCCTGAGTGGGGGAAGGCCTCTTTGGCACTGGGATAGGACTACCCACTACAGTGGTGACCGGGCAGCGGTAAGGCATCCAGAACCAGCGTTCACCCACAAACAGACATGGAGAAAAGCTCATGATTTTCTTAAAGAGTTGCTGGAACCTCCAGCCCACACTACCCTCTGAGAAGATCACCTGGCGGAAAATATTGTTCTCCCCAAACGAGTAGACGGGCACCAGGTCAGCCCCAAACTCCAGGGCCACCCGGACAAAGCCTTTCCTCTGTTTCATTACCACCGTGTTGACCCCAGGCAGGCTCAACAGTGACTCAGCAGCGCCCCCTATCACAATCACCACCGCATTGCCTTGTCCACTTGTAGACAGAAGGTGCTTTAGACTGGGCTTGCTGACTGGACAACAACCTGTGGCCATGACATATTCCCTGTAGAGGGGGATCTTGAAGAGGCCACCCAGGACGCAGAGGCAGGAGCGCACCCCAGGAAAGAGGTCCATAAAGCCACAGGCCTCGGTGCTAAAAGAGGCAAAGGCTCCGATACTCAACACCCCATGAGGATGACACCCTAAGACGTAGTTCTTGTTTGGGTTCAACTCTGCCGTCTTCACTAACTTCATTGGGAAGTAGTCCCTAACGTGATTCCACACTTTCCAGTTTCTCACAAATGAACTTCTCCTGCCCCCTCTTTCAGGTGTGTGCCAGTCCGTCAACTGCCACATGAGGTAGAGAGCAGGCAGCGGCCACAGAGAAGTCAACAGAAGGTACACCATCAATCCGATACAAAACGGACCTAACAGGAGGAAGCTCCATATCCATTTCAGAACACAGATATTCTCGCAGAACTCCTTCCATTGAGTCTTTTCCAGCTTCATCCCTGCAACCGTTTCTGTAGTTTTCCCCCAAAGGTGATTACAGTGAACAAGCGCAACTGTCCCGGAGAGCACTAGTACCCTGCACGTACTTTGATCACAGTTCAACGGAGGCTGCAGAGATAACGATTTCTTCCACTCCCGTAACACTTTGACACACTGATGAGTTATCACGTTCAAAGATAAACGTGACAGAGTCCAAATCTAACATGAATGGGTGTGTTTCAGACTGAGGGTGTTCACTCTGACGGATCCACAGAACCTGGAGAGAAGAGGCTGCCTGTGCACTGATCATACCCACAGCTAGGAGAGCACAGAGATGGATACAGGATTATGTTGATGACCTCTCTTCACAGAACAGAAAGATAGGGTCAGGTGTCCGGTGCTGACACTCCAGCATGACCGTCATTAGACCAGAGGTGTCATGGGAATGACATGACATTAGATGAAAATCATAATGTGTGCGCAACAGTTCGTGCGTGGGGGGGGTCAGGGGTTAAGATATATTACTGGGCAGGGAGTCAGAGGAGAGTAGAATGTTTTTCACATTCAGGGTAACCATAGCAACCTCTGCTTAACTTCAAGGGCTGTGAAGTCAATGCCACCAGACACATGGAGCTGACCGCTTAAAATAGAGCAAATAACGGACCACGGCTGGTGAGCGTAAAAAGACCAATTCAGTGTCTATCAATCAAATGTATTTATAAAGCCCTTCTTACATCAGCTGATGTCACAGAGTGCTATACAGAAACCCAGACCTAAAACCCCAAACAGCAAGCAATGCAGGTGTAGAAGCATCCTTTCTGCTGTCTGACTCTAGAGAGAAGGCAAGACCAGAGAGTCAACAGAATTCTGACTTCACTGAAGAGTCACACGCCATTCTATTGTCCTTGATTCAGAAACACAGCCTTGGGGTCACACGCCATTCTATTATCCTTGATTCAGAAACACAGCCTTGGGGTCACACACCATTCTATTATCCTTGATTCAGAAACACAGCCTTGGGGACACACGCCATTCTATTATCCTTGATTCAGAAACACAGCCTTGGACACACACACCATTCTATTGTCCTTGATTCGGAGACACAGCCTTGGGGACACACGCCATTCTATTATCCTTGATTCAGAAACACAGCCTTGGGTCACACGCCATTCTATTATCCTTGATTCAGAAACACAGCCTTGGGGACACACGCGATTCTATTATCCTTGATTCAGAAACACAGCCTTGGGGACACACGCCATTCTATTATCCTTGATTCAGAAACACAGCCTTGGGGACACACGCCATTCTATTATCCTCGATTCAGAAACACAGCCTTGGGGACACACGCGATTCTATTATCCTTGATTCAGAGACACAGCCTTGGGGTCATGCTTGTTGCTTTCATTAAGACACTGTTGCCATGGAGATGCTGCTTATTCCTTATCTAGCTCCAGTGTTTTAGAAAGAGAAAGCAAGAAGGAAAGAGGAGAAAACGGATCTAAAATGAAAATGAATAACCCACAGTCAACTCCCTTCACACACACACACACACACACACACACGTATGACGTGAAGTGTGCAATATAACTATCAGTCATTCTTAGTAGTTATTCTGATATTACATAGACAGATCATTTAAAATACTAGAAAAGACACTGGAAATCTCTAGAAAATTGGACTGAGCACATGAAGTCTGAAGATTACGTACACTTAGGTTGGAGTCATTACAACTAGTTTTTCAACCACTCCACAAATTTTTTGTTAACAAACTATAGTTTTGGCAAGTCGTTTAGGACATCTACTTTGTGAAAAACTTTTAATGACTCCAACCTAAGTGTATGTAAACTTCCAACTACAACTGTATATATACATATATACAGTTGAAGTCGGAAGTTAACATACACTTAGGTTGGAGTCATTATTACTCGTTTTTCAACCATCTGAGAACGGTTTGGCCATAATGATCATCGTTATGTTTGGAGGAAAAAGGAGGAAGCTTGCAAGATGAAGAACACCATCCCAACCGTGAGGCACAGGGGTGGCAGCATCATGTTGTGGGGGTGCTTTTCTGCAGGAGGGACTAGTGCACTTCACAAAATAGATGGCAACATGAGGGAGGAAAATCATGTGGATATATTGAAGCAACACCTCAAGACATCAGTCAGGAAGTTAAAGCTTAGTTGCAAATGGGCCTTCCAAATGGACAATGAGCCCAAGTATACTTCCAAAGTTGTGGCAAAATGGCTTAAGGACAACAAAGTCAAGGTATTGGAGTGGCCATCACAAAGCCCTGACCTCAATCCCATAGAAATTTGTGGGCAGAACTGAAAAGGCGCGTGTGAGCAAGGAGGCCTACAAACCTGACTCCGTTACACCAGCTCTGTCCGGAGGAATGGGACAAAATTCACCCAACTTATTGTGGGAAGCTTGTGGAACGCTACCCAAAATGTTTGACCCAAGCTTAACAATTTAAAGGCAATGCTACCAAATACTAATTGAGTGTATGTAAACTTCTGACCCACTGGGAATGTGATGAAAGATTAAATGTCAGGAATTGTGAAAAACTGAGTTTAAATGTATTTGGGTAAGGTGTATGTAAACTTCCGACTTCAACTGTATTTACACACACACACACACACACACACACACAGCAGCAGTGTAAAATCAAAAGGGAAGGGGGACATTTGATTAATTGTTCAGCATGGCTTGAGGGTAGATGCTGCTAAGGAACCCTTTGGACCTAGACTTGGCGCTCCGGTACCGCTTGCCGTGCGGTAGCAGAGAGAACAGTCTATGACTTTGGTGACTGGAGTCTGACACTTTTTTTGGGCCTTCCTCTGACGCTGCCTAGTATATAGGTCCTGGATGGCAGGAAGCTTGGCCCAAGTGATGTAACGCCTTACAGTCGGATGCGAGAAGTTGCCATACCAGGCAGTTAAGCAACCGGTCAGGATGCTCTCGATGGTGCAGCTGTAGATCCTTTTGAGGATCTGGGGACCCATGCCAAATCTTTTCAGTCTCCTGAGGGGAAAAAGGAGTTGTCGTGCCCTCTTCACGGCTGTCTTGGTGTATTTGGACCATAATAGCTTGTTGTTGATGTGGACACCAAGGATCTTGAAACTCTCGACCCGCTCAACTACAGCCCCATCGATGTGAATGGGGACGTGTTCGGCCCTCCTTTTCCTACAGTCCACGATCAGCTCTTTTGTCTTGCTCACATTGAGGGAGAGGTTGTGGTCTCTGACCTCCCTATAGGCTGTCTCATCGTTGTCGGTGATCAGGCCTACCACTGTTGTGTCATCAGCAAACTTAATGATGGTGTTGGAGTCGTGCCTGGCCACGCAGTCGTGGGTGAACAGGAAGTATAGGAGGGAAATAAGCACGCACCCCTGAGGGGCCCACGTGTTGAGGACCAGCGTGGCAGATGTGTTGTTACCTACCCTTACCACCTGGGGGCAGCCCGTCAGGAAGTCCAGGATCCAGTTGCAGAGGGAGGTGTTTAGTCCCAGGGTCCTTAGCTTATTGATGAGCTTTGTGGGAACTATGGTGTTGAACGCTGAGCTGTAGTCAATGAATAGCATTCTCACATAGGTGTTCCTTTTGTCCAGGTGAGAAAGGGCAGTGTGATTGCACTTGCGTCGTATTCCAATCTGTGCTAGCAAAAACAGTCCTGTAGCTTAGCATCTCAGATGCCGCATGACGCGCCTTGCGGTCAGATGCCAAGCAGTTCCATATCAGCTGTAAACCTTTTTGAGGATCTGAGGGCCCATGCCAAATATTTTCAGCCTCTTGAGGGGCTGCTTCCTCCACTGACACACCAAAAGTTCAAACACACCAAAACCCAAGTAGCACCACTACACCTTGGTATCCATAAGCACAACAGACAAGACATACATTTATTTATCACTTAGTCAATGTGTTTCTCAATGAGCTTGTTTTCCTACAGCTCTTCTCTCTCTGCCGGGGTGAGTTGGGACAGGGAGGCAGCTAGCTAGGAGGCAGCTGGGTCAGACACTCATTAGCCCTGGCTATTACAGGGCCCAGCTGGGATTGATTCAGCATTGAGGGAAAATAGGAACGACTTCCGCTGCCATGACACCATCTTAACTCTGTCATTATGAGGGAGCGAGAGAAAGAGAGCGAGAGAGAGCGAGAGAGGGGACATGAGAGAGAGGGGACATGAGAGAAGATGAGAGGGCAAGCAGGAGCAGCAGGGAACTGGGAAAGTATTATTTTCTACTGCAGAATTAGATACAAACGGACTAAAAACGGACATGGTTACAGTTATAGTTATAATCTACCATTAAAATAAGCAACTCCCCTGAAAGGCCTGTGAATAGAGAACAGATCTGCCTTTGTGTCATGGATAACCCAGCCTTAATAAAAGATGTGAGAAGACGTAGTCTGTACAAGATGTAATCATACCGGCTGTATTTCTGTATTTTGAAAGATATATATATATATATATATATCTTGAAAACGTGATTGCTGACATGCAAACATTTTGGGACTATATCAACAATGGACTAATGAAACCAATACCAGAAGATGGGCGGAGTTTTCCTTTAATTACAGCATTTGCTTCCAGCATTTTAATCAATTTCTTAAAATCCTGCACAAATGTGTTATCATTTACACACAGTGTCATGTTTCTTTTGTATGCCTCTATAAAAAATATATATACATATTCTCCTCTTTGACGGTGTATTTTCTGCAGTTTTTACTTTCGCTACCAGAGGGCAATCGGTCGATTTCTAGGCTTCTGTAATCCCAAAGTTGTTGATTGTTTTTGTGCTAGCTAGTTAGCTAGCAGTTCTCAGCATTAGCAGCCAATGACTAGCAGTTCTCAGCTGTTAGCAGCCAATGGGTAGCAGTTTCTCAGCTGTTAGCAGCTAATGACTAGCAGTTCTCAGCTGTTAGCAGCTAATGACTAGCAGTTCTCAGCTGTTAGCAGCTAATGGCTAGCAGTTTCTCAGCTGTTAGCAGCCAATGACTAGCAGTTTCTCAGCTGTTAGCAGCCAATGACTAGCAGTTCTCAGTTGTTAGCAGCCAATGGCTAGCAGTTCTCAGCTGTTAGCAGCCAATGACTAGCAGTTCTCAGTTGTTAGCAGCCAATGGCTAGCAGTTCTCAGCTGTTAGCAGCCAATGACTAGCAGTTCTCAGCTGTTAGCAGCCAATGGCTAGCATTCTTACTTGTGATAAAAACATGGTTGACATTTACAGTCTTTACTGAATTATTTAACGTAACAAATCAAACATTAAACCTTGTAAACAATTCATGGTAACCTCGTGAACAATTCATTTAGACCCAGCGTTTATTTGAAGCTGGTGTTTATTTAATGAAATGTGTGCCGTTGCCCGGCTATTAAAAGGGACAGGAAGCTATTTGAGACTTTGCGTTGAATTGAAGTTTTACGGTAAATTACATCAATGAGAGAATCTTTACATAAACTAAAATACAGTGCCTTTCACAAGTATTCACACCCATTTCGTTGTGTTAGAGCCTGAATTTAACATGGATTAAATTATATTTTGTGTCACTGGCCTACACACAATACCTTACAATATCAAAGTGGAATTATGTGTTTAGACATTTTTACAAATTAATTTAAAAAATCCAAAGCTTAAATGTTTTGAATCAATAAGCCCTTTTTTTTATGGCAAGCCTAAATAAATTCAGAAGTAAACATTTGATAAATAAGTCACATAATATGTTCCATGGCCTCCATGTGTGCAATAATAGTGTTTAACATGATTTCTGAATGACTACCTCATCTCTGTACCCCACACGGACAATTATCTGTAAGATCCCTCAGTCGAGATGTGAATTTCAAACACAGATTCAACCACAAAGATCAGAGAGGTTTTCTAATGCCTCACAAAGAAGGGCACCAAGCGGTATATATATTTTTAAATAAGCAGACATTGAATATCCCTTTGAGCATGGTGAAGTTATTAATTACACTTTGGATGGTGTATCAATACACCCAGCCACTACGAAGATACAGGCATCATTCATAACTCCTTTGCCGGAGAGGAAGGAAACAATTTCGGTGGCTTTAAAACAGTTACAGATTTTAAAGGCTGTGATAAGAGAAAACTGAGGATGGATCAACAACATTGTAGTTACTCCACAATACTAACCTAAATGACAGAGAGAAAAGAAGGAATACAAATATTCCAAAACATGCATCCTGTTTGCAACAAGGCACTAAAGTAAAACTGCAAAAAAAACTGGGGCAAAGACATTTTCTTTATGTCCTGAATACAAAGTGTTATGTTTGGGGCAACACAACACATCACTGAGTACCACTCTTCATATTTTCAGTCGTGGTGGCTGGATCATGTTATTGGTATACTTGTCATCGGCAAGGACTAGGGGCTTTATTTAGGATAAAAAAAAAACAGAATAGAGCTAAGCACAGGCAAAATCCTAGAGGAAAACCTGGTTCAGTCTGCTTTCCACCAGACACTGGGGAGGTGAATTCACCTTTCAGCAGGGCAATAACCTAAAACACAAGGCCAAATATACACAGTTATTTACCATGACGACATTGACCGTTCGTGAGTGGCCTAGTTACAGCTTTGACTTACATTGGCTTAAAAATCTATTGCAAGACTTGAAAATGACTGTCAAAGAATGATCAACAACCAACTTGACAAAAATAATTAAAAGAATAATGTGCGATCCAGGTGTGCAAAGCTCTTAGAGATTTACCCAGAAAGACACACAGCTGTAATCGCTGCCAAAGGTGATTCTAACATGTATTGACTCAGGGGTGTGAACACTTATGTAAATGAGATTTTCAATAAATTTGCAACATAAAAAAATAAAAATAGAATGTACTCTGTCATTATGGGGTTTTGTGTGTAGATGGGTGGGAAAATAAATTCAGGCTGTAGCACAAGAAAATGTGGAATAAGTCAAGGGGTATAAATACTTTCTGAATCCACTGATGTATATGCATTATACATTGTATATTATATACGGATGTGTGTATATATATATATATATATATACACACATACACACACACACACATATATACACAGATTCCTATTAACCAATCAAGAGTCTTCGGTAAGTCAAAATCATATCAAATATTATTTGTGACATGCACCGAATACAACTTGTTTAGACATTACTGTGAAATGCTTGCTTAAGAGCCCTTCCCAATGATAAAATATTAAGACAAGAGGAATAAAATAAAATACACACGAAAGGAGCTATATACAGGGAGTACCAGTACCAGATCAATGTGGAGCTATATACAGGGAGTACCAGTACCAGATCAATGTGGAGCTATATACAGGGAGAACCAGTACCAGATCAATGTGGAGCTATATACAGGGAGTACCAGTACCAGATCAATGTGGAGCTATATACAGGGAGAACCAGTACCAGATCAATGTGGAGCTATATACAGGGAGTACCAGTACCAGATTAATGTGGAGCTATATACAGAGAATACCAGTACCAGATCAATGTGGAGCTATATACAGAGAGTACCAGTACCAGATCAATGTGGAGCTATATACAGGGAGTACCAGATCAATGTGGAGCTATATACAGGGAGTACCAGTACCAGATCAATGTGGAGCTATATACAGGGAGTACCATATCAATGGGTAAAGTAAAGTCAAAGTCACCATTATTAGTCAGTTGTACAACCGAATGCCTTCAACCAAAATGTTTCTTCCGCATTTAACCCAACCCCTCTGAATCAGAGAGGTTCGGGGGGCTGCCTTAATCGACATCCACGTCTTCGGCGCCCGGGGAACAGTGGGTTACAAGTCCAACGCTCTAACCACTAGGCTACCTGCCGCCCCAATGTGGAGCTATATACAGGGAATACCAGTACCAGATCAATGTGGAGCTATATACAGGGAGCACCAGTACCAGATCAAGGTGGAGCTATATACAGGGAGTACCAGATCAATGTGGAGCTATATACAGGGAGTACCAGGACCAGATCAATGTGGAGCTATATACAGGGAGTACCAGTACCAGATCAATGTGGAGCTATATACAGGGAATACCAGTACCAGATCAATGTGGAGCTATATACAGGGAGTACCATATCAATGGGTAAAGTAAAGTCAAAGTCACCATTATTAGTCAGTTGTACAACCGAATGCCTTCAACCAAAATGTTTCTTCCGCATTTAACCCAACCCCTCTGAATCAGAGAGGTTCGGGGGGCTGCCTTAATCGACATCCACGTCTTCGGCGCCCGGGGAACAGTGGGTTAACTGCCTTGTTCAGGGGCAGAACGACAGATTTTTTCCTTGTCAGCTCGGGGATTCGAACTTGCAACCCTCCGGTTACAAGTCCAACGCTCTAACCACTAGGCTACCTGCCGCCCCAATGTGGAGCTATATACAGGGAATACCAGTACCAGATCAATGTGGAGCTATATACAGGGAGCACCAGTACCAGATGGATCAATGTGGAGCTATATACAGGGAGTACCAGTACCAGATCAATGTGGAGCTATATACAGGGAGTACCATATCAATGCTGAGCTATATACAGGGAATACCAGTACCAGATCAAGGTGGAGCTATACACAGGGAGTACCAGATCAAGGTGGAGCTATATACAGGGAGTACCAGATCAGTGTGCAGAGGTACGAGGTATTTGAGATAGATATGTACATGAAGGCAGGGTAAAGTGACTAGGCATCAGGATAGATAATAATAATAAGGTGTTTGAGGTAGATATGTACATGAAGGCAGGGTAAAGTGACTAGGCATCAGGATAGATAATAATAAGGTATTAGAGGTAGATATGTACATGAAGGCAGGGTAAAGTGACTAGGCATCAGGATAGATAATAATAAGGTATTTGAGGTAGATGTGCGCATGAAGGCAGGGTAAAATGACTAGGCATCAGGATAGAAAATAATATGAGTAAATAAAGAACAGAGTGGCAGTAGCTAGGGCTGTGGCTGTGGCGGTCATGAAACTTTGTGAGCTGGTTATTATCAAGCAAATAACTGCCGGTCTCATGGTAATTGACCGTTAATTAACATAAACACATTTAGCATCTCCTGGCTTCCACACAAGCCTCTGATGCAGACTTTAGGAACATCTACATTTTAAAAGTCTAGTAAGACCATGTAATATAGTCTACTCCATTACAATAAATCCATGTAATATAGCCTACACCTTCACAATAAATCCATGTAATATAGTCTACGCCATCACAATAAATCCATGTAATATAGTCTACACCATCACAATAAATCCATGTAATATAGCCTACACCTTCAAAATAAATCCATGTAATATAGTCTACACCTTCACAATAAATCCATGTAATATAGTCTACACCTTCACAATAAATCCATGTAATATAGCCTACACCATCACAATAAATGCATGTAATATAGCCTACACCATCACAATAAATCCATGTAATATAGTCTACTCCATTACAATAAATCCATATAATATAGTCTACTCAATCACAATAAATCCATGTAATATAGTCTACAGCATCACAATAAATCCATGTAATATAGTCTACACCTTCACAATAAATCCATGTAATATAGTCTACACCTTCACAATAAATCCATGTAATATAGCCTACACCATCACAATAAATCCATGTAATACAGTCTACTCCATTACAATAAATCCATATAATATAGTCTACTCAATCACAATAAATCCATGTAATATAGCCTACACCTTCACAATAAATCCATGTAATATAGTCTACAGCATCACAATAAATCCATGTAATATAGCCTACACCTCCACAATAAATCCATGTAATATAGCCTACACCTTCACAATAAATCCATGTAATATAGTCTACACCATCACAATAAATCCATGTAATATAGCCTACACCATCACAATAAATCCATGTAATATAGCCTACACCTTCACAATAAATTCATTATTTATTTTAGACAGGTTTAAAGAAACACAGTATGAAGAAAATGTCTATTTCAGAAGAACAGAATAGCATACTCTGAGTTGTCCTTAGGCCCTGATCTGGCTATGCCACATGGCTTTGGGCTACACTAGTTCATTTAGCGGACAAGATTTGCTTAGAATTCCATTTATAGTATGAAGAATACAACTGAACATAGCTGCATAAAATAGAAAGGATATTTTCTCCAAACTATTTGAGGGAGTGCGCGCAAATGCGGCTGTCCTGTGCTGAGCAGTAAACAAAGAAACAGGTATTCCTATATGCTTCATTTAGAGTTATTTATGTAACTTTAGTTGTGATACAAACGTTGGACTATATGTTTAGATTTTTAATACATTCTAAGGCTGCATGATGCGACTCTAATTATGATATATTCTTTTTAAGTTGCATAAAAAGACACGAGCTCTACTCAGGTTTTTCTTGGTGCTTTTCATTGATGTAAAATGCAGAATACGTTCTACAGGGTAGAGAAGGAATTCTCACACATTGCTGTAGATTCCGCAACTGTTCATCCGCGTTTCAGTGCCAAAAGCACAGTCCATATTGCTGACAAAAAGGCCCTTCCGTATTTATGAAGAACACAGAGTTGTTGTTTGCTGGCTGTGGTTATGAATGTGCGAGCCACAATAAACTCTGCTTCCACTGGTTCAGTTTTGGTTCGATCCAACAATGTCTTGACCCTGTTCACATCCAAAAAGTTTAGGCTCTTGGGATCCTTCCACCAGTTGACTATTTCACCAGTTGACTATTTCATTCGCTAAATCGTGATGACATTTTCCCCAGCACGGCATCCAAGGTGCTGAAAAACAGTTGTTTTACACCCCCTCTCGTCTCCATCATCATGCTGACCCACTGTGCTTTCAGCTACATGCTCTCGCAGAGTTTTACATCACGAGTCTCCGACGTTCGCTTGGAGCTGGTGCACTCGTGCCTTGCTGGCATGCCTTCCAAAGCTTTTCAAATTGAGCATCACATCGCTGTTTTTCAACGCACCCATAAGTACTGCGGACAAGATTGACACCGGTGTGCAGATCGGTAGCTTCTGACTGCAGTAACTTGTTAGGAGGGTCGATGAGTCATGTTAGCGATACAACGCTCGGCTCTGTCACTGCTTTCAATAAGCCTGTGGCCTCAAGTCTCACATCTGTGCCATATGCAAGAGTAGATTCAATTTCACCTAGCATCTCTATGGTGTTTTCATTTGACTTCAAAATCACTGACACTGTGGCGAGATGGCCAGTCCATCTCTAATTAAGAAGTATTTTCAGTTTCCTAAAGAAATTGTACAGGGAGCTACACACATTGAAAAAGTCCTCTATCGCCTCCTCAGATGACATAGCGTGCACCACAACCACATGCAGACCTTGAACCAGACGCTACAAAAGGCCCGCTTTTCTCCCACTGAAAATGCAGCTTGGGTGTGTCAAGACACACCTGGTGGCCAGGTGTCTGGGGTAATGCTGGCTCCTCATCACGGAGGTGGTCAGGTGGCTGCGGTAACGCTGGCTCCTCATCAACGAGGTGGTCAGGTGGCTGGGGTAACGCTGGCTCCTCATCACGGAGGTGGTCAGGTGGCTTTGGTAACGCTGGCTCCTCATCAACGAGGTGGTCAGGTGGCTGGGGTAACGCTGGCTCCTCATCACCGAGGTGGTCAGGTGTCTGGGGTAACGCTGGCTCCTCATCACCGAGGTGGTCAGGTGGCTGGGGTAACGCTGGCTCCTCATCAACGAGGTGGTCAGGTGGCTGTGGTAACGCTGGCTCCTCATCACCGAGGTGGTCAGGTGGCTGCGGTAATGCTGGCTCCTCATCACCGAGGTGGTCAGGTGGCTGTGGTAACCCTGGCTCCTCATCAACGAGGTGGTCAGGTGCTAGTGGCTGGGGTAACATATGTGCAGGTGTTTCTTGTGATGTTACCCTCGTGCTAGGCCCTGGCTCTTCTCCATCTTTTTATATATATATATATATATATATATATATATATATATATATATATATATATATATATATATATATATATATATATATATTTAACCTTTATTTAACTAGGCAAGTCAGTTAAGAACAAATTCTTATTTTCAATGACGGCCTGGGAACAGTGGGTTAACTGCCTTGTTCAGGGGCAGAACGCCGTATTTTTACCTTGTCAGCTCAGGGATTCGACCTTGCAACCTTTCGGTTACTAGTCCAACGCTCCAACCACTAGGCCACCTGCCCATCTTGTTGGTCAGCCGGCGGCGTGGGGGATGGGCGGGTATTGCATTTGCTGCTAGGATCCTCAACCTCGGTGGTCGGACTAGCAGGCTGCTCGGTGAGCTCGGCATCGGTCTCGACATGGTGGTCCTCAGTGTTTTTTGCTCTTAGCAGTGCCCAGACATTTTGGGATATCCATGCTGATCAAAGGTTAGCCAACTAGCTATACTTATTAAACGTAATGAAGCTAGCTGTAGATGTCTGCAAAAGTGAACAACCTTTTTCCCTCTCTGTGAGTTAACTACTAAATATGACATTATTACACCCCTCCCTCCTCTGCCTCTGATCATGAGGGCACACCGACTCTGTCCCAGTCTGCGTTACTGGCAGGCCCAGCGATGCTGCATTGGCAAAACCGGGCATGGTCAATTCAATACCATTTGTCATTTTTATGGGGTAACAAACCCTATCTTAGGGGTCCATGCCCAGCTTTGCCACCCCGTAGAGCCGGCCCTGGCTAATGGTATAACAAAAAATATGTACGACTCAAATATCACAAAGATAAAGCAATGGTTAGATGAACAATTGAAACGCAATGCACAGAAAGCTTATTATCAGAGCAAATGTCCTAGACGTAGTTTATGGGGAGATACCACTGAGACATGGGGCTATCAACTCATGGACCTATCAATAACTTTACAAATGGGTTTACATAAATGACAGGACGAGGGATTTCGGTAAGTACGTGTAAGTAAGGACATCTGGTATGGATTGCCATAGATACCGCATTCCTGAGTTGAAACAGAATATGGTTTCAAGTGAAAACAGGCATGTTAAGTTATGGAGGTGAATCAAATTAAATTCCTTCCAATCTACGAGGAAACATCAAGGTGATTATTGTACAAATCTACTGGGCAGGAGGCAAAGAGACCAGAGTGTCCATTACCGCCTGTTGTGTCAAAGAGATAAAATGGGTCATGTGTTCATGCTCCATCATGCATTCTTTTCCATAAGGGGTGTTGCTGTTCCTCTGCTATAGGCTACAGGTGGCCTGGCAAGTCTCTGTGACCCCTTGGTGAGTGATTCATAAATGAAAATCATCACGTATGATCTATGGTGGGGACGTCATTTATAAAGTAAAAGGACTTCATCCTGTGCAATTGGACGGCATACACATTCCTCCTGTCCAAGCATTACATTTGCAGGCATCTTGGTAGAGTGATTATTTAATAGGTGGAGAATCCATGCGGTCGTGTAGCTCTCACAAACCTCTAGAGGATCCTGGGGCATAACATATCACACATATATTAAATCAGTAGTACAAATAGCAGTAGAAAAATACTTCTTCAAAATAAGCTCAGGACACGTAAATACAGGGGTTCTTTCATTCCAACAGCCATCAGAGTTGATGGTAATAGGAGTGTATATATGTATTGAACTTTTAGTGTAATTATGTAGCTTGCTGCACTTTTCATATTAATTTTATAGCTTTTAAAAATATATTTTGATCATAATGATGAAGACAAACAGAAAAAAAAGACAGACGGGATCACCCAAACAAAACAAACAAAACTAAATCAAATAGCAGCAGATATGATTACATAGTACAGACACGTCTTCAGAGCTGTTAGCAGCAGATATGATTACAAAGCAGTTAGTAAATATACATATTCGAAGCTAGTGTAACAATCTCATAAACAGCCAGTACATTAATATTGTGTATCATTCAGTGTTTATATGTATTACGTCATGACCAAACGATTTCCCCCTCACTTATCCCAAAAGGGGTGGGGGTGTACAAAGCGGGAGGTCGTTGAGGCTCGTGCTCATTTTGGGGGTTATTCCATAAGGGCCTGAATGCTGGACAACACCCTGTCGATTCTATGGTGGTTGTCATCTGTAACACACCAACAGAGAGAAGGAATGAGAGAGAGAGAGAGAGAGAGAGAGAGAGAGAGAGAGAGAGAGAGAGAGAGAGAGAGAGAGAGAGAGAGAGAGAGAGAGAGAGAGAGAGAGAGAGAGAATGAAAGAGAGAAGGAATGAAAAAGAGAGAGAAGGAATGAAAAAGAGAGAGAAGGAATGAAAGAGAATAATAACAGAGAGAAGGAATGAGAGAGAGAGAATAATAACAGAGAGAAGGAATGAGAGAGAGAGAGAGAATAACAGAGAGAAGGAATGAGAGAGAGAGAGAGAGAGAGAGAGAGAGAGAGAGAGAGAGAGAGAGAGAGAGAGAGAGAATGAAAGAGAGAAGGAATGAAAGAGAGAATAACAGAGAGAAGGAATGAGAGAGAGAGAATAATAACAGAATAACAGATAGATGTGTCACACATAAACAACCATGAACACGCACACAGGCAGAGACTGAGAGAGGGTTCAGTGCACGACAGTCTATCTGTTCCCCTCTGGGTTCAGTTGCCTTGGTAGTAACCTTATCATCGGGGACAGCTGCACTGTGGTGGGTCAGAGGTACATGACAGCACAAAACATCAGTAAGCTAACGATCACAATGTCCCCATACCACTATCACTAGTATCAGAGCCACTCTGCCCTCAGACTGCACTCTCTAAGTTCTCTCTAGCAATAACACAGAAAACAGCCAGTACATTAATATTGTGAATATGACATGCAGGTACCAGTTCACAACCCTGTGACACTGTACTGTCTCCAAATACACTTGAACCCTGCAACAGATGTAATCACTCACAGGACAATCATTCTATCTAATCTGCCAAGAGCTGAGTAGGTAGACTGTATGAGATCTACAGTATAGTTGAGCCGTCTTATATAGAAATCATTCTTAAAATGATTATAAACTGGGTGGGGTCGAGCCCTGAATGCTGATATATCAGACCGTATACCACGGGTATGACAACACATTTATTTTAACTGCTCTAATTACGTTGGTAACCAGTTTATAACAGCAATAAGGCACATCTAGGGTTTGTGTTATATGGCCAATATACCACAGCTGTGGGCTGTATTCTAGGCACTCCACGTTGCGTCGTGCTTTAGAACAGCCGCTGTGGTATATTGGCCATATACCACACCGCCTCGTGCCTTATTGCTTAAATATAGCATATAAACATAATCAATATGGATCTTACCTTATAATTGTTAAATTGGAAGAAAGGTACCAGATTTTACGGAATCTTCTTTGGCAGGGTTTTCTTAGACTTCTTTCTGGATCGTTGGGGCTTCTTTGTGGCCGAGGTGAAAATAATCCTCTTTTAAAAAGGGGATTTCGGCCTCATTAGATAGTCTGGTACACATGTTTAAAACAATGGTTTTTGCTATGGTTTTGGAAGTCAGTATGGTTGTAAATCGTATATGGACAACTAAAAACAATACACCCCCCTAAACTAACCCCACCCCCTTAACTAACCCCACCCACCTAACTAACCCCACCCACCTAACTAACCCCACCACCTTAACTAACCCCACCCCCTAAACTAACCCCGACCCCCTAAACTAACCCCACTCCCCTTAACTAACCCCACTCCCCTTAACTAACCTAGTCACAGTGCGTTCTCTTCAACAACAACACGGAATAAACAACAACACGGGGTCAAACCCCTAAAGGTCAAACCCCTAAAGGTCAAAACCCCAACCAAGGTCCTGTGTTTCCATGAGGTAATGCAGCCCTCTCTGCACAGGACCCTGTGTAGGCTGCTGAGAGATAGGTAGAGAGAGAGCGAGGGAGAGAGAGAGGTAGAGGTAGAGGGCGAGGGAGAGAGGTAGAGAGAGAGCGAGAAAGAGAGAACGAGGGAGAGAGGTAGAGAGAGAGCGAGAGGTAGAGAGACAGAGAGAGCGCAAGAGACAGAGTGAGGTAGCTTAGCATTTAAGAGCATTGGGCCAGTAACTGAAAGGTTGTTGGTTGAAACCCCCTAGCTGACTAAGTGAAAAATCTGTCAGTGTGTCTTTGAGAAAGGCACTTAACCCTGATTGCTCCTGCAAGTCGCTCTGGAGAAGAGAATCTGCTAAATGATTCAAATGGACATTTTCGAGATGGATTTTGTTTTATATACCTACTCTTCAAAGCATTAACTTCATTGAATTGGACACACCAAAACTGTCACTTTCGATTTAGGTTTGTTCACTCAGCTTGAAATACGGATGGCCTGGATCTCATTAAGCCCACAATCTTCAACAGCATAATCAGGCAGTGCTGTTCCACTAAGCACATTCTCCATCTAACATAAACCCAGTTTAAACTTATTCCATTCTGTCAAACAGAAGGCAGGACAAAAAATCATTGATTTTGGTTGGAATAGATGGACAAGACAGGTACTTGATCTTCACGGTCAAGTCTTCCAGCTGGAACATGTAACACATATATCCATCTCTCATATGAACCACCCAGCTCAAAGATTCAGGGGCACTACAAAGTAAATCATGCAGTCTGTCATTAGGGCTCAGACAAGAAGGGCAGAATACACTGCGAATCGGAGCCAAGTTTTTCCAGTGTTTTATTTCTTGGGGTTTTTCCAGTGTTTTATTTCTTGAGGGTTTTCAGTGTTTTATCTTGAGGGTTTTCCAGTGTTTTATCTTGAGGGTTTTCCAGTGTTTTATTTCTTGAGGGTTTTCCAGTGTTTTATTTCTTGAGGGTTTTCAGTGTTTTATTTCTTGAGGGTTTTCAGTGTTTTATCTTGAGGGTTTTCCAGTGTTTTATTTCTTGAGGGTTTTCCAGTGTTTTATTTCTTGAGGGTTTTCAGTGTTTTATCTTGAGGGTTTTCAGTGTTTTATCTTGAGGGTTTTCCAGTGTTTTATCTTGAGGGTTTTCCAGTGTTTTATCTTGAGGGTTTTCCAGTGTTTTATCTTGAGGGTTTTCAGTGTTTTATATTGAGGGTTTTCCAGTGTTTTATTTCTTGAGGGTTTTCAGTGTTTTATATTTAGGGTTTTCCAGTGTTTTATTTCTTGATGTTTTTTCAGTATTTTATCGCCCGCCCGCCCGCCCCCGCCCTCCCTTTGGCAAATCTGACCATGATTCCATCTTGTTGCTCCCCTCCTATAGGCAGAAACTAAAACAGGAAGCACCCGTGTTTAGGTCTATCCAATGCTGGTCTGACCAATCGGATTCCACGCTTCAAGATTGAAGCTGCCTACCTACAGACTTGATATCATTGGCCACTTTAATAAATGGAACACTAGTCACTTTGATAATGCCACTTGAAGAATGTTTACATATCTCACATTGCTCATCTCATATGTATATACTGTATCCTTCACTATCTATTCATTACTCATCTCATGTATATACTGTATCCTGTATCCTTCACTATCTATTCATTACTCATCTCATATGTATATACTGTATACTGTATCCTTCACTATCTATTCATTACTCATCTCATATGTATATACTGTATACTGTATCCTTCACTATCTATTCATTACTCATCTCATATGTATATACTGTATCCTTCACTATCTATTCATTACTCATCTCATATGTATATACTGTATACTGTATCCTTCACTATCTATTCATTACTCATCTCATATGTATATACTGTATACTGTATCCTTCACTATCTATTCTTTACTATCTATTGCATCTTAGCAGCTCTGTCACTGCTCATCCATATATTTTATACTTATATATTCTCATCCCATTCCTACACTAGATTGTGTGTTTTAGGTTTTGTTGTGGAATTGTTAGATATTAGGTTTTGTTGTGGAATTGTTAGATATTAGGTTTTGTTGTGGAATTGTAAGATATTAACAGTTAGATATTACTGCATTGTCGGAACTAGAAGCACAAGCATTTTGCTACACTCGCAATAACATCTGCTAACCATGTGTATGTGACAAATAACATTTTATTTTATTTCCTTCTGTGACAAATCATCTTCCTCGTCCTTCTCCTCATCTAGCTAATGGAGGGCAGATCTCCCTGCTTGTTCTTCTTAGGCCCGACTCCATTATCAGATCCGCTAACTCATTAGAAGTAATTTAAGTCTGGTTATGGAATTAAAGATTCATTTAGGGATGAATGATTCATTTGTAAAAATGATTCTTCATCAATGGGGTGTGACGGGTCTTGCACTGACAGACTCCCTAATGATGGCCACAGACAGACAGACAGACAGACAGACAGACAGACAGACAGACAGACAGACAGACAGACAGACAGACAGACAGACAGCAGTAGGGTAACAGTAATATAGTATAGTGATAGCACACCTCTGTTCTCCATGGAGGTTAGGGTAACAGTAATATAGTGTAGTGACTCACTCTCGTCTGGGTTGGGTGCAGCTAGGATGGCACTGTGTTTCCTCTTCACCTCTTCCACCTTCTCAGCCAGGGACTCAATGAAGACACGGATCTCCTCCACCTACAGAGGGAGATAGAGAAGGACAGAGAAAGACAGAGACAGAGCGAGAGAGAGAGAGAGAGACATACAGAGGAGAGAGAGAGAGAGCACACACATTAGTCCATGGGATGGACATATCAGGGATGGAACAATTTGAGGAAAGAATAAAAGAGGTGAAACCTAAGGTGGTGATGAGAGGAGGGTGATGATGAGAGGAGGGTGATGATGAGAGGAGGGTGATGATGAGAGGGGGGGTGATGAGAGGAGGGTGATGATGAGAGGGGGTGATGATGAGAGGGGGTGATGATGAGAGGAGGGTGATGATGAGAGGAGGGTGATGATGAGAGGAGGGGGTGATGAGAGGGGGTGATGAGAGGGGGTGATGATGAGAGGGGGTGATGATGAGAGGGGGGTGATGATGAGAGGAGGGTGATGATGAGGTGGAGGGTGATGATGAGAGCGGGGTGATGATGAGAGGAGGGTGATGATGAGAGGAGGGTGATGAGGTGGAGGGTGATGATGAGAGGAGGAGAGGTACATGTATCAGGGGAGAGCAGGTAGAAGAGAAGATGAAAGGAGGAGATAAAAGAGGAGGCAGAGTAGAGACCAGGAGAGAAAAAGAAAAGAGGATATTAGAGGAGAGGAGAAAAGAAGGGAAGCCACTAGCCAGACAGAGTAACACCTGCGCTACTAGGCAGAAAATTCTAGCCAATCGTCTCACACCTTCAGACCTGTGTCACCAGGTAGAATATTCTAGCCAATCGTCTCACACCTTCAGACCTGTGTCACCATTCCCTCATCACTCTCTTTCCCCCACTCTAACCCCCTTCTTGTCAGTTATCCATTATTCATCCATCCATCTATTCATCCCTTCATCCACCTGAATGTAACATTCCTCCTGCACTCCATCACTACCAGTCTCTCCATCACTGAATCCCCCTCTCACCATCACTCAATCCCCCTCTCACCATCACTCAATCCCCCTCTCACCATCACTCCAACAGGGATGAGAGACGTACTGGTATGAAGTGTGCTGGTGTTAGGGATGAGAGAGACGTACTGGTATGACGTGTGTATCAGCGGAGGCTCCTCAGAGGAGAAACAGGAGGCTCATTCTCCTAAGTGAATTTCAGAAGAAAAAAAAACATTTAAAAAGGTTCTCCTTTTTAGATAAAACTATACTAAATATATTCACGTGCCACCGAATAACTGATTAAAACACACGGTTTTACACTATTTTTGCAAGCTCCATCAACAGCACCCTCTTGGGTACCACCATACAGAGGGTGTAGCCGGAGGACAGCTATTTTCTATCCTCTTCTAGGTGCCCTGACTTCAATACAAAGAAATTGAAAGAACGAGAGCTAGCTATGTTTCATTGTATTTTTTTTCTTGTCAGAATACCTTTCACTCACTTAGCTAATGCAACAAATGTAGCCTATTCAACAACCTGACTCAAACAGAGAGGAATGCAATTTATGTTAGCTAGCTGGCTAAGGCTATCCAACACTGCTACTCTACCAACTATGTTTTTTTTTTAATTATTCTATTGCCACCTGGCCCCACCAGTGTAACTGCTAAACTGCTTGCTGTGCACTGTACTGCGTGATTGTACACATGGATTGGGTTGTGGGTTTACTAACGCGTTAGTTCTAGTTTGTTGACTATAACGTTAATATGGTGACAACGATGTAGGTTGTGTGTAGCGGTTAGCGGTTATGGTATGAAGATTTGGCTTGAAATATGTTGTTTTTTCGCCTGGTCACAGACAGCTGATGTGTCGTGCACAAGCGAAGGGAAAAGGGTGAGAGAGGAGGAGAGCACATGGATGCAAGAAGGAAGCAAGGTGATGATGTTGTACGCGGCTGTTATGGAAGTGAACTGTGTGTGTGGGTGATCAGGGGTGTATTCATTACACCAATTCTGTTGGAAAACGTTATATTTATTATGGGTGGATCAACTGTCAGAGCAGCTCACAGATCATTGCACCTGTACATAGCCCATCTGTAAATAGCCCATCCAACTACCTCATCCCCATATTGTTATAATATTTTTTTTGCTCCTTTGCACCACAGTATCTCTACTCGCACATTCATCTTCTGCACATCTATTCACTCCAGTGTTTAATTGCTGGATTGTAGTTACTTTGCCACTATGGCCTATTTATTGCCTTACCTCCCTTATCCTACCCCATTTGCACACACTGTATATATATATATATTTTTTTTTTCTATAGTATTATTGACTGTGTGTTTGTTTACTTGTCCTCTTGCTCAGTTGTGCACCGGGGCCTCTCACTCCTCTTTCTATTCTGGTTAGAGCCAGTTTGCACTGTTCTGTGAAGGGAGTAATACACAGCGTTGTACGAGATCTTCAGTTTTTTGGCAATTTCTCACATAGAATGGCCTTCATTTCTCAGAGTTTCCTGTAAACAATAGATATTATATTCCTTCTCTTTTAGCCAGGTAAATACTGATCATCTTTTCTTATTATCTGCTAAGCCATTACAATTATAACTGGCTATACTTATTTCACCACTTACCATGACACAACTTTCAATTCTATTCATCATAATACATGTTTGTAAACGTACCATTAAAAAGTAGCATGATGATTGAGTGTCTATATAGCTGTACCATGATATTTGCATTGCTACTAAGTAAACCTACAATTGGTCCCCACTATTCCACCCACTAAACTCATCCCGAGTTGGGTTGTCATCTCAATGACTGGCAGACTACGCCTGACCCCCCCCAGATCCCATGGCCCCGGACAGACTGGGACCCATCCTTCGAAAAGAGCACAAAGTGCCATTTACAGAACAGAAGCAGATCAACCGCCAAATGCATTTCCATCGCTCTCACCTCGATTTGTATTATATATAGCCATTAAGAACTTAAAATTCCTGTTTATCTTATTTTCCATAATTAGCAATTCATATTTGTAGTAATCTAGGCAGTTTATGCAAAGGACTTTTATATCTCATCAGTCTCGCCATTACCAAAATTACATTACGGCAAGCAATTATTTTTTACCAAACAATTATTGTGATTCATCCTATATTGTCCTAAAATCTTTTACTCCCTCGCAACAGCTGTGGGATACACAGCCACACACACTCATACACTCATACACTCAACCCCTTTCCCCCACAACCACCATAGACTCAGATGCTCAACAGTTGCACAATCTCAGAGCCCAATTCGAGAAAGGCCTTGATTTACAAATGCATTGATACAGTTGGAGCTGTATGAGAGAGCCTGCAAAAACTGAGCAAAAAATGGGCAGAAATGGGGAGATTTGATTAACCATTGTCACGTCCTAGTTGATGGAGATCAAATCCACCCCCTTCCCCTGAAACACCCACACATGCTCCCCCGTTGTGACCATATTCCCAAGCATCTCTGTGCAGTCAGACCTTTGATTATTTTGTGCCACCAGGGCCACAATAATTTGCCCCCTCTCTGAATGTCCGAGTGTGACCCGCTCACCATGGGTTACTGCAGCCAGTGTTGCCAGCACTGCCACTGCCTGGGTTGGGGCACCCCACCGGAATCCCCACCGGCTAGGTACAAGGTCGTCAAGGTTCTCATTAGCAGCTTTGAGAATTTCCTTGTATATTATGTTCTCCCATCAGGGGGCTCTGGCTTTGCAGGACCAATCCTGCCAGGCAGGCTCAGAATCTTGAGGGAGCTGTACTGCTCTAAAAGGTCTCTGACCGCATTTTGGCTGCACACAGGCTGCTTACAGCAGACCCATAAAATAGATAGGGACTTCTCATTAGTATCTGGGTCGTTCAGGTGGGTGTCTAGGGTATATAGTTGTGGACCGTTCCATCAATATAGGACTAGGGTTGCACATTTTGGGGAATATTCAGAGGTGAACATTTTCCGTGGGAATTAACGGATATATATGGGAATTAACGGAAATATATGCAAATTAATATTAACACCATTTAAATGAAGATGTTTTTTGCATTGTATATATTTTCCATATCATATGGAGACAGAAACATAAACCTTTTATAATCATCAAAAGTAGGCATAATTGCAAATGATTAAATCCTCCCAATAGAAATAAGAAACTATTTAGTTACGAATTAAACTTTAATTAAATTAGTTGACTCTTCACATGGGATGATTTCACTGAACAAAAGAAAGGGAATATTGAATGAACCCCAATGATCTATCGCATCTCCCAAAAACTTTTCAAGTTACATCAGTAAAATGATAGTCTAGAAACTAAAGCTTTGGTTGTCTTCCTCTCAGGCTTCCATGTCTTCTCCCTGGAACTCCTCAATGTCCACCTCTTGAACATCAGACTCTGAGGCCTCATCTTCACTGTCACTTTCCAACCTTGTTGAGGATGGCTCGTTGTCAGGCTCGAAAAGCCTCAAATTTGCCCGGATGGCCACCAATTTTTCAACCCTTGTATTGGTCAGCCTGTTGCGTGCTTTAGTCTGTGTGTTCCCAAACAAGGACCAGTTGCGCTCTGAGGAGGCTGATGTTGGTGGGATTTGGAGGGTGATGGAGGCAACAAGGGAAAGATCCACAAAGTCCCTTCCACCAGGTGGCTGATGAGATATGTTGGCAGGACTGCCATATTGTATCTCCATCCCAAAGCCCTTGCTTGGAAGTGTACTTGGCCAGACTGCCAAGAACCTTGCCCTCATCCAGGCCAAGGTGTCGAGACACGGTAGTGAAGACACCATTGGCCTTGTTGATCTCTGCACCAGACATGATGTTCTTGCCAGCATACTTGGGGTCCAACATGTACGCTGCTGTGTGTATGGGCTTCAGGCGGAAGTCTTCCCGCTTTTTGATGTATTTCAGAACTGCAGTTTCCTCTGCTTGGAGCAACAGTGAAGTGGGCAGGGCAGTACGGATTTCTTCTCTTACATCAGACAGGATGGCATAGTCTCCCTCAATCCGTGCAATGGCTACTGCTATAGGTTTCAGGCTGCTTACCCCTCTCTCCCAAAATACATCATCAAGGAGGATCCTCTTGATGGAGCTGTCCATATCGGCAGACTGTGATATGGCCATTTCTTGGAGAGACTCCTTCCCCTCCAGGAGACTGTCAAACATGATGACAACACCACCCCAACGGGTGTTGCTGGGCAGCTTCAATGTGGTGCTCTTATTCTTCTCACTTTGCTTGGTGAGGTAGATTGCTGCTATAATGTGATGACCATTCACATACCTAACCATTTCCTTGGCTCTCTTGTAGAGTGTGTCCATTGTTTTCAGTGCCATGATGTCCTTGAGGAGCAGATTCAATGCATGAGCAGCACAGCTAATGGGTGTGATGTGAGGTTTGGACTCCTCCACTATAGACCAAGCAGCCTTCATGTTCACAACATTGTCTGTCACCAGTGCAAATACCTTCTGTGGTCCAAGGTCATTGATGACTGCCTTCAGCTCATCTGCAATGTAGAGACCGGTGTGTCTGTTGTCCCTTGTGTCTGTGCTCTTGTAGAATACTGGTTGAGGGGTGGAGATTATGTAGTTAATTATTCCTTGCCCACGAACATTCGACCACCCATCAGAGATGATTGCAATACAGTCTGCTTTCTCTATGATTTGCTTGACCTTCACTTGAACTCTGTTGAACTCTGCATCCAGCAAATGAGTAGATAAAGCATGTCTGGTTGGAGGGGTGTATGCTGGGAGAAGAACATTCAGAAATCTCTTCCAATATACATTGCCTGTGAGCATCAGAGGTGAACCAGTTGCATACACAGCTCAAGCAAGACATTCATTAGCATTTCTCTGACTACAATCCTCCATTGAGTCAAAAAAACTTCTGATTCCAGGAGGACCATGAGCTGTTGCTATCGATAAGGTGTCTGATTCATCATTTTCACCTCGAATAGAAGTCGTGGGACTTTTGTCAGAGGTTGCTTGTCGTGAGCGCTGAGGGAACCTTATGCACTTGGCCAGATGATTCTGCATCTTTTTTTGCATTCTTCACAGGATTTGGCACAGTATTTGCAAATGTACAAAGCTTTTCCTTCTGCATTAGCTGCAGTGAAATGTCTCCACACATCAGATAGTGCCCGTGGCCTTTTCCTCTAAAGATTAGGGGATTTTTTCTTTTAAAAACAAACAAATACAATTCCATGTACAGATACATAGTTAGACTAAACAATTACTTTGTGAGATAAATGTTTTAAAACATGTATGGAACCAGGTGAATTAACACTCCTCAGTTAGCAGGCTCAAGCAAGCTAAAACCCACATGGTAGCAAAGTTAGAAATGATTGAAACACACTTTGCTGTAGGCTACTATTTACTAGTTAACAAAAAAATTGTGTGTCATATGAAATATATTCACCGCACCCAGTATTGTAATCAAAACTTACCAGAAAGCATGTAGTCCTTGGTTCAGACAGTGTAGTAGTGTTGGCTCAATAGCATCTCATTAGTGTGCAAGATCTTGAGAATCAGCTGTACATGTGATGGAAGAGTGCACTGCATATGTGATGGAAGAATGCACTATGCATGCAGAGGGTTGAAATTCCATTGAATTCCATCTTCCTCTCCGTCATGTTGAGATTGGTTCCCCTGTTTTACTCTCCGTCATGTTGAGATTGGTTCCCCTGTTTTACTCTCCGTCATGTTGAGATTGGTTCCCCTGTCTTCCTCTCTGTCATGTTGAGATTGGTTCCCCTGTCTTCCTCTCCGTCATGTTGAGATTGGTTCCCCTGTTTTACTCTCCGTCATGTTGAGATTGGTTCCCCTGTCTTCCTCTCCGTCATGTTGAGATTGGTTCCCCCGTTTTACTCTCCGTCATGTTGAGATTGGTTCCCCCGTTTTACTCTCTGTCATGTTGAGATTAGTTCCCCTGTTTTACTCTCCATCATGTTGAGATTGGTTCCCGTTTTACTCTCCGTCATGTTGAGATTGGTTCCCGTTTTACTCTCCGTCATGTTGAGATTGGTTCCCCTGTCTTCCTCTCCGTCATGTTGAGATTGGTTCCCCTGTTTTCCTCTCCGTCATGTTGAGATTGGTTCCCCTGTCTTCCTCTCCGTCATGTTGAGATTGGTTCCCCTGTTTTACTCTCCGTCATGTTGAGATTGGTTCCCGTTTTACTCTCCATCATGTTGAGATTGGTTCCCGTTTTACTCTCCGTCATGTTGAGATTGGTTCCCGTTTTACTCTCCGTCATGTTGAGATTGGTTCCCCTGTCTTCCTCTCCGTCATGTTGAGATTGGTTCCCCTGTCTTCCTCTCCGTCATGTTGAGATTGGTTCCCCTGTTTTACTCTCCGTCATGTTGAGATTGGTTCCCCTGTCTTCCTCTCCGTCATGTTGAGATTGGTTCCCCTGTTTTACTCTCCGTCTTGTTGAGATTGGTTCCCCTGTTTTACTCTCTGTCATGTTGAGATTGGTTCCCCTGTCTTCCTCTCCGTCATGTTGAGACTGGTTCCTCTGTTTTACTCTCTGTCATGTTGAGATTGGTTCCCCTGTTTTACTCTCCGTCATGTTGAGATTGGTTCCCCTGTTTTACTCTCCGTCATGTTGAGATTGGTTCCCCTGTCTTCCTCTCCGTCATGTTGAGATTGGTTCCCCTGTCTTCCTCTCCGTCATGTTGAGATTGGTTCCCCTATTTTACTCTCCGTCATGTTGAGATTGGTTCCCCTGTCTTCCTCTCTGTCATGTTGAGATTGGTTCCCCTGTTTTACTCTCTGTCATGTTGAGATTGGTTCCCCTGTCTTCCTCTCCGTCATGTTGAGATTGGTTCCCCTGTTTTACTCTCCATCATGTTGAGATTGGTTCCCCTGTCTTCCTCTCCGTCATGTTGAGATTGGTTCCCCTGTCTTCCTCTTCGTCATGTTGAGATTGGTTCCCCTGTTTTACTCTCCGTCATGTTGAGATTGGTTCCCCTGTTTTACTCTCTGTCATGTTGAGATTGGTTCCCCTGTCTTCCTCTCCGTCATGTTGAGATTGGTTCCCCTGTTTTACTCTCCGTCATGTTGAGATTGGTTCCCCTGTTTTACTCTCCGTCATGTTGAGATTGGTTCCCGTTTTACACTCCTTCATGTTTGGCTGTTGCTTGTTTTCGTAATTATTGTCGATACATTTCACTAGTCTTATGATTTGTTTTGTGTTGTTATCCAGATTGAAGGTTATTACCCACCAGTTTGTGTAGTGCTAATATTTAGTCTAACTTACCGATATTGAATATTACGTTTTATTTTGAGGTGATCTACATTGGTGTGTTCAGTCCGCCATCTTGGAGGTTCATGCAGGAGGCGACTTCTTGGTCTGCAGATTCTGCAGATTCAAAACGTTTCTTAAAACGGAAGCAAACGGAAAGAAACTGTCAGGGACTTACCTGAATTTGTTCAACAGAAACTCTAGTTTTAGTTGAACAAATTGAACGTTTTTGCAACCGTTTGGACTAATGAATCCACCCTAGATCAGCTAGATGCAGGCAAGGCGGGTATTGAATGTGTCAATGTCTGATTACTCCAATATGTCTCTCGAACTGTGCTCCTACGTTGTAAACTTTAATTCATAGGCTAGGTTGTAGCAACCTCATGATGGGTATAGGAACATTTTAGTATCATGTAGTAGCCTAAACCTATCGCTGTTACATTGAACTGGGTGAATATGAATGACAGTCATTCAATATGCTGTAATAGAAATAAGGCTATGTAATTGTCCTTCCTAATCTTAAAAGGCACTTACCCCACACTGGTGTGTATGTGTGTGTCTTTCTCCCAGCATGAAACTGGTGCAACAGTCAAATGGGTCACCTTAAAATAGCCCTCGAAAACCTCACTAAAGGTTCCTTCTTCATGTGAACAGCATACGGAAAAACACTCACAAATGCATGGACAAACACACAACCCTATAGAAAATGTACAACGTGGACTTGTAAGGCCCTTTGGACCACTGACCTCCAATATGTACAATTCAAAGGGAAAAACTGTGTTAATTTTCAAAGCAAAGCCTGGAGGATAATGTATTGTGTGGGGATCAATAACAGGCCTTTGAAATGAAATAAAATACTTAACGATCCACTCCACACAAGGAACAACATCTATGAGAATAATATATCAAATCTAATCACACTGGAGGGGAGAGAGAGCATATGATTGATTACAGAGCGCTTAAAAAGCCTCTTGAATTCATACGCAGAAAAAATACCAACAGGAGAGCAGCAGTCATATCCATGCAGATGAGACTGGAGCAGTCGTCTTATCTAGATGCAGATGAGACTGGAGCAGTCGTCATATCTCCATGCAGATGAGACTGGAGCAGTCGTCTTATCTCCATGCAGATGAGACTGGAGCAGTCGTCTTATCTCCATGCAGATGAGACTGGAGCAGTCGTCTTATCTCCATGCAGATGAGACTGGAGCAGTCGTCTTATCTCCATGCAGATGAGACTGGAGCAGTCGTCTTATCTCCATGCAGATGAGACTGGAGCAGTCGTCTTATCTCCATGCAGATGAGACTGGAGCAGTCGTCTTATCTCTATGCAGATGAGACTGCTTGTCAGGAGAACTTTTTAGAGCAATGAGTGGAAAGTTATTAATTAGAAGGCAATGTAATGAAAGAGAGTATAACAGAGTAAAAAAAAAGTATGTATCTCACCTGCTCAAAGAATTCATCCATGAAGCCTTTGTCCATGCCCACCGCCACCTCCTCTTCCTCCTCAGTCTCCTTCCCCTGGTGACACACACGGTCAATAGCATATGTTACAGAATAGCATCAAATTCACAGACAATATATCCATAATTAAAAACTGTGGTCCTATACTGGTGATAACACTAGCAGACTATACTGGTGATTATCCTAGCAGACTATAGTGGTGATAACACTAGCAGACCATAGTGGTGATAACACTAGCAGACTATACTGGTGATAACACTAGCCGACTATACTGGTGATATCACTAGCAGCCTGGTGATAACACTAGCAGACTATAGTGGTGATAACACTAGCAGACTATAGTGGTGATATCACTAGCAGCCTGGTGATAACACTAGCAGACTATAGTGGTGATAACACTAGCAGACTATAGTGGTGATATCACTAGCAGACTATAGTGGTGATAACACTAGCAGACTATAGTGGTGATATCACTAGCAGCCTGGTGATAACACTAGCAGACTATAGTGGTGATATCACTAGCAGACTATAGTGGTGAAAACACTAGCAGACTATAGTGGTGATAACACTAGCAGACCATAGTGGTGATAACACTAGCCGACTATAGTGGTGATATCACTAGCAGACTATAGTGGTGATAACACTAGCAGACTATAGTGGTGATATCACTAGCAGCCTGGTGATAACACTAGCAGACTATAGTGGTGATATCACTAGCAGACTATAGTGGTGAAAACACTAGCAGACTATAGTGGTGATAACACTAGCAGACCATAGTGGTGATAACACTAGCCGACTATAGTGGTGATAACACTAGCAGACTATACTGGTGATAACACTAGCAGACTATACTGGTGATAACACTAGCAGACTATAGTGGTGATAACACTAGCAGACTATACTGGTGATATCACTAGCAGACTATAGTGGTGATAACACTAGCAGACTATACTGGTGATAACACTAGCAGACCATACTGGTGATAACACTAGCAGACTATACTGGTGATAACACTAGCCGACTATACTGGTGATATCACTAGCAGCCTGGTGATATCACTAGCAGCCTGGTGATATCACTAGCAGCCTGGTGATATCACTAGCAGCCTGGTGATAACCCTAGCAGCCTGGTGATAACCCTAGCAGCCTGGTGATAACCCTAGCAGACTATACTGGTGATAACACTAGCAGAATATAGTGGTGATATCACTAGCAGCCTGGTGATATCACTAGCAGACTATAGTGGTGATATCACTAGCAGACTATACTGGTGATAACACTAGCAGACCATACTGGTGATAACACTAGCAGACCATACTGGTGATAACACTAGCAGACCATACTGGTGATAACACTAGCAGACCATACTGGTGATAACACTAGCAGACCATACTGGTGATAACACTAGCCGACTATACTGGTGATAACACTAGCAGACTATACTGGTGATAACACTAGCAGACCATACTGGTGATAACACTAGCGACCATACTGGTGATAACACTAGCAGACTATACTGGTGATAACACTAGCAGACTATACTGGTGATAACACTAGCAGACCATACTGGTGATAACACTAGCCGACTATACTGGTGATAACACTAGCAGACTATACTGGTGATAACACTAGCAGACTATACTGGTGATAACACTAGCAGACTATACTGGTGATAACACTAGCAGACTATACTGGTGATAACACTAGCCGACTATACTGGTGATAACACTAGCAGACTATACTGGTGATAACACTAGCAGACCATACTGGTGATAACACTAGCCGACTATACTGGTGATAACACTAGCAGACTATACTGGTGATAACACTAGCAGACTATAGTGGTGATATCACTAGCAGACTATAGTGGTGATAACACTAGCAGACTATAGTGGTGATATCACTAGCAGACTATACTGGTGATAACACTAGCAGACTATAGTGGTGATATCACTAGCAGACTATAGTGGTGATATCACTAGCAGACTATACTGGTGATATCACTAGCAGACTATACTGGTGATAACACTAGCAGACTATAGTGGTGATAACACTAGCAGACTATAGTGGTGATATCACTAGCAGACTATAGTGGTGATATCACTAGCAGACCATAGTGGTGATAACACTAGCAGACTATAGTGGTGATAACACTAGCAGACCATAGTGGTGATAACACTAGCAGACTATACTGGTGATAACACTAGCAGACCATAGTGGTGATAACACTAGCAGACTATACTGGTGATAACACTAGCAGACTATACTGGTGATAACACTAGCAGACCATAGTGGTGATAACACTAGCAGACCATACTGGTGATAACACTAGCAGACCATACTGGTGATAACACTAGCAGACCATACTGGTGATAACACTAGCAGACCATAGTGGTGATAACACTAGCAGACCATAGTGGTGATATCACTAGCAGACCATAGTGGTGATAACACTAGCAGACCATACTGGTGATAACACTAGCAGACTATACTGGTGATAACACTAGCCGACTATACTGGTGATATCACTAGCAGACCATAGTGGTGATATCACTAGCAGACCATAGTGGTGATAACACTAGCAGACTATACTGGTGAAAACACTGCCAAAGGTGCTTCAACAGTACTGCGTAAAGGGTGTGAATACTTATGTAAATATATATTTTTTTATTAATTAGTAAAAAAAATCTAAAAACCTGTTTTTGCTTTGTCATTGTGGGGTGTTGTGTGTAGATTGATGGGGGAAACGATTTAATCAATTTTAGACTAAGGCTGTAGCGTAACAAAATGTGGAAAAAGTCAAGAGGTCTGAATATTTTCTGAAGGCAAGAGATTACAAATGTCTTGCTGAGAGGACAGACTCAGATCTCAGAAAAGAGAGGAGAAATGTTCACTACACTGTTCATAAAAACATTTTTGAGTCCATAGAAACTCTTGGCTGCTCTGTGTGGGCTGGGAGGCAGACGCACCCAGAGTAGCTTCCCATCCCTGGACCCCTGCAGTGCCTCAGAGAGCATGGAGGACTGAACCTTAACATCAGCATGTTGTTCCTAAGCACATTATTGTGTTGGCTTGGTGTTACTCACTCATCTCAGCCCTGCTGACTGTACTGGGCTTACCACAGGCAGCCTGGCCAATTGAGGCCTATGCAAGCCTGGGGCCCCAGTAGACCATGACCCCATCGCTGCACTCCTTCTCTGGGGTTCCACATGCAATAGCAGCCAGGCCCACTGCTTCTCTCTCTCCACAGGCTGCACATATCCAGGCCACAGAGACACTGGACAACAAAAACAACCATCAGCCAGAGTGAGGCCCACTGCCCACGCAAAGCCTGGGGCCCCAGTAGACCATGACCCCATCGCTGCACTCCTCTTCTAGGGCAACCACTCTGGTCAAACACCTAGGCCCATTGGAGATAACGTTGTTTATTATGTCCCTCAGCAGGTCCAGGCTCCATGCCAGATAGAGAGCTATACAAACTGAGGAAAAAACAGAGAGAGAGATCTACAGCATGAAAAGGAATAAAACAAGCAGATAAAACGTTGAGTCATTCTGCTTTTATCCGGCCATTATGTGGGGGGAGAGTTATAGAGGATATCATTGCTATGAAGTGTCATAGAGGATATCATTGCTATGAAGAGTCAGAGGATATCATTGCTATGAAGAGTCAGAGGATATCAGTGTTATGAAGAGTCAGAGGATATCAGTGTTATGAAGAGTCAGAGGATATCAGTGTTATGAAGAGTCATAGAGGATATCAGTGTTATGAAGAGTCATAGAGGATATCAGTTATATGGAGAGTCAGGGGATATCAGTGTTATGAAGAGTCATAGAGGATATCAGTGTTATGAAGAGTCATAGAGGATATCAGTGTTATGAAGAGTCATAGAGGATATCAGTGTTATGAAGAGTCATATAGGAAATCAGTGTTATGAAGAGTCATATAGGAAATCAGTGTTATGAAGAGTCATATAGGAAATCAGTGTTATGAAGAGTCATATAGGAAATCAGTGTTATGAAGAGTCATATAGGAAATCAGTGTTATGAAGAGTCATAGAGGATATCAGTGTTATTAAGAGTCATAGAGAATATCAGTGTTATGAAGAGTCATAGAGGATATCAGTGTTATGAAGAGTCATAGAGGATATCAGTGTTATGAAGAGTCATAGAGGATATCAGTGTTATGAAGAGTCAGAGGATATCATTGCTATGAAGAGTCAGAGGATATCATTGCTATGAAGAGTCAGAGGATATCATTGCTATGAAGAGTCAGAGGATATCATTGCTATGAAGAGTCAGAGGATATCATTGCTATGAAGAGTCAGAGGATATCATTGCTATGAAGAGTCAGAGGATATCAGTGTTAAGAAGAGTCAGAGGATATCAGTGTTAAGAAGAGTCAGAGGATATCAGTTATATGGAGAGTCATAGAGGATATCAGTTATATGGAGAGTCAGAGGATATCAGTGTTAAGAAGTGTCATATAAGATAGTGTTATGAAGAGTCAGAGGATATCAGTTATATGGAGAGTCAGAGGATATCAGTTATATGGAGAGTCAGAGGATATCAGTGTTATGAAGAGTCAGAGGATATCAGTGTTATGAAGAGTCAGAGGATATCATTGCTATGAAGAGTCAGAGGATATCATTGCTATGAAGAGTCAGAGGATATCATTGCTATGAAGAGTCAGAGGATATCATTGCTATGAAGAGTCAGAGGATATCAGTGTTATGAAGAGTCAGAGGATATCAGTTATATGGAGAGTCAGAGGATATCAGTGTTATGAAGAGTCAGAGGATATCAGTGTTATGAAGAGTCAGAGGATATCAGTGTTATGAAGAGTCATAGAGGATATCAGTGTTATGAAGAGTCAGAGGATATCAGTTATATGGAGAGTCAGAGGATATCAGTGTTATGAAGAGTCAGAGGATCAGTGTTATGAAGAGTCAGAGGATATCAGTTATATGGAGAGTCAGAGGATATCAGTGTTATGAAGAGTCAGAGGATATCAGTGTTATGAAGAGTCATAGAGGATATCAGTGTTATGAAGAGTCATAGAGGATATCAGTGTTATGAAGAGTCATAGAGGATATCAGTGTTATGAAGAGTCAGAGGATATCATTGCTATGAAGAGTCAGAGGATATCATTGCTATGAAGTGTCAGAGGATATCATTGCTATGAAGAGTCAGAGGATATCATTGCTATGAAGAGTCAGAGGATATCAGTGTTATGAAGAGTCATAGAGGATATCAGTGTTATGAAGAGTCAGAGGATGTCAGTGTTATGAAGAGTCAGAGGATGTCAGTGTTATGAAGAGTCAGAGGATATCAGTTATATGGAGAGTCAGAGGATATCAGTGTTATGAAGAGTCATAGAGGATATCAGTGTTATGAAGAGTCAGAGGATATCAGTTATATGGAGAGTCAGAGGATATCAGTTATATGGAGAGTCAGAGGATATCAGTGTTATGAAGAGTCAGAGGATATCAGTTATATGGAGAGTCAGAGGATATCAGTTATATGGAGAGTCAGAGGATATCAGTGTTATGAAGAGTCAGAGGATATCAGTGTTATGAAGAGTCAGAGGATATCAGTGTTATGAAGAGTCAGAGGATATCAGTTATATGGAGAGTCAGAGGATATCAGTGTTATGAAGAGTCAGAGGATATCAGTTATATGGAGAGTCCGAGGATATCAGTGTTATGAAGAGTCATAGAGGATATCAGTGTTAAGAAGAGTCAGAGGATATCAGTGTTATGAAGAGTCAGAGGATATCAGTGTTATGAAGAGTCATAGAGGATATCAGTGTTATGGAGAGTCAGAGGATATCAGTTATATGGAGAGTCAGAGGATATCAGTGTTATGAAGAGTCATAGAGGATATCAGTGTTACGAAGAGTCAGAGGATATCAGTGATATGCTGGCAGTTGAAAGATACAAGTATGCTTTAATTTGGAAAACTGAGGTTATCAAAAGTAGGATAAAATAGTCACTATATCATCTTTTTATTATTCCGTAGAGCACATCAAAGAGTCTATGTGAGAGAGCAATTCATACGAAACAAAAATAATCTTATCTGCCTTTCAATATTAACAGACTGTGCAAGAACAATGGTTTAATTGGATAGAGGCCTTTCAGAAACCCCAGTACAAGACAATTAAAGAGTTGAGAAATAGAGACATACTTGTTACAGTAGAAGCGTGGGAGAGCAGACCAACTGCTGAGAGTTGTTTGCCAGTAAAGGTGTCTGATAGCACAGCTCTTAGTGTCTACACACTTAGAAAAAAGGGTTCCAAAAGGGTTATTCAGCTGTCCCTATAGGAGAACCCTTTTTGCTTCCGTGTAGAACCCTCTGTTGTCTACCTGGAACCAAAAAGGGCTCTTCAAAGGGTTCTCCTATGGAGACCCAAGAACCCTTTTAAGTTCTAGATAAAAACCTTATTTTCTAAGAGTAAACATGAGACGTCCGAATCACAGTCAACTGTGAGTCTGGCCATGGAGGGCCAGTCAGATATAACTAACACCTCAAAATGCCACCCTAACCACCTAGAAAGTTGTCGTGACCAATTTTTCTTAACAGAAATATAATAAATATTTAATATAAATATAAAAATGAAATTGGCTGTGGTTCTACAGCGTCGACCACTCTGCTGCCATCTACCTCTTTTCTCCAGATAGGGATTGTACCAACTAGTTCAGTTCTATGAAGCTCTGAAGACTTAACAGGAACCAAACAAGCAGCCACCACAGTTCAATAGCACCCAAAGCCGTCATTGGCCGTGTTCGAGAGCATCAAAACTGCTATGTATCATGGGTATATTGTGGGTATATTTATGATGCTAGGTGGGTTGTTCGTTAGTTGTCTGCACTGTCGGCTGCAATGTCAGAAAAGACCATTAAAGGACCAACTGACTGATTTATCAAGTAACAGTGTGACTGACTGACTGACTGAGCTAGTAACAGTGTGACTGACCGAGTGACTAACTCACTAAGCTAGTAACAGTGTAACTGACTGACTGACTGACTAAGCTAGTAACAGTGTTACTGACTGACTGACTGACTGACTAAGCTAGTAACAGTGTTACTGACTGACTGACTGACTGACTGAGCTAGTAACAGTGTGACTGACTGACTGAGCTAGTAACAGTGTGACTGACCGAGTGACTAACTCACTAAGCTAGTAACAGTGTAACTGACTGACTGACTGACTAAGCTAGTAACAGTGTTACTGACTGACTGACTGACTGACTAAGCTAGTAACAGTGTTACTGACTGACTGACTGACTGACTGAGCTAGTAACAGTGTGACTGACTGACTGAGCTAGTAACAGTGTGACTGACTGACTGACTGAGCTAGTAACAGTGTGACTGACTGACTGACTGACTGACTAAGCTAGTAACAGTGTGACTGACCGAGTGACTAACTCACTAAGCTAGTAACAGTGTTACTGACTGACTGACTGACTGACTAAGCTAGTAACAGTGTTACTGACTGACTGACTGACTGACTAAGCTAGTAACAGTGTTACTGACTGACTGACTGACTGACTAAGCTAGTAACAGTGTTACTGACTGACTGACTGACTGACTAAGCTAGTAACAGTGTTACTGACTGACTGACTGACTGACTAAGCTAGTAACAGTGTTACTGACTGACTGACTGACTGACTGACTGACTGACTAAGCTAGTAACAGTGTTACTGACTGACTGACTGACTGACTGAGCTAGTAACAGTGTTAATGACTGACTGACTGACTCACTGAGCTAGTAACAGTGTGACTGACTGACTGACTGACTCACTGACTGAGCTAGTAACAGTGTGACTGACTGACTAACTCACTGACTGAGCTAGTAACAGTGTGACTGACCGAGTGACTAACTCACTGAGCTAGTAACAGTGTTACTGACCGAGTGACTAACTCACTGAGCTAGTAACAGTGTTACTGACCGAGTGACTAACTCACTGAGCTAGTAACAGTGTAACTGACTGACTGACTGACTGACTGAGCTAGTAACAGTGTGACTCACTCACTGACTGAGCTAGTAACAGTGTGACTCACTCACTGACTGAGCTAGTAACAGTGTGACTCACTCACTGACTGAGCTAGTAACAGTGTGACTCACTCACTGACTGAGCTAGTAACAGTGTGACTGACTCACTGACTGAGCTAGTAACAGTGTGACTGACTCACTGACTGAGCTAGTAACAGTGTGACTGACTCACTGACTGAGCTAGTAACAGTGTGACTGACTCACTGACTGAGCTAGTAACAGTGTGACTGACTCACTGACTGAGCTAGTAACAGTGTGACTGACTCACTGACTGAGCTAGTAACAGTGTGACTGACTCACTGACTGAGCTAGTAACAGTGTGACTGACTCACTGACTGAGCTAGTAACAGTGTGACTGACTCACTGACTGAGCTAGTAACAGTGTGACTGACTCACTGACTGAGCTAGTAACAGTGTGACTGACTCACTGACTGAGCTAGTAACAGTGTGACTGACTCACTGACTGAGCTAGTAACAGTGTGACTGACTCACTGACTGAGCTAGTAACAGTGTGACTGACTCACTGACTGAGCTAGTAACAGTGTGACTGACTCACTGACTGAGCTAGTAACAGTGTGACTGACTCACTGACTGAGCTAGTAACAGTGTGACTGACTCACTGACTGAGCTAGTAACAGTGTGACTGACTCACTGACTGAGCTAGTAACAGTGTGACTGACTCACTGACTGAGCTAGTAACAGTGTGACTGACTGACTGACTGAGCTAGTAACAGCTGTAGTAACAGTGTGACTGACTGACTGACTGACTGACTGAGTAGTACAGTGTGACTGACTGACTGACTGAGCTAGTAACAGTGACTGACTGATACAGTGACTGACAGCAGTGTGACTGACTGACTGAGCTAGTAACAGTGTAACTGACTGACTGACTGACTCACTGAGCTAGTAACAGTGTGACTCACTCACTGACTGAGCTAGTAACAGTGTGACTCACTCACTGACTGAGCTAGTAACAGTGTGACTCACTCACTGACTGAGCTAGTAACAGTGTGACTCACTCACTGACTGAGCTAGTAACAGTGTGACTCACTCACTGACTGAGCTAGTAACAGTGTGACTCACTCACTGACTGAGCTAGTAACAGTGTGACTCACTCACTGACTGAGCTAGTAACAGTGTGACTCACTCACTGACTGAGCTAGTAACAGTGTGACTCACTCACTGACTGAGCTAGTAACAGTGTGACTGACTGACTGACTGACTGAGCTAGTAACAGTGTGACTGACTGACTGACTGACTGAGCTAGTAACAGTGTGACTGACTGACTGACTGACTGAGCTAGTAACAGTGTGACTGACTGACTGACTGACTGAGCTAGTAACAGTGTGACTGACTGACTGACTGACTGAGCTAGTAACAGTGTGACTGACTGACTGACTGAGCTAGTAACAGTGTGACTGACTGACTGACTGAGCTAGTAACAGTGTGACTGACTGACTGACTGAGCTAGTAACAGTGTGACTGACTGACTGACTGACTGACTGAGCTAGTAACAGTGTGACTGACTGACTGACTGACTGACTGAGCTAGTAACAGTGTGACTGACTGACTGAGCTAGTAACAGTGTGACTCACTGACTGACTAGTAACAGTGTGACTGACTGACTGACTGACTGAGCTAGTAACAGTGTGACTGACTGACTGACTGAGCTAGTAACAGTAACAGTGTGACTGACTGACTGACTGACTGAGCTAGTAACAGTGTGACTGACTGACTGACTGACTGAGCTAGTAACAGTGTGACTGACTGACTGACTGAGCTAGTAACAGTGTGACTGACTGACTGACTGAGCTAGTAACAGTGTGACTGACTGACTGACTGAGCTAGTAACAGTGTGACTGACTGACTGACTGAGCTAGTAACAGTGTGACTGACTGACTGACTGACTGAGCTAGTAACAGTGTGACTGACTGACTGACTGACTGACTGAGCTAGTAACAGTGTGACTGACTGACTGACTGACTGACTGAGCTAGTAACAGTGTGACTGACTGACTGACTGACTGAGCTAGTAACAGTGTGACTGACTGACTGACTGACTGAGCTAGTAACGGTGTGACTGACTGACTGACTGACTGACTGAGCTAGTAACGGTGTGACTGACTGACTGAGCTGGTAACAGTGTGACTGACTGAGCTAGTAACGGTGTGACTGACTGACTGACTGACTGACTGAGCTAGTAACAGTGTGACTGACTGACTGACTGACTGAGCTAGTAACAGTGTGACTGACTGACTGACTGACTGAGCTAGTAACAGTGTGACTGACTGACTGACTGACTGAGCTAGTAACAGTGTGACTGACTGACTGACTGACTGAGCTAGTAACAGTGTGACTGACTGACTGACTGAGCTAGTAACGGTGTGACTGACTGACTGACTGACTGACTGAGCTAGTAACAGTGTGACTGACTGACTGACTGACTGACTGAGCTAGTAACAGTGTGACTGACTGACTGACTGAGCTAGTAACAGTGTGACTGACTGACTGACTGACTGAGCTAGTAACGGTGTGACTGACTGACTGACTGACTGACTGAGCTAGTAACAGTGTGACTGACTGACTGACTGACTGACTGAGCTAGTAACAGTGTGACTGACTGACTGACTGACTGAGCTAGTAACAGTGTGACTGACTGACTGACTGAGCTAGTAACAGTGTGACTGACTGACTGACTGAGCTAGTAACAGTGTGACTGACTGACTGACTGAGCTAGTAACAGTGTGACTGACTGACTGACTGAGCTAGTAACAGTGTGACTGACTGACTGACTGAGCTAGTAACAGTGTGACTGACTGACTGAGCTAGTAACAGTGTGACTGACTGACTGACTGAGCTAGTAACAGTGTGACTGACTGACTGACTGAGCTAGTAACAGTGTGACTGACTGACTGACTGAGCTAGTAACAGTGTGACTGACTGACTGACTGACTGAGCTAGTAACAGTGTGACTGACTGACTGACTGACTGAGCTAGTAACAGTGTGACTGACTGACTGACTGACTGAGCTAGTAACAGTGTGACTGACTGACTGACTGACTGACTGAGCTAGTAACAGTGTGACTGACTGACTGACTGAGCTAGTAACAGTGTGACTGACTGACTGACTGAGCTAGTAACAGTGTGACTGACTGACTGACTGAGCTAGTAACAGTGTGACTGACTGACTGACTGAGCTAGTAACAGTGTGACTGACTGACTGACTGAGCTAGTAACAGTGTGACTGACTGACTGACTGAGCTAGTAACAGTTTGACTGACTGACTGACTGAGCTAGTAACAGTGTGACTGACTGACTGAGCTAGTAACAGTGTGACTGACTGACTGAGCTAGTAACAGTGTGACTGACTGACTGAGCTAGTAACAGTGTGACTGACTGACTGAGCTAGTAACAGTGTGACTGACTGACTGACTGAGCTAGTAACAGTGTTACTAACTGACTGACTGGGGAAATGTAGAGGAAGAAACAGGCCCATTAAGCTAGCAGAGCTCCCAGTCAGAGAGAGATCAGTGGGAGGAGGTGGGGTGATGGGAGGACAGATGGAGGGTTGGTTGGGGGCATCAGACAACAGACAGGACCTCGACTGACACCTTGTCTTAACAGCCTTAATCACCTCACGGCCTAGAGATACAATAGGAACATTCCAGAAACATTTCTAACTCCTGAACAACATTCCAGAAATGTTCTGAGACACACTGATTCTAATATCATACTGGTATCACTGTCTGAAATACTCCCACCATTTCACAGCATGCAGACTGCTTTAGTGGAGAGGTGATGCAATCAGTGTGTAAAGCCCTGGGAAATCAACAGGACTTATTTATTCTCAAAGATCCACCACATCAAATTTAGATGCTGTATAAAAAGTATTAAAAAGCTAATTCCTCCCAAGCACTTTGACATAATATTAGCCATGGAAACCCATAATGAAGTCTGCAAAGTAACTACATAGATATTTTGGAAGCTACACACAGACCAACATAGACTTTTTGAACCTATAGACCTCTTAGTGGAGGTTACGGAGGGTGGATGTGATGGGTCTAGTGCAGTAATGCCTAGGAAGAGGTAAGTTAAAAGATGATTGTGAATTGCAGTGGTTCTCAACCTTGTTTTGGTCACCGTACCACCGAGTACATCTTGCTCTGCCCGGAGTAACCCCTGAAGTACCACGTCATGCGCATTTTACCAGTAAGCCTACAGTCTCATGAGTCTGTGAATAGGCCAAGTACCCCTGGTTGAGGAACTCTGGTTCATTGTATTCAGAGGATCAGATACAGTTGAAGTCGGATGTTTACATACACCTTAGCCACAATTCCTGACATTTAATCCTAGTAAACATTCCCTGTCTTAGGTCAGTTAGGATCACCACTTTATTTTAAGAATGTGAAATGTCAGAATAATAGTAGAGAGAATGATTTATTTCAACTTTTATTTCTTTCATCACATTCCCAGTGGGTCAGAAGTTTACATACACTCAATTAGTATTTGGTAGCATTGCCTTTAAATTGTTTAACTTGGGTTAAACATTTTGGGTAGCCTTCCACAAGCTTCCCACAATAGGTTGGGTGAATGTTGGCCCATTCCTCCTGACAGAGCTGGTGTAACTGAGTCAGGTTTGTAGGCCTCCTTGCTCGCACATGCTTTTTCAGTTCCGCCCACAAATTGTCTATGGGATTGAGGTCAGGGCTTTGTGATGGCTACTCCAATACCTTGACTTTGTTGTCCTTAAGCCATTTTGCCACAACTTTGGAAGTATTCTTGGGGTCATTGTCCATTTGGAAGACCCATTTGCGACCAAGATTTAACTTCCTGACTGATGTCTTGAGATGTTGCTTCAATATATCCACATAATTTTCCAGCCTCATGATGCCATCTATTTTCCGAAGTGCACTAGTCCCTCATGCAGCAAAGCACCCCCACAACATGATGCTGCCACCCCCGCGCTTCACGGTTGGGACGGTGTTCTTTGGCTTGCAAGCTTCCCCCTTTTTCCTTCAAACATAACGATGGTCATTATGGCTAAACAGTTCTATTTTTGTTTCATCAGACCAGAGGACATTTCTCCAAAAAGTACAATCATGGTCACCATGTGCAGCTGGAAACCGTAGTCTGGCTTTTTTATGGCGGTTTTGGAGCAGTGGCTTTGTCCTTGCTGAGCTGCCTTTCAGGTAATGTCGATATAGGACTTGTTTTACTGTGGATATAGATACTTTTGTACCCGTTTCCTCCTGCATCTTCACAAGGTCCTTTGCTGTTGTTCTGGGTTTGATTTGCACCTTTTGCATCAAAGTATATTAATCTCTAGGAGACAGAACGTGTCTCCTTCCTGAGAGGTATGACGGCTGCGTGGTCCCATGGTGTTTATACTTGCGTACTATTGTTTGTACAGATGAACGTGGTACCTTCAGGTGATTGGAAATTTCTCCCAAGGATGAACCAGACTTGTGGAGGTCTACAAAAATATTTTTTATGTCTTTTGACTTTCCCATGATGTCAAGCAAAGAGGCACTGAGTTTGAAGGTAGGCCTTGAAATACATCCGCAGGTACAACTCCAAAAGACTCAAATGATGTCAATTAGCCTATCAGAAGCTTCTAAAGCCATGACATCATTTTCTGGAATTTTCCAAGCTGTTTAAAGGCACAGTCAACTTAGTGTATGTAAACTTCTGACCCACTGGAATTGTGATACAGTGAATTATAAGTGAAATAATCTGTCTGTAAACAATTGTTGGAAAAATTACTTGTGTCATGCACAAAGTAGATGTCCTAACCGACTTGACAAAACTCTAGTTTGTTAACAATAAATTTGTGGAGTGGTTGAAAAACGAGTTTTAATGACTCCAACCTAAGTGTATGTAAACTTCCGATTTCAACTGTAGGTATGAAGCAAAGAGCAGCCTCTTCTCCATTGGTAGCTGGGTGTGGTTCAGCATGGAGAAGAATCCACATAGTGAATGGTAGAGGGAGGCAAGCCACCAAGACAACCAGCCTTCAGTAGCTACTTATGGAAGTGTCTGTGTGCTCCCACATCGAGCTGTAGCTAGCTAGCTAATCTCACCTCTTCTTTTCTTTCCCTCACTTTCCCTCCCCGTCTGCCTCCAGATTTACCGCCGCTTCACACAATCTCATTACTGGAGGTAGACCACACAACGTGTACTCAATTACCTGTGGCTGGCTCCCCCTCTCTCCTTCACTCTGTCGCCTTCTTGTCCTTCGCCCTTCATCTCACTGTCTCAAACTCCCTCTCTTCCTCACCCATCCAATCTCATCTTCCTCATCCAATCTCTCACATGCCCTACCCATAATAGTCCTATTGCTCCTCATCTCATCTCTCTCCTTCCTTCCTTCCTCCGTCTGTCTCGTTCCTCTTGGATTTCATGTTCTAGCAACTCCAGGTCTTTTACTTAAGCTGAGGGAAAATGTCATAAAGCTTCTATTGAACAATAACGAGAGCGAGAGAGATAGACATGTGCAAAAATGACAAAATATTTAAAAAATAGCATAAAGATCAACGTATCAAAAATAAACTACAAAATACTTGTATTTTGAAATGTATTTAAGTTAAATTAATTTCAAAACACAGATATAAATTTGCAAGTAGCCAGCCTGAACAGCAACAACTTTCTCAGTAACCGTTACAGAAACGTTTTACTTGCTCTGACTGTGGTATGTTGTTGTTTATCTACCTTAGTTGAATGCTCTGACTGTGGTATGTTGTTGTTTATCTACCTTAGTTGAATGATCTGACTGTGGTATGTTGTTGTTTATCTACCTTAGTTGAATGATCTGACTGTGGTATGTTGTTGTTTATCTACCTTAGTTGAATGCTCTGACTGTGGTATGTTGTTGTTTATCTACCTTAGTTGAATGATCTGACTGTGGTATGTTGTTGTTTATCTACCTTAGTTGAATGCTCTGACTGTGGTATGTTGTTGTTTATCTACCTTAGTTGAATGCTCTGACTGTGGTATGTTGTTGTTTATCTACCTTAGTTGAATGCTCTGACTGTGGTATGTTGTTGTTTATCTACCTTAGTTGAATGATCTGACTGTGGTATGTTGTTGTTTATCTACCTTAGTTGAATGCTCTGACTGTGGTATGTTGTTGTTTATCTACCTCAGTTGAATGCTCTGACTGTGGTATGTTGTTGTTTATCTACCTTAGTTGAATGCTCTGACTGTGGTATGTTGTTGTTTATCTACCTCAGTTGAATGCTCTGACTGTGATATGTTGTTGTTTATCTACCTTAGTTGAATGCTCTGACTGTGATATGTTGTTGTTTATCTACCTCAGTTGAATGCTCTGACTGTGGTATGTTGTTGTTTATCTACCTCAGTTGAATGCTCTGACTGTGATATGTTGTTGTTTATCTACCTTAGTTGAATGATCTGACTGTGATATGTTGTTGTTTATCTACCTTAGTTGAATGCTCTGACTGTGATATGTTGTTGTTTATCTACCTCAGTTGAATGCTCTGACTGTGATATGTGGTTGTTTATCTACCTTAGTTGAATGCTCTGACTGTGATATGTGGTTGTTTATCTACCTCAGTTGAATGCTCTGACTGTGATATGTGGTTGTTTATCTACCTTAGTTGAATGCTCTGACTGTGATATGTGGTTGTTTATCTACCTTAGTTGAATGCTCTGACTAAGTCCCTCTGCATAAGACTGTCTGCTAAATGACCAAAATGTAAACGTATATGTGAAAATGAACATAGCAAAAATAAATTGCAAAGCACACTGGGTATTATGATTGGCCTTGTTTTTTGGCGTCATGTCTAGACGGGATACAGCTTTAACCTAATTCTCCTAACCTGCTATGTTAATTCTCCTAACCTGCTGCATAAAATTCTCCTAAACCTGTTATGAAAAGTAAATTCTGACAAAAGCTGTATCCCTTTCTAGACAAGACCTTGTTTTGGGGCGGAGCTCATTAGAATAATAACTATTTTATTGATATTTAGTTCATTTAGCAGACGTTCTTATCACACCATAGTACCATCAGACTTCTGATACCAATGCAGGGTGAAAGGCGGACACAAAACAATATAAAATACATAATTACAGCTCTCAAAAGAATCTTGTTAAAAAAATGTATTGGAGTGTAGTCCAGTTCAGTGTAACACATATTTCAAATACGTGTAACAGAAATACAGCCCATCTCTGGGGAGAGAGCCTGGAGAGAGAAAGACAGCACCCACCCGCCAACAGTCTCCATTTCCTCAGGAATAAATTCATAGCATCTCTCTCTCACTTACTATGAAGGACGATGACACTAACAATGAGCCACTAACACAATTACAGAGATAGAGTGGGAAAGACTGAGAGACAGAGAGAGGAAGAGACAGAAAGAGGTGGAATGAGAAGAGAAGAGAGAGGTTGGGAGAAGAAAAGAAGAGAAGAAGAGAAAGATGGAGAGAGGGAGAGGAAGGGTCTGAGACTGACATACAAAGTGACAGAGAAAGAGAGAGAGGGATAGAGAGAGAAAGGGATAAGAGAGAGAGACAGAGCGAGATAAATTGATAGAGAGAGAAGAGAGAACAGAAAGAGGAAGATGAAGAGAAGTAGGGAGATAGAGGGTCTGAGACTGACGTACAAGGCGACAGAGACAGAGGGAGAAATGGAGAGAGAGAGAGAAAGAGATGAAAGCTGATGTCCCTATCTAGAGCAAACAGGTATTTCCAGCTCTATCCATCACCATGTCTCTCATCAACTCCCTCCCCTTTCAGACACACTGACATCAGCCAGGCATCAGGACCCTAACCACAGACCACACTGACACCAGCCAGGCTTCAGGACCCTTCCCACAGACCACACTGACACCAGCCAGGTATCAGGACCCTTCCCACAGACCACACTGACACCAGCCAGGTATCAGGACCCTTCCCACAGACCACACTGACACCAGCCAGGTATCAGGACCCTTCCCACAGACCACACTGACACCAGCCAGGCTTCAGGACCCTTCCCACAGACCACACAGACACCAGCCAGGCTTCAGGACCCTTCCCACAGACCACACAGACACCAGCCAGGCTTCAGGACCCTTCCCACAGACCACACAGACACCAGCCAGGCTTCAGGACCCTTCCCACAGACCACACTGACACCAGCCAGGCATCAGGATCCTAGCCACAGACCACACTGACACCAGCCAGGCATCAGGATCCTAGCCACAGACCACACCCAATAAAAATACATTAGGCCTATTAATTTACAGTAATGATTAATCATTTTCCAAACATGACCCTCAAGGAAATGAACATCCGTATGCTTTCAATATGCATTTTTTGCAAGTACCTGTTGAGGCTGGCAGTGGTAACCCAGACATGAAATATCATGCGTGTGTGTGTGTGTGTGTGCTCTCCGATCCAGAGTGGTTGGGTCAGAAGTCAAATAAATGTCATGAAGAAGTATGTCTGCAATAATGTAGTGATGCAATGCTTTTTTTTTCTTTCTTCAAGCCCCCTCTTCCGCCTGCTACAAGCCTCCTCTTCCGCCTGCTACAAGCCTCCTCTTCCGCCTGCTACAAGCCTCCTCTTCCGCCTGCTACAAGCCTCCTCTTCCGCCTGCTACAAGCCTCCTCTTCCGCCTGCTACAAGCCTCCTCTTCCGCCTGCAACAAGCCTCCTCTTCCGCCTGCAACAAGCCTCCTCTTCCGCCTGCAACAAGCCTCCTCTTCCGCCTGCAACAAGCCTCCTCTTCCGCCTGCAACAAGCCTCCTCTTCCGCCTGCAACAAGCCTCCTCTTCCGCCTGCTACAAGCCTCCTCTTCCGCCTGCTACAAGCCTCCTCTTCCGCCTGCTACAAGCCTCCTCGTCCGTCTGCTACAAGCCTCCTCGTCCGTCTGCTACAAGCCTCCTCTTCCGCCTGCTACAAGCCTCCTCGTCCGTCTGCTACAAGCCTCCTCGTCTGTCTGCTACAAGCCTCCTCGTCTGTCTGCTACAAGCCTCCTCGTTTGTCTGCTACAAGCCTCCTCTTCCGCCTGCTACATCGCTACACGGACCCAAATCAGCCCTCGACTACACAACACAATACAAAGCTACAGTCAGTCAGTGCCATAGACAGAACCATCTGCCTAGTTCAAACATCTCCCTGTATGTCAACAACTAACCTCTGACCCCTCTTAGGCTGTGTTCAACACAAGCATATATCTCTAAGCACTTATCAATGCCCTGGCTGACACACAGCCTGTCATTACTGAAACTGGAAAACCATGGTCACTAGAGACACAACCTGTAATTAATGACACTGGAAAACCATGGTCAATAGAGACACAACCTGTCATCACTGAGACTGGAAAACCATGGTCACTAGAGACACAACCTGTCATTACTGAGACTGGATGCAAAAAGTCCAGATAGCCATTTGATTACCTGTTCAGGAGTCTTATGGCTTGGGGGTAAAAACTGTTGAGAAGCTTTTTTGTCCTAGACTTGGCACTCCGGTACCGCTTGCCATGCGGTAGTAGAGAGAACAGTCTATGACTGTGGTGGCTGGGGTCTTTGACAATTTTTAGGGCCTTCCTCTGACACCGCCTGGTGTAGAGGTCCAGGATGGCAGGCAGCTTAGCCCCAGTGATGTACTGGGCCGTACGCACTACCCTCTGTAGTGCCTTGGCGGTCAGAGGCGGAGCAATTGCCGTACCAGGCATGCTCTCGATGTTGCAGCTGTAGAACCTTTTGAGGATCTCAGGACCCATGCCAAATCTTTTTAGTCTCCTGAGGTGGAATAGGCTTTGTCGTTCCCTCTTCACGACTGCCTTGGTGTGTTTGGACCATTCTAGCTTGTTGTTGATGTGGACACCAAGGAACTTGAAGCTCTCAACCTGCTCGGTCCTCCTTTTCCTGTAGCCCACAATCATCTCCTTAGTCTTGGTTACGTTGAGGGAGAGGTTGTTGTCCTGGCACCACAAGGCCAGGTCTCTGACCTCCTCCCTGTAGGCTGTCTCGTCATTGTCGGTGATCAGGCCTACCACTGTTGTGTCATCTGCAAACTTAAATGATAGTGTTGGAGTCGTGCCTGGCCATGCAGTCGTGGGTGAACAGGGAGTACAAGAGGGGACTGAGCACGCACCCCTGGGGAGCTCCAGTGTTGAGGATCAGCGTGGCAGATGTGTTGCTACCTACCCTCACCACCTGGGGGGCGGCCTGTCAGGAAGTCCAGGATCCAGTTGCAGAGGGAGGTGTTTAGTCCCAGGATCCTTAGCTTAGTGATGAGCTTTGAGGGTACTGGTGTTGAACGCTGAGCTGTAGTCAATGAATAGCATTCTCACATAGGTGTTCCTTTTGTCCAGGTGGGAAAGGGCAGTGTGGAGTGCAATAGAGATTGCATCGTCTGTTGATCTGTTTGGGCGGTATGCAAATTGGAGGGGGTCTAGGGTTTCTGGGATAATGTTGTTGATGTGAGCCATTACCAACCTTTCAAAGCACTTCATAAAGCTACGGATGTGAGTGCTACTGGTCTGTAGTCATTTAGGCAGGTTGCCTTTGTGTTCTTGGGCACAGGGACTATGGTGGTCTGCTTGAAGCATGTTGGTATTACAGACTCAATCAGGGACATGTTGAAAATGTCAGTGAAGACACCTGCCAGTTGGTCAGCACATGCCCAGAGCACACGTCCTGGTAATCCGTCTGGCCCCGCAGCCTTGTGTATATTGACTTGTTTAAAGGTCTTACTCACGTCGGCTACGGAGAGCGTGATCACACAGTCATCTGGAACAGCTGATGCTCTCATGCATGCCTCAGTGTTGCTTGCCTCGAAGCGAGCATAGAAGGGATTTAGCTCGTCTGGTAGGCTTGTGTCACTGGGCAGCTCTCGGCTGTGCTTTGCTTTGTAGTCTGTAATAGTTTGCAAGCCCTGCCACATAAGATGAGCTTCGGAGCCGGTGTAGTATGATTCAATCTTAGCCCTGTATTGACGCTTTGCCTGTTTGATGGTTCATTGCAGGGCATAGCAAGATTTCTTGTAAGCTTCCGGGTTAGAGTCCCGCACCTTGAAAGCAGCAGCTCTACCCTTTAGCTCAGTGCGAATGTTGCCTGTAATCCATGGCTTCTGGTTGGGGTATGTACGTACAGTCACTGTGGGGACAGCGTCCTCGATGCACTTATTGATAAAGCCAGTGACTGATGTGGTGTACTCCTCAATGCCATCGGAGGAATCCCGGAACATGTTCCAGTCTGTGATAGCAAAACAGTCCTGTAGTTTAGCGTCTGCTTCATCTGACCACTTTTTTTATAGACCGAGTCACTGGTGCTTCCTGCTTTAATTTTTGCTTGTAAGCAGGAGGATAGAATTATGGTCGGATTTACCAAATGGAGGGCGAGGGAGAGCTTTGTACGTGTCTATGTGTAGAGTACAGGTGATCTAGAATTTTTTTTCCTCTGGTTGCACATTTAACATGTTGATGGAGATTTGGTAGAAATGATTTAAGTTTCCCTGCATTAAAGTCTCCGGCCACTAGGAGCGCCGCCTCTGGGTGAGTGGTTTCCTGTTTGTCATTACTGAGACTGGAAAACCATGGTCACTAGAGACACAACCTGTCATTAATGAGACTGGAAATAAATGGCCAAGAGAAGCTCAGGAAAAGGACATTGAGGATAGAGAGACAGACAAAATCCACAGAATGAATTAATGAAACCCCCAGAACAACACCAGGAGTAAAGGCTTTCCCCTCAAATTGAATCAATAGTTTTTTTTTCACCTGGCATACAAACACACACGGTCGCTAGGTCACTGTTCCACATCTATCCTATTAGTTAATGTGTCACTCTAACCCCACAGAGACATGTCACTGGCCCTGTCTGAGCTGGTAGTAACACTGACTAACAGGGTTATACCATGAGCAGGGAAGGGAGGAGAGAAGAGGAGAGGGAGGGGGCATTTAATGATTCATCATGACTCACCAGTGGGGAAGAGAGTGAGAGAGAGTGGCCAATCACAAAGAGGGAAGGACACTCAAAGGAGGAGAGAAATAGGCTAAAGACAGTTCCAAATGAATAAACTGAACTACCTCACTACCTCTGGGGTCGAGGGGGATCTGAACCACCTCTGGGGTCGAGGGGGATCTGAACCACCTCTGGGGTCGAGGGGGATCTGAACCACCTCTGGGGTCGAGGGGGATCTGAACCACCTCTGGGGTAGAGGGGGATCTGAACCACCTCTAGGGTCGAGGGGGATCTGAACCACCTCTAGGGTAGAGGGGGATCTAAAACTACCTCACTACCTCTAGGGTAGAAGGGGATCTAAAACTACCTCACTACCTCTAGGGTCGAGGGGGATCTGAACCACCCTAGGGTCGAGGGGGATCTGAACCACCCCTAGGGTCGAGGGGGATCTGAACCACCCCTAGGGTCGAGGGGGATCTGAACCACCCCTAGGGTCGAGGGGGATCTGAACCACCCCTAGGGTCGAGGGGGATCTGAACCACCCCTAGGGTCGAGGGGGATCTGAACCACCCCTAGGGTCGAGGGGGATCTGAACCACCCCTAGGGTCGAGGGGGATCTGAACCACCCCTAGGGTCGAGGGGGATCTGAACTACCTCTAGGGTAGAGGGGGATCTGAACCACCTCTAGGTCGAGGGGATCTAAAACTACCTCACTACCTCTAGGGTCCAGGGGGATCTGAACTACCTCTAGGGTCGAGGGGGATCTGAACTACCTCTAGGGTCGAGGGGGATCTGAACTACCTCTAGGGTCGAGGGGGATCTGAACTACCTCTAGGGTCGAGGGGGATCTGAACCACCTCTAGGGTCGAGGGGGATCTGAACTACCTCTAGGGTCGAGGGGATCTGAACTACCTCTAGGGTCGAGGGGATCTGAACCACCTCTAGGGTCAGGGGATCTGAACTACCTCAATACCTCTGGGGTCGAGGGGATCTAAACCACGCCTAGGGTCGAGGGGATCTGAACCACCCTAGGGTCGAGGGGGATCTGAACCACCCCTAGGGTAGAAGGATCTAAAACTACCTCACTACCTCTAGGGTCGAGGGGGATCTGAACCACCCCTAGGGTCGAGGGGGATCTGAACCACCTCTAGGGTCGAGGGGGATCTGAACCACCTCTAGGGTCGAGGGGGATCTGAACCACCCCTAGGGTCGAGGGGATCTGAACCACCCCTAGGTCGAGGGGATCTGAACCACCCCTAGGGTCGAGGGGATCTGAACCACCCCTAGGGTCTAGGGGGATCTGAACCACCCCTAGGGTCGAGGGGGATCTGAACTACCTCCAGGGTAGAGGGGATCTGAACCACCTCCAGGGTAGAGGGGATCTGAACCACCTCTAGGTCGAGGGGATCTAAAACTACCTCACTACCTCTAGGTCGAGGGGATCTGAACTACCTCTAGGTCCAGGGGATCTGAACTACCTCTAGGTCGAGGGGATCTGAACTACCTCTAGGGTGGATGGGGATCTGAACTACCTCTAGGGTCGAGGGGGATCTGAACTACCTCTAGGGTCGAGGGGGATCTGAACTACCTCAATACCTCTGGGGTCGAGGGGGATCTAAACAACCCCTAGGGTCGAGGGGGATCTGAACCACCCCTAGGGTCGAGGGGGATCTGAACCACCCCTAGGGTAGAAGGGGATCTAAAACTACCTCACTACCTCTAGGGTCGAGGGGGATCTGAACCACCCCTAGGGTCGAGGGGGATCTGAACCACCCCTAGGTCGAGGGGGATCTGAACCACCTCTAGGTCGAGGGGATCTGAAAACACCTCTAGGGTCGAGGGGGATCTGAAAACACCTCTAGGGTCGAGGGGGATCTGAAAACACCTCTAGGGTCGAGGGGGATCTGAAAACACCTCTAGGGTCGAGGGGGATCTGAAAACACCTCTAGGGTCGAGGGGATCTGAAAACACCTCTAGGTCGAGGGGATCTGAAAACACCTCTAGGTCGAGGGGATCTGAAACACCTCTAGGGTCGAGGGGATCTGAAAACACCTCTAGGGTCGAGGGGATCTGAAAACACCTCTAGGGTCGAGGGGATCTGAAAACACCTCTAGGTCGAGGGGATCTGAAAACACCTCTAGGGTCGAGGGGATCTGAAAACACCTCTAGGTCGAGGGGATCTGAAAACACCTCTAGGTCGAGGGGATCTGAAAACACCTCTAGGTCGAGGGGATCTGAAAACACCTCTAGGTCGAGGGGATCTGAAAACACCTCTAGGGTCGAGGGGATCTGAAAACACCTCTAGGTCGAGGGGATCTGAAAACACCTCTAGGTCGAGGGGATCTGAAAACACCTCTAGGTCGAGGGGATCTGAAAACACCTCTAGGTCGAGGGGATCTGAAAACACCTCTAGGGTCGAGGGGATCTGAAAACACCTCTAGGGTCGAGGGGGATCTGAAAACACCTCTAGGGTCGAGGGGATCTGAAAACACCTCTAGGGTCGAGGGGATCTGAAAACACCTCTAGGTCGAGGGGATCTGAAAACACCTCTAGGTCGAGGGGATCTGAAAACACCTCTAGGTCGAGGGGATCTGAAAACACCTCTAGGTCGAGGGGATCTGAAACACCTCTAGGGTCGAGGGGATCTGAAAACACCTCTAGGGTTGAGGGGATCTGAACTACCTCTAGGGTCGAGGGGATCTGAACTACCTCTAGGGTCGAGGGGGATCTGAAACTACCCCTAGGGTCGAGGGGATCTAAAACTACCTCACTACCTCTAGGGTCGAGGGGATCTGAACTACCTCTAGGGTCGAGGGGATCTGAACTACCTCTAGGGTCGAGGGGATCTGAACCACCCCTAGGGTCGAGGGGATCTAAAACTACCTCACTACCTCTAGGGTCGAGGGGATCTGAACTACCTCTAGGGTCGAGGGGATCTGAACCACCCCTAGGGTCGAGGGGATCTGAACCACCCCTAGGTCGAGGGGATCTGAACTACCCCTAGGTCGAGGGGATCTGAACTACCTCTAGGGTCCAGGGGGATCTGAACTACCTCTAGGGTCGAGGGGATCTGAACTACCTCTAGGGTCAGGGGGATCTGAACTACCTCTAGGGTGGGGGGATCTGAACTACCTCTAGGTCGAGGGGATCTGAACTACCTCTAGGGTCGAGGGGATCTGAACTACCACTAAGGTAGAGGGAGATCTGAACTACCTCAATACCTCTGGGGTCGAGGGGGATCTGAAAACACCTCTAGGGTCGAGGGGGATCTGAAAACACCTCTAGGGTCGAGGGGGATCTGAAAACACCTCTAGGGTCGAGGGGGATCTGAAAACACCTCTAGGGTCGAGGGGATCTGAAAACACCTCTAGGTCGAGGGGATCTGAAAACACCTCTAGGTCGAGGGGATCTGAAAACACCTCTAGGGTCGAGGGGGATCTGAAAACACCTCTAGGGTCGAGGGGGATCTGAACCACCTCTAGGGTCGAGGGGGATCTGAACTACCCCTAGGGTCGAGGGGGATCTGAACTACCTCTAGGGTCGAGGGGGATCTGAACTACCTCTAGGGTCGAGGGGGATCTGAACTACCTCTAGGGTCGAGGGGGATCTGAACTACCTCTAGGGTCGAGGGGATCTGAACTACCTCTAGGCTCGAGGGGATCTGAACCACCTCTAGGTCGAGGGGATCTGAACTACCTCTAGGCTCCAGGGGATCTGAACTACCCCTAGGCTCCAGGGGGATCTAAAACTACCTCACCTCTAGGGTCGAGGGGGATCTGAACTACCTCTAGGGTCGAGGGGGATCTGAACCACCCCTAGGGTCGAGGGGGATCTAAAACTACCTCACTACCTCTAGGGTCGAGGGGGATCTGAACTACCTCTAGGGTCGAGGGGGATCTGAACCACCCCTAGGGTGAGGGGGATCTGAACCACTACCTCACTACCTCTAGGGTCGAGGGGATCTGAACTACCTCTAGGTCCAGGGGATCTGAACTACCTCTAGGGTCGAGGGGATCTGAACCACCTCTAGGGTCGAGGGGATCTGAACTACCTCTAGGGTCCAGGGGATCTGAACTACCTCTAGGGTCGAGGGGATCTGAACTACCACTAAGGTAGAGGGAGATCTGAACTACCTCAATACCTCTGGGGTCGAGGGGATCTAAACCAAGTCTAGGTCGAGGGGATCTGAACCACCCCTAGGGTAGAAGGGGATCTAAAACTACCTCACTACCTCTAGGGTAGAAGGGGATCTAAAACTACCTCACTACCTCTAGGGTAGAGGGGGATCTGAACTACCACTAAGGTAGAGGGAGATCTGAACTACCTCAAAACCTCTAGGGTCGAGGGGGATCTGAACCACCCCTAGGGTCGAGGGGGATCTGAACCACCCCTAGGGTCGAGGGGGATCTGAACCACCCCTAGGGTCGAGGGGGATCTGAACCACCCCTAGGGTCGAGGGGGATCTGAACCACCCCTAGGGTCGAGGGGGATCTGAACCACCCCTAGGGTCGAGGGGATCTGAACCACCCCTAGGGTCGAGGGGGATCTGAACCACCTCTAGGGTCGAGGGGGATCTGAACTACCTCTAGGGTCGAGGGGGATCTAAAACTACCTCACTACCTCTAGGGTCGAGGGGGATCTGAACTACCACTAAGGTAGAGGGGGATCTGAACTACCACTAAGGTAGAGGGAGATCTGAACTACCTCAATACCTCTGGGGCTCGAGGGGATCTAAACCACGCCTAGGGTCGAGGGGATCTGAACCACCCCTAGGGTCGAGGGGGATCTGAACCACCCCTAGGGTAGAAGGGGATCTAAAACTACCTCACTACCTCTAGGGTAGAAGGGGATCTAAAACTACCTCACTACCTCTAGGGTAGAGGGGGATCTGAACTACCACTAAGGTAGAGGGAGATCTGAACTACCTCAAAACCTCTAGGGTCGAGGGGGATCTGAACCAACCCCTAGGGTCGAGGGGGATCTGAACCAACCCCTAGGGTCGAGGGGGATCTGAACCAACCCCTAGGGTCGAGGGGGATCTGAACCAACCCCTAGGGTCGAGGGGATCTGAACCACCCCTAGGGTCGAGGGGGATCTGAACCACCCTAGGGTCCAGGGGATCTGAACCACCCCTAGGGTCGAGGGGATCTGAACCACCCTAGGGTCGAGGGGATCTGAACCACCCCTAGGGTCGAGGGGATCTGAACCACCCGTAGGGTCGAGGGAGATCTGAACTACCTCAAAACCTCTAGGGTCGAGGGGGATCTGAACCACCCCTAGGGTCGAGGGGGATCTGAACCACCCCTAGGGTCGAGGGGATCTGAACTACCTCTAGGGTCGAGGGGATCTGAACTACCTCTAGGGTCGAGGGGATCTGAACTACCTCTAGGTCGAGGGGGATCTGAACCACCTCTAGGGTCGAGGGGATCTGAACTACCTCTAGGTCGAGGGGATCTGAACTACCTCTAGGGTCGAGGGGGATCTGAACTACCACTAAGGTAGAGGGAGATCTGAACTACCTCAATACCTCTGGGGTCGAGGGGGATCTGAACCACCTCTAGGGTCGAGGGGGATCTGAACCACCCCTAGGGTCGAGGGGGATCTGAACCACCCCTAGGGTCGAGGGGGATCTGAACTACCTCTAGGGTCGAGGGGATCTGAACTACCTCTAGGGTTAGGGGATCTGAACTACCTCTAGGGTCGAGGATCTGAACTACCTCTAGGGTCCAGGGGATCTGAACTACCCCTAGGGTCGAGGGGATCTAAAACTACCTCACTACCTCTAGGGTCAGGGGGATCTGAACTACCTCTAGGTCGAGGGGATCTGAACCACCCCTAGGGTCGAGGGGATCTAAAACAACCTCACTACCTCTAGGGTCGAGGGGATCTGAACTACCTCTAGGGTCGAGGGGGATCTGAACTACCTCTAGGGTCGAGGGGGATCTGAACCACCCCTAGGGTCGAGGGGGATCTGAACCACCCCTAGGGTCGAGGGGGATCTGAACTACCTCTAGGGTCGAGGGGGATCTGAACTACCTCTAGGGTCGAGGGGGATCTGAACTACCTCTAGGGTCGAGGGGGATCTGAACTACCTCTAGGGTCGAGGGGGATCTGAACTACCTCTAGGGTCGAGGGGGATCTGAACTACCACTAAGGTAGAGGGAGATCTGAACTACCTCAATACCTCTGGGGTCGAGGGGGATCTAAACCACGTCTAGGGTCGAGGGGGATCTGAACCACCCCTAGGGTAGAAGGGGATCTAAAACTACCTCACTACCTCTAGGGTAGAAGGGGATCTAAAACTACCTCACTACCTCTAGGGTAGAGGGGGATCTGAACTACCACTAAGGTAGAGGGAGATCTGAACTACCTCAAAACCTCTAGGGTCGAGGGGATCTGAACCACCCCTAGGGTCGAGGGGGATCTGAACCACCCCTAGGGTCGAGGGGGATCTGAACCACCCCTAGGGTCGAGGGGGATCTGAACCACCCCTAGGGTCGAGGGGATCTGAACCACCCCTAGGGTCGAGGGGATCTGAACCACCCCTAGGGTCGAGGGGGATCTGAACCACCCCTAGGGTCAGGGGGATCTGAACCACCTCTAGGGTTAGGGGGATCTGAACTACCTCTAGGGTCGAGGGGATCTAAAACTACCTCACTACCTCTAGGGTCGAGGGGGATCTGAACTACCACTAAGGTAGAGGGGGATCTGAACTACCACTAAGGTAGAGGGAGATCTGAACTACCTCAATACCTCTGGGGTCGAGGGGGATCTAAACCACGTCTAGGGTCGAGGGGGATCTGAACCACCCCTAGGGTCGAGGGGGATCTGAACCACCCCTAGGGTAGAAGGGGATCTAAAACTACCTCACTACCTCTAGGGTAGAAGGGGATCTAAAACTACCTCACTACCTCTAGGGTAGAGGGGGATCTGAACTACCACTAAGGTAGAGGGAGATCTGAACTACCTCAAAACCTCTAGGGTCGAGGGGGATCTGAACCAACCCCTAGGGTCGAGGGGGATCTGAACCAACCCCTAGGGTCGAGGGGGATCTGAACCAACCCCTAGGGTCGAGGGGGATCTGAACCAACCCCTAGGGTCGAGGGGATCTGAACCACCCCTAGGGTCGAGGGGGATCTGAACCACCCCTAGGGTCGAGGGGGATCTGAACCACCCCTAGGGTCGAGGGGATCTGAACCACCCCTAGGGTCGAGGGAGATCTGAACCACCTCAAAACCTCTAGGGTCGAGGGGATCTGAACCACCCCTAGGTCGAGGGGGATCTGAACCACCCCTAGGTCCAGGGGATCTGAACTACCTCTAGGTCGAGGGGATCTGAACTACCTCTAGGTCGAGGGGATCTGAACTACCTCTAGGGTCGAGGGGATCTGAACTACCTCTAGGGTCGAGGGGATCTGAACTACCTCTAGGGTCGAGGGGATCTGAACTACCACTAAGGTAGAGGGAGATCTGAACTACCTCAATACCTCTGGGGCTCCAGGGGATCTGAACCACGTCTAGGGTCGAGGGGGATCTGAACCACCCCTAGGGTCGAGGGGGATCTGAACCACCCCTAGGGTCGAGGGGGATCTGAACCACCCCTAGGGTCGATGGGGATCTGAACTACCTCTAGGGTTGAGGGGGATCTGAACTACCACTAAGGTAGAGGGAGATCTGAACTACCACTAAGGTAGAGGGAGATCTGAACTACCTCAATACCTCTGGGGTCGAGGAGGATCTAAACCACCCCTAGGGTCGAGGGGGATCTGAACCACCCCTAGGGTCGAGGGGGATCTGAACCACCCCTAGGGTAGAAGGGGATCTAAAACTACCTCACTACCTCTAGGGTAGAAGGGGATCTAAAACTACCTCACTACCTCTAGGGTAGAAGGGGATCTGAACTACCACTAAGGTAGAGGGAGATCTGAACTACCTCAAAACCTCTAGGGTCGAGGGGGATCTGAACTACCTCTAGGGTCGAGGGGGATCTGAACTACCTCTAGGGTCGAGGGGGATCTGAACTACCTCTAGGGTCGAGGGGGATCTGAACTACCTCTAGGGTCGAGGGGGATCTGAACTACCACTAAGGTAGAGGGAGATCTGAACTACCTCAATACCTCTGGGGTCGAGGGGGATCTGAACCACGTCTAGGGTCGAGGGGGATCTGAACCACCCCTAGGGTCGAGGGGGATCTGAACCACCCCTAGGGTCAGGGGGATCTAAAACTACCTCACTACCTCTAGGGTCGAGGGGGATCTGAACTACCTCTAGGGTCGAGGGGGATCTGAACTACCTCTAGGGTAGAGGGGGATCTGAACCACCCCTAGGGTCGAGGGGGATCTAAAACTACCTCACTACCTCTAGGGTCGAGGGGGATCTGAACTACCTCTAGGCTAGAGGGGGATCTGAACTACCTCTAGGGTCGAGGGGGATCTGAACTACCTCTAGGGTCGAGGGGGATCTGAACTACCTCTAGGGTCGAGGGGGATCTGAACTACCTCTAGGGTCGAGGGGGATCTGAACTACCTCTAGGGTCGAGGGGGATCTGAACTACCTCTAGGGTCGAGGGGGATCTGAACTACCACTAAGGTAGAGGGAGATCTGAACTACCTCAATACCTCTGGGGTCGAGGGGGATCTAAACCACGTCTAGGGTCGAGGGGGATCTGAACCACCCCTAGGGTCGAGGGGGATCTGAACCACCCCTAGGGTAGAAGGGGATCTAAAACTACCTCACTACCTCTAGGGTAGAGGGGGATCTGAACTACCACTAAGGTAGAGGGAGATCTGAACTACCTCAATACCTCTGGGGTCGAGGGGGATCTAAACCACCTCTAGGGCCGAGGGGGATCTGAACCACCCCTAGGGCCGAGGGGGATCTGAACCACCCCTAGGGCCGAGGGGGATCTGAACCACCCCTAGGGCCGAGGGGGATCTGAACCACCCCTAGGGCCGAGGGGGATCTGAACCACCCCTAGGGCCGAGGGGGATCTGAACCACCCCTAGGGCCGAGGGGGATCTGAACCACCCCTAGGGTCGAGGGGGATCTGAACCACCCCTAGGGTCGAGGGGGATCTGAACCACCTCTAGGGTCGAGGGGGATCTGAACCACCTCTAGGGTCGAGGGGGATCTAAACCACCTCTAGGGTCGAGGGGGATCTGAACCACCTCTAGGGTCGAGGGGGATCTGAACTACCTCTAGGGTAGAGGGGGATCTGAACTACCACTAAGGTAGAGGGGGATCTGAACTACCTCAATACCTCTAGGGTCGAGGGGGATCTGAACCACCCCTAGGAATTAGGGGGATCTGAACCACCCCTAGGGTCGAGGGGGATCTGAACCACCCCTAGGGTCGAGGGGGATCTGAACCACCCCTAGGGTCGAGGGGGATCTGAACTACCTCTAGGGTCGAGGGGGATCTGAACTACCTCACTACCTCTAGGGTGGGGTGCTCTGGGGGGAATTACAGGCTGTAAATTAGAAAAATGTATGACATGTTGATAGATGAGCTGAAACCCTGAAGGGTGTACGATAATGCATGGTGGTTTTTCTGTGTGCTTCAGGCAGGTTGAACCACGTCACTCACACCTCTGTTTACACCTGCTGTCACTAACACCCTCCTCTTGGAACAACTGGGAGAGGGGTTAAGGGTGAAAAGGAGGACAGAAAAGGGATCTGCAAAGAATAAATGGGAGAAACTCCCCAAATACAGGTGTGCCAAGCTTGTAGCGTCATACCCAAGAAGACTCGAGGCTGTAATCGCTGCCAAAGGTGCTTCAACAAAGTATAGGGTCTGAATACTTATGTAAATGTCATATTTCAGTTTCTTATTTTTTATAAAATGTCCAAACAAAAAAAAACGTTTTTCATTATAGGCTATCGTGTGTAGATTGATGAGAGGAAAAATATATATTTAATCCATTTTAGAATAAGGCTGTAACGTAACAAAATGTGGAAAAAGTTAAGGGGTCTGAATACTTTCTGAATGCACGGTATTAACCTAAACACGTTAGGCTCAAAGACAGACAGACAGAAACTCAGTCCACTGCCCAGTAGGTACCTGTTCATCTATCCATGGAGCCCTGCGCAGCAGCAGCATGAAAGTATATGAGAAACACTCCTGGCGGGAGAGGCCGTGTGTCTGGGGGAGAGGCCGTGTGTCTGGGGGAGAGGCAGTGTGTCTGGGGGAGAGGCAGTGTGTCTGGGGGAGGCAGTGTGTCTGGGGAGAGGCAGTGTGTCTGGGGGAGAGGCAGTGTGTCTGGGGGAGAGGCAGTGTGTCTGGGGGAGAGGCAGTGTGTCTGGGGGAGAGGCAGTGTGTCTGGGGGGGCAGTGTGTCTGGGGGGCAGTGTGTCTGGGGTGAAGCCAAGTGAATTCCCCTCTGGGGCCAATTCATACAGCGATCTCTGGTGAAACAGAGTCGTCGTAAATTGTTTCCAGCGTTCTCCTCTCTCCTCCTCCCTACCCCACTATTCTCCTCAGCTTAATTGGCACTTACACAGGTCTGACAATAGCCTCACTCTCTTGTGAGATCCAAGGCTGCTCAGACAGACAGTCTGATGGTGCGTACACACCCACACACTCACCACTCCTCCTCTCACATGAGATAACGAACACAGACAGCAAATCTGCTCCAACACCTTCAAGGATAAACACAATCACCATGTAGGTGTGGTATGGTTCTTCATTCATTCACCATGGTCAGTTCCATCCTATCAACAGTCTCCTCTCCACCGCCACCGCACACATTATTATCATGGGATTGGGTTTTTCTGAGTGCTTAACAACACAGAGCCTATACATGACACTGGAATGAAATGCCTTGTCTCACTCTAACACCATCCCACAAATCCTTGGAGAACCCAGGACACACCATGGTCTTACCATGTGTCCTCTCTTTCGGGTCCCACCAAAAGTATCACCTACACCAGCTATTGGAGAGTGGCTTTACAATGAAGCTCTGTAGGAATTTGTTACCAGGTCGAAATTCAACATAATTCTTTCGATTCATAACAGAGATAACGCTCATGGATTAAGTCAACCGTACTGCATTCATTTGTGCGTAATAGCATTACGCACAGTGAGGTGTCCAGTGCCCACATGCCAGCTGCTCGCTCATATGGTGATGAAAGCGCAAAGGAAATGTGTATTTCCAGGAAAAACAAATGTGGAGTGAGTCTGGAGTGCCCATCTCGAACCTCTCCTCTCGGTGGACTGTGAAAATATAGCCCAGTTTCTCTCATTCATTGTCTATTGACAAAATGCAAGCAACGCCTCGATAATCGGCGCTGGAGCTGTTATTTTTGATAACATGGCTGTAATATGGGAGACCATGGTCACACTTTATATATGTAGCACCCCAGACCCCACCTCATAAACTCGTTTATAGGACCTATTGCCTTTTTCATTATATCCATCAGAAATTCTGTCACCGTAGGTTAGTTAATACATTAAATAAGTTGTCAGACCCAAAGTAAGCTAGATTGTTTAAAAAAAAAAAAAATCCTTTCTAGTCCTATTTGACAACTGTTGCTTGGCACAATGTTTCCCACTAAGATATTGGCAAATTTAGTAGGCTAATTTATAATATCCAGTTATTCTATCAAACGTTTGAATAGTCTACAATAGCCTACAGTCAGATACAATTTCCCCTGTGACCACTCCGATAACTATAAACGGACTATTTATAGATCGACAAAATAAGTGTCAACTCACGTGTCGAAGTTCTTGCGTGCGGTCTTTCATGATCACTTCTGTTACACTTGTCCGACAGCTATCGTAACGCCACTTTATGGATGTGGTGGCGATGATGGTTTCCCCGTTTATTCTTGATATTTTCTATAATCTTCAAAAGAGCCGTGGCAAAAAGCGGAGCGAGCAGAAGGGTGTCCAAACGCCGAGTGCGCGCTTCAATCGGCTGGTGGATGGCAAGCTGGTAGCGTGATTTCCTCGTCAGTGTTTTTGGAAGGTGGGACACCCTTGGGGTTGACGCGCTTGAAAGGTGAGGCTAGGCCACCCGTTTTTCACACATGAATCCCCAGTGTTCATCGCATCAGATTATATCCCCATATCAAAATGCATTCTGATGCAACATCTCCCCCCCCCACCACTCAAACATTTAAATTGACCTAAAAGACCACAGGCGAGACCAAGGAATGGACACGGTTTAACACGTCGCCTGGAGGACGATAACGCCCAAGTGAGCCTTGATAGTGGGCATGTAATTTCTGGAGGAAGCAATTTGTTGTGCAAGAGCGGCCTCTATAGACAGCAGGGTTGAAATTATTGTAGACCAGTCGCCTACCTTAGTAATCGATTCCTAATGATTGCTACCTAACGATTGCTAATTAATCTATACATGCATTATGCATGTATCTTGTGCGAATTATACAATACATTACACCATTAATACATTGTTTGGAATTATTACCAATGTCATGTGTCTTGTGATCTCGTTCATAGACACTTCCAATAGCATGGAGAAGAGCCGAGTCATGTTAGACAACATGTTTATTATTACAGAGATAAAAGACAAATGTTGTTCAGTTAATAACACTGCTAACAGATGAATGAGACTATCGACAATGTAATACGGCATGTCTCAAAAGCATTACATGTAGCCCACAGGCCTGGGATGACTTTAAGCCTCTAAATGACATGACTATCCACTGGGATGACTATTGGCCTCTAAATTACATGACTATCCACTGGGATGACTATTGGCCTCTAAATTACATGACTATCCACTGGGATGACTATTGACCTCTGAATGACATGACTATCCACTGGGATGACTATTGGCCTCTAAATTACATGACTATTTACAGGGATGACTATTGGTCTCTAAATTACATGAATATCCACTGGGATGACTATTGGCCTCTAAATGACATGACTATCCACTGGGATGACAATTGGCCTCTGAATGACATGAAAATTCACTGGGATGACAATTGGCCTCTGAATGACATGAAAATTCACTGGGATTGATATAGGCCTATGGAACAAGTCATCAAATTGTATTTGTCACATGCGCCGAATACAACAGGTGTTGACCTTCCCGTGAAATGCTTACTCACAAGCAACAATGCAGTTCAAGACATGTTAGAGAACATATGTTTAATTCAAGCTTTCAAACAAAGGGTCTACATAAAAATTTTAAATAGAATATGCTGCTTGAGGGGAAATGATCTAGTCCAGAAGAATGGGTCTAAGATCAGAGAGGGGAATTTATTTTCTTTGCTGTCCATTTGTTGTTGATGTCCATCATGTCCTAGAGAGGGGACAGTTTCTGTCCAGAGGATTGAGACCATGTCCTAGAGAGGGGCCCGTTTCTGTCCAGAGGATTGGGACCATGTCCTAGAGAGGGGCCCGTTTCTGTCCAGAGGATTGGGACCATGTCCTATAGAGGGGACAGTTTCTGTCCAGAGGATTGGGACCATGCCCTAGAGAGGGGCCCGTTTCTGTCCAGAGGATTGGGACCATGTCCTAGAGAGGGGACAGTTTCTGTCCAGAGGATTGGGACCATGTCCTAGAGAGGGGCCCGTTTCTGTCCAGAGGATTGGGACCATGTCCTAGAGAGGGGCCCGTTTCTATCCAGAGGATTAGGACCACAACCAGGTAAGCACTAGACTAGTTGCCAGTCTATGTTTAGCTATAAAAAATTCCACTCTTTATGGTGTCATGTGCCACAGGAGTACAAGGAATGGAATGTTATAGCTCAACAGAGAATGACCATCATCCTAGGTAACCACTGTGTGAACATAACTTCAACTGGAAGTCACCAGTGTGGGTGAAATTTATATGAATTAATTTCCATTCCATTGATAGATACGTCCTGGAAGAAAACAGTCCATTTTTAAACTCAAATGTAATTTCAAGTGTGTAGGATTAATTGAGTGCATTGAGGTTTGAGTCTTAATCTTGCCTGTGTCAAAGCTCCTCTGGTCACACAGGACAGTAGTATTCCATACGGGTGAATTTCCAGTCTGGAACACACAGGACTGACTGGGGTTTAGAAGTCAGGCCTTCTCTGCTGGGCAGTGTAGTTTGTGTCAGCTCGGACCTCCCTGAGAGACAGAACACAGCACAGACGGTAAGAGACCAGCCTTTCTGTTGCAGAGCCTAATGGCTTCATCCATATGGGGATGTAAGCTATATGTCATAAGTTGATGGTACTAATGTTGACCTGTACAGGATCACCACCCAATGAGACAGTGTAGACAGAGGGGTACATACCTGCCCTGTCTTCTCAATGAGACAGTGTAGACAGAGGGGTTCATACCTGCCCTGTCTTCTCAATGAGACAGAGGGGTACATACCTGCCCTGTCTTCTCAATGAGACAGAGGGGTACATACCTGCCCTGTCTTCTCAATGAGACAGTGTAGACAGAGGGGTACATACCTGCCCAGTCGTCTCCTCCTCTCCAGGATCCAGTCTTCACCCTTCTTTGCAGACGTGCCCTTCATGTTCTTAAAGTGCGATCTTCACAAAGACAAAACAGGAAATGACCACAGACACAGGAAGGGGATTGAGACACCTCCGCTCTAATCAACCTGTAGTTATTTTGACCCGGGACACATCTGTCACGGGTCATAGAGCAGATTGAAGTTACAGCAAACACTGCAAACACCCAGTAAACCTTGCAAACACACGTGACCGGCCCACCTGAAGCGGCTTACCCAGTCGCGCCACCTTAAAGCTAGCTATTCGGCGGGCGCAAGTGGAGACACTACAGGCTAAGCAACGAGTTTCCCAAATCCTCGTCTGCTAGGTCATGTGATGTCAGAGGGAGGAAAAGCTGCCGGGGCAGTAGCTTTAGTCAGGCAGGACGACAACCCTCTATGTCCATCTGGGTCCTTCAACCTCATCAGGGCAGGGAGATGTGCCTGGCCTGACCAGAGGAAAAGACCTACCCAGTGTCATCTACCCAACTATGCTAGTACTTTTATTAATAGGTATTTTCCTTTAACATAATGGTGGTAATTAAAGCATTACAACGTGTCTACAGTTGACAATGTTATTACCACTTTACCTCGGTCCTGTGAATCGGACTCGATTTGGGACACCCCCTGTCCACCGTCTCTGACCCCAGCCCCTGAAAACACAAACCATCAGCGTTCAGCACTCAAGACTACATAGTCTCTCGAAATGAACCCCCTTTCTTCTTTTCCCTCAACCTTGGGTAGGGTTCCTGAAAACCCAACGGAACAGACACAGGAAGAACCTGAGGAGAAGGACGTCAGTTTGACATTCAGCACCCAACAACATTTATAGTTATCCAGGGTGACTTGCAGCTAGTGCATTCACCTTAAGGTATATCTAGGTGAGACAACCACATATCAGTCAATACTAAGTCAACATTTTCCTCATCAAAGCAGCTGTCAGCAGGCAGTTAAGTAAAAAAAAAAAAAAAGGACGAGTGTTCCTGCTAGACAGACATGTTGATTTGTTCGTAGTATGCCCACCGTATAAATGGAAGCTATCTTTATGGACTTTAACTGGGGAGCGATGACTACTACTAGTATGCATTTGTATTTGCCAAAGGGTCGGAATCGTTACATCTCTAACAAGCTCTGTACACGCAAACGTTATTCAATAAAACAATGTATTGGCTAGGTATTTCAACTCCCGTGTTTAATGTCTGACTGAAAAGGCTTAGGAGTTCTGCTTTTGAGCTACATCTCATTCTAGCTACGTTAACAATCTAATCACATCACAGACTGTTTTTTTTGGCGAGACAGAGTGGTAACCAAGTGAAGAATCTTGTAGTGTGTGACGGTCGTTTAAATGTGAGAGGCTCAGCGATGTTAGGATTTTAAAAAGTCGTGTAGTGTCAGCCCGGTTTTAGTCTGACAGGTAGTCCCCAATTTAGCCCCGAGTCACATGTGGATGAGACAAGTTATATACACACACTTAATAATGTCTTGTTCTCCTACCCAGACCTATTACATTAATGAGAGCCCTCAGCAGTCCCCTGGCTGATACAGATACTCCACATCTAGCAGGAAAACGGGCTGGTCCTCAGGCAGGTTCAGCAGTCCTCTCGGACACCTGGCCTTGGATCTCAATCATCCGAGAACTGGAAATCAATTAGGAAATTCTTGAACTGTTGATTACTTAGTTACCTTTAAATCATATTACATTCTACTATGTCTCAAACAGACTCCATCAAGGACAGCCTCTGATCAGTATGTAAATGATAAACGCAACGATTTTGTATTCAAAACACAGTGATTCATAATTGTGCAGCCCATAAGAGGTCATTGTCAAACACAGGACTCACTTCTGACAATATTTAATTGGTCTCCTCGTCGTTGTAGAACTGCATACTGAGTAGAAATAAAAAAAACACAAGAAGTGCCGTATCAATCAAATGTATAAAGTCATTTCTTTTGTACATCGGTAGAGTGTTTAGCTAGCTATACATAAACCCAGCCTAAAACCCCAAATGTTGTGCACGTAATGAACTAAATACATTACCAGTCACTTGGTATTTGAGAGCAGATCACTAGAGAACTAACTTAGTAAACGTTACGTCTTCCTACAGGTTAGCGGCTAGCCAGGCTAACTAACCTAACCTCTCATTACTGTCTTTTTAAAAGCATTGAAAATGTCATACTAACCATTTCAGCCTGGGGTGTGGGGGTTTTCGACAACTTGGGGAGGCCGTGTTTATTTGTGTGTTTTTTAATACTTGTACAGATCCAACCAGTGATCGATTGAATCCTAACTAGGTCGGTGCTGATGTCTGAGCAGAGCTGCGGTTCGACGTGTCGGTGGGACGTCTGAGCCACAGGGACACGTCATTTAAGGAGGCAGCCACACACTTTAAAAATCCTTTCAGAAACTACTTCAACAAACAAAATGCATTGAATTAAATGCATATATAAACCACAATTTTAAAGCATACGAAAAAATGAAATAGTTGCACAGACTATCGCAAACTCTTTACATATTACCCGAGAGGAAGAGGTGATATTTGATAAAGTTCAAGGCTCAATTCCTCTTATTATAATTGGATGTCAGAATAGTTTTTTGTTGTTGTGATCACTTCCCATTTACATCGACTCTCATGTGTGTACATTGTAGCGGATACCAGCCCTGTAATTTCTCCACTGTCGCTGTACCTGCTGCCACGGGAGAATGGAGGTCGGTCAGAGATTGGGGAGCGGAGCGCACAGATGTTCAACTATCCGAAACGCACCGACTCATTCCCTCCCCTGCGCCAAAGGTCAAGAAAACAGAACGATGTCAGTAGCAGCAGGTTCTATAATTGGAGGCAGAACCTGTAGAGCCAAGGTTACCGCACAGCGGATTTCCAAATGTCAGCAGGGGACAGTCAGGGAAAGTTCCTGGGAACCGGAAAATGAAAACCTCAATGATAATGCCCTTGAATGTATGGTATTGGTGCACAGAGCTCAACTAGTTTTTAGCCTAAAACATGAGAACAGACTGGGTTATGGGACATTACCTCAAGTTTGTTCAAGTTGTGATTTACTTTTATCAGACACTGATTCGAAACCCTCTATCAAATTAGCAACTGTTCTGCCCAGTGTACACCCTCTGTCCCAGGGTAAACTAGTAATAACAGTACAAAGGATGACTTGTTGGAATACCTTTGGGTCACCTCAGCAGGTCCGAGCATTCGGCACGGTCATGCTCAACTTGGCAGAGCAGTGGTCAGGCCGGTTTAGACCTCAGCCAGAGTTCCTGTACTCCACCAGGGCGTACAGCTGGAGTAGAAGAAACAACCAGTCAATGTTGCAATTATGTTAGCACAGCTGAAAACTGTTGTTTTGTTTAAAGAAGCAATAAAACTGTCCTTCTTTAGACTAGTTGAGTATCTGGAGCATCAGCATTTGTGGGTTTGATTACAGGCTCAAAATGGCCAGAAACAAAGTACTTTCTTCTGAAACTCGTCAGTCTATTCTTGTTCTGAGAAATGAAGGATATTCCATGCGAGAAATTGCCAAGAAACGGAAGATCTGGTACAATGCTGTGTACTACTCCCTTCACAGAACAGGGCAAACTGGCTCTAACCAGAATAGAAAGAGGATTGGGAGGCCCCGGTGCACAACTGAGCAAGAGGACAAGTACATTAGAGTGTCTAATTTGAGAAACAGACGCCTCACAAGTCCTAAACTGGCAGCTTCATTAAAGCTAGTACCCGCAAAACACCAGTCTCAACGTCAACAGTGGAGAGGCGACTCCAGGATGATGGCCTTCTAGGCAGAGTTCCTCTGTCCAGTGTCTGTGTTCTTTTGCCCATCTTAATCTTTCGTTTTTATTGTCGAGTCTGAGATATGGCTTTTTCTTTGCAACTCTGCATATTAGATCTTCAGGCTTTACTGTTAGCCTGAGACTACTATATTGTGTTCTATGGGCCCGTATCCACAAAGCATTCAAGATCATATGGATCTGTCCGTATGGATCTGTCCGTATGGATCTTGTTCATTTATGATGTAAAAACCCAAACTGATTCTGAATCAGCAGTTCAACAGTGAGATGTTTTTGTGGGTAACAGGCCCTTGGTCTAATTGACCAAACGTGACACTATTTAAGTAGACCTATTTGTTAAAATATTCATGCATATTAACACACAATTATACAAGTATATGTCTAATACATGACACTGGTGGTCTCTTTGTAGGATATACAGCGCCTTCAGAAAGTATTCAGACCCCTTGACTTTTTCCACATTACAGCCTTATTCTAAAATGGATTACTTTTCCCCTTATCAATCTACACACAATACCCCATAATGACAAAGCAAAAACAGGTTTCTAGAAATGGTTGCAAAAAAAACAGAAATATCACATTTACATAAGTATTCAGACCCTTTACTCAGTACTTTGTTGAAGCACCTTTAGCAGGGACTACAGCCTTGAGTTTGCTTGTTTCTCACGGTCGGAGAGTCTTTAGGTGTCTTTTAGCAAACTCAGGGCGGGCTGTCATGTGCCTTTTACTGAGGAGTGGCTTCTGTCTGGCCCCTCTACCATAACGGCCTGATTGGTAGAGTGCTGCAGAGATGGTTGTCCTTCTGGAAGGTTCTCCTATCTCCACAGAGGAACTCTGGAGCTTTGTTAGAATGACCATCAGATTCTTGGTCACCTCCCTGACCAAGCCCCTTCTCCCCCCGATTGCTCAGTTTGGCCGGGCGACCAGCTCTAGGAAGAGTCTTGGTGGTTCCAAACTTCTTCCATTTAAGAATGATGGAGGCCACAGTGTTCTTGGGGACCTTCAATGCTGCAGAAATGTTTTGGTACCCTTCCCCAGATCTGTGCTTCGTCACAATCCTGACTCGGAGCTCTACGGACAATTCCTTCGACCTCTGGTTTTCGCTCTGACATGCACTGTCAGCTGTGGGACCTTATAAAGACAGGTGTGTGCCTTTCCAAATCATGTCCAATCAATTGAATTTACCACAGGTGGACTCCCAAGCTGTAGAAACAGCTCAAGGATGATCAATGGAAACAGGATGCAGCTGAGCTCAATAAAATTTGCAAACATTTCTAAAAACCTGCTTTCGCTTTGTCATTATGGGTAGTGTGTAGATTGAGGGATAGATGTTTTTTTAAAGAATAAGATTATAACTTAACATTAACATCTGCTAACCATGTGTATGTGACCATTAATTAACATTTGATTTGAAATGTAAAAAGTCAAGGGGTCTAAATACTTTTCCCGAATGCAGTAGTCTCTACCTCTGCAGTGGTCTCTACCTCTGCAGTGGTCACTACCTCTGCAGTAGTACAGTGGTCTCTACCTCTGCAGTGGTCTCTACCTCTGCAGTGGTCTCTACCTCTGCAGTGGTCTCTACATCTGCAGTGGTCTCTACCTCTGCAGTGGTACAGTAGTCTCTACCTCTGCAGAAGTCTCTACCTCTGCAGTGGTACAGTAGTCTCTACCTCTGCAGTAGTCTCTACCTCTGCAGAAGTCTCTACCTCTGCAGAAGTGCAGTGGTCTCTACCTCTGCAGTAGTGCAGTGGTCTCTACCTCTGCAGTAGTGCAGTGGTCTCTACCTCTGCAGTAGTGCAGTGGTCTCTACCTCTGCAGTAGTGCAGTGGTCTCTACCTCTGCAGTAGTGCAGTGGTCTCTACCTCTGCAGTGGTCTCTACCTCTGCAGTGGTCTCTACCTCTGCAGTGGTCTCTACCTCTGCAGTGGTCGCAGTGGTCTCTACCTCTGCAGTGGTCTCTACCTCTGCAGTGGTCTCTACCTCTGCAGTGGTCTCTACCTCTGCAGTGGTCTCTACCTCTGCAGTGGTCTCTACCTCTGCAGTGGTCTCTACCTCTGCAGTGGTCTCTACCTCTGCAGTAGTGCAGTGGTCTCTACCTCTGCAGTAGTGCAGTGGTCTCTACCTCTGCAGTAGTGCAGTGGTCTCTACCTCTGCAGTAGTGCAGTGGTCTCTACCTCTGCAGTAGTGCAGTGGTCTCTACCTCTGCAGTAGTGCAGTGGTCTCTACCTCTGCAGTAGTACAGTAGTCTCTACCTCTGCAGTAGTCTCTACCTCTGCAGTAGTGCAGTGGTCTCTACCTCTGCAGTAGTCTCTACCGCTGCAGTAGTGCAGTGGTCTCTACCTCTGCAGTAGTGCAGTGGTCTCTACCGCTGCAGTAGTGCAGTGGTCTCTACCGCTGCAGTAGTGCAGTAGTCTCACCGCTGCAGTAGTACAGTAGTCTCTACCGCTGCAGTAGTCTCAGTAGTCAGTCTCTGCAACCCATCTACCTAGGAGACTAGTCAGCAAGAACAGTTTTTGTCCACTAGAGATCTCTATTGTCCATCAGTAAAACCGAGCCTATTCTCATGAAGTACTGAGCAGTACTCAATTCAATATGCAGTAGTCTCTACCTCTGCAGTAGTACAGTAGTCTCTACCTCTGCAGTAGTGCAGTAGTCTCTACCTCTGCAGTAGTGCAGTGGTCTCTACCTCTGCAGTGGTCTCTACCTCTGCAGTAGTCTCTACCTCTGCAGTGGTCTCTACCTCTGCAGTAGTGCAGTGGTCTCTACCTCTGCAGTAGTCTCTACCTCTGCAGTAGTGCAGTAGTCTCTACCTCTGCAGTAGTCTCTACCTCTGCAGTAGTGCAGTGGTCTCTACCTCTGCAGTAGTGCAGTAGTCTCTACCTCTGCAGTAGTGCAGTGGTCTCTGCAGTGGTCTCTGCAGTGCAGTGCTCTACAGTAGTCTCTACCTCTGCAGTAGTGCAGTCTCTACCTCTGCAGTAGTCTCTCTCTGCAGTAGTGCAGTGGTCTCTACCTCTGCAGTAGTCTCTACCTCTGCAGTAGTGCAGTGGTCTCTACCTCTGCAGTAGTGCAGTGGTCTCTACCTCTGCAGTAGTGCAGTGGTCTCTACCTCTGCAGTAGCAGCTGCAGTAGTGCAGTGGTCTCTACCTCTGCAGTAGTCTCTACCTCTGCAGTAGTCTCTACCTCTGCAGTAGTCTCTACCTCTGCAGTAGTGCAGTGGTCTCTACCTCTGCAGTAGTCTCTACCTCTGCAGTAGTGCAGTGGTCTCTACCTCTGCAGTGGTGCAGTAGTCTCTACCTCTGCAGTAGTGCAGTGGTCTCTACCTCTGCAGTAGTGCAGTGGTCTCTACCTCTGCAGTAGTGCAGTGGTCTCTACCTCTGCAGTGGTCTCTACCTCTGCAGTAGTGCAGTAGTCTCTACCTCTGCAGTGGTCTCTACCTCTGCAGTAGTACAGTAGTCTCTACCTCTGCAGTAGTCTCTACCTCTGCAGTAGTCTCTACCTCTGCAGTAGTCTCTACCTCTGCAGTAGTCTCTACCTCTGCAGTAGTGCAGTGGTCTCTACCTCTGCAGTAGTGCAGTGGTCTCTACCTCTGCAGTGGTCTCTACCTCTGCAGTGGTCTCTACCTCTGCAGTGGTCTCTACCTCTGCAGTGGTCTCTACCTCTGCAGTGGTCTCTACCTCTGCAGTGGTCTCTACCTCTGCAGTGGTCTCTACCTCTGCAGTAGTGCAGTGGTCTCTACCTCTGCAGTAGTGCAGTGGTCTCTACCTCTGCAGTGGTCTCTACCTCTGCAGTAGTCTCTACCTCTGCAGTAGTCTCTACCTCTGCAGTAGTCTCTACCTCTGCAGTAGTCTCTACCTCTGCAGTAGTCTCTACCTCTGCAGTAGTCTCTACCTCTGCAGTGGTCTCTACCGCTGCAGTAGTGCAGTGGTCTCTACCGCTGCAGTAGTGCAGTGGTCTCTACCGCTGCAGTAGTGCAGTGGTCTCTACCTCTGCAGTAGTGCAGTGGTCTCTACCTCTGCAGTAGTCTCTACCGCTGCAGTAGTGCAGTCGTCTCCACCTCTGCAGTAGTCTCTACCGCTGCAGTAGTCTCTACCGCTGCAGTAGTGCAGTGGTCTCTACCTCTGCAGTAGTCTCTACTGCTGTAGTAGTGCAGTGGTCTCTACCTCTGCAGTAGTCTACCGCTGCAGTAGTACAGTGGTCTCTACCGCTGCAGTAGTCTCAGTAGTCAGTCTCTGCAACCCATCTACCTAGGAGACTAGTCAGCAAGAACAGTTTTTGTCCACTAGAGATCTCTATTGTCCATCAGTAAAACCGAGCCTATTCTCATGAAGTACTGAGCAGTATTCAATTCAATATGTTGTGATCGGGGTTGGTGCTAGATCAAAATGTCCTGTGGGTGGCTTAGAAACAGAAGACATGATGTGCATAGTAACGGTTTACTCAAGTTTTATTCACAGAAATATAAAGTTATGTCAAGTACATCACTCAGTACAAAATTGCACAGACTCTTGAAAACTCAGCCAGACAACAGAAATAAACACTACATGTTAAGTAAAATTAAAAGAGGACACCACTCCGGCACTTGCCTCTGATATGTGACCCAAGTCTGCTGTGACTCACTGGTTGCACTGAGGATCTCACTGAGAACAATGAAGAATGACGTCAATAAGACTTGATAGGAAAATGTAATTTACAACAGCTGAGGAATAAATACTCTTAAAAAATAAAAATTGGCACATGTACCATGAACTGAGCTGTGCTGAGCTGTGTTCTGGTAGGTGGAGATGTGAGCTGGAATGCTGAGCTGTGTTCTGGTAGGTGGAGATGTGAGCTGGAATGCTGAGCTGTGTTCTGGTAGGTGGAGATGTGAGCTGGAATGCTGAGCTGTGTTCTGGTAGGTGGAGATGTGAGCTGGAATGCTGAGCTGTGTTCTGGTAGGTGGAGATGAGAGCTGGAATGCTGAGCTGTGTTCTGGTAGGTGGAGATGAGAGCTGGAATGCTGAGCTGTGTTCTGGTAGGTGGAGATGTGAGCTGGAATGCTGAGCTGTGTTCTGGTAGGTGGAGATGTGGCGGGAATGCTGAGCTGTGTTCTGGTAGGTGGAGATGAGAGCTGGAATGCTGAGCTGTGTTCTGGTAGGTGGAGATGAGAGCTGGAATGCTGAGCTGTGTTCTGGTAGGTGGAGATGTGAGCGGGAATGCTGAGCTGTGTTCTGGTAGGTGGAGATGTGAGCGGGAATGCTGAGCTGTGTTCTGGTAGGTGGAGATGTGGATCACGTTTTCAGGGTCAATTCCATTGAAATTCCAGTCAATTTAGGAAGTACACTGAGATTCCAATTCTCTTTATTGCTTTTCAAGAGGACAATTTGGAATTGGAATTTGGTTTACTTTCTGAATTGAAATGACCCCACCCTGCATGTTTGATCACTCTGACCTGAAGTCATCACTGCCAATGAGACAGTCAGTCACATATCATATGGTCAAAGTGCTGTGTAACTGACAGGCACTAGGACCTTTTGCCTGTACACTAAGAACATCTCAAATAACACTAAAACACACCCATTACTATACTGATGTTACCATTCGTTTGGTCAAAGCTATAGGAAAAGAAAGTGTGTTGTACTTGTAACTCCCCTTGGGGACAGTGAGGGATATCCGGGACAGACTAGAAGCAGCTTCACAAACATTAGGGCTATGCTCTAGAGGGCCTGGGGAGGAAAACCATTTATTTAGGGTAGCATCAGCTCTGGATTACTTAGCAGGGCGGAGGCTTTGTTCCTAGGGAATTGTGGGTAGGGCAGACAGGAAGTGGTCTGGTGAAGTGAATCAAAACCTCCACTGGGCCACTTCCTCTCTCTCGCTCTCCATCCATCCCTCTATCTGTCTCCATCTCCGTCTCTCGCTCTCCTTCTCCATCCATCCCTCTATCTATCTGTCTCCATCTCTGTCTCTCGCTCTCCTTCTCCATCCATCCCTCTCTCTCTCTCTCCCTCCCTCTCCATCCATCCCATCTCTCCCTGTCTCTATTCATCCCTCCCTCTCTCTCCTCACACTCAAGACTAAATCATATTTTTCTTCATATCCTTAATGGCAGCTGATGAGGGTGGCCAAAGAGCCAGGGCTCAACTGGACACACACACATTGGAGAAACAGGACATCTCTTGGAACAAAAACAAGTAAACAAACAAGATAATGAGTGATCCATGTCCACCCACACTCCCCAGCCATCCATGACATTTCACCTATTTAGTCCAAATCCCTGCACGTCCTGTGTCTCAGCCAATGAGAGCTTCCGGTTTGGTTGAGCCCAGTCTCAGTAGAAGGAATACTGGTTCTCCACAGCTCTGGCCCTGCGTGTTCCGTCTGTCTCTTGGTAGTCCTCTGAGTTACCACTAGAGGGTTCTAACAGACGTTCTGAGCTGTTGCTCCTGCTAACCAGCCCGCCTCCTCCTCCTCCTCCTCCGCTGCCTGGCTCACCACGGGAGAGGGAAGGAAGGGCGATGGGCGAGGATGAGGAGCTGGATGAGATCGGGGTGTCGGAGGGGGGCCCTGCCGGCTGCGAGACCCCAGGGAGGTGAAGGGTTGGCTGGGCTGGGTCAGTCCGGCAGCCCTGGTCCCTGGGTGGGGTGGGGAGCTGAGGCATGGTCACATCTGTGTGAGAGCAGTAGAGAGAGACGGGATATCTGTCTGTAAGAAAAGAGCAGTGTTAAGAGGCCTGATACAGTTTGTTTTATGAAAGTATCTTTCATTAAAATGCCAAACATAAAACACAAGTTAAAGTGTTGACGACCTCCTATATCATCACCTCTCTTGGTGGGACAACAACAACAGTAGTGCCACTGATGAAAACACGGCTGAGCAGCGTGTATCAATAACGCTTTTCACATGCTGGACCAACAACCCACTCACTGTGTGTGTGTGTGTGCCCGGGGAAACAGAGGGTCTCTTTGTGAGTGGTGGGTTGGGGCCTGAGGCTGGGCCTGTTGTATAATCACCCCCTCTCTCCCCCGTCTCTCCCTATGCACAGGAGGGCATTCATCCCCTGCCAGGCGAGTGGAGTGCGGTGGGGGTTGAGGGAGTGGGGTTTGGGGCGGGGGCTGGTCACTGGTTAAAACATCTAGTTAAAACCTTTAAGACTGAGGAAAACATCAGTCTCTGAGGTCATCCCACTGAAAGGTTGCCGTTTTTTTTTCAAGTAATTCACTGGACCCAGCAATGTTGTTGTTTCCAGCCAGACGTCAGACTGTCCTCTTCAATAACAAGGGTCAGACAGAGCTACCCAAGGGGCTGTCCAAACTGATCATCAATGACAAACTGTTTCTAGAAGGACATTCTCAACATTGGACCAGTTAAGAGAGCTTTAGAGTGTATATATATATATATATATATATAAACCTGTTGTTCATGTTTAGAGGTGTGTGTACCGCTGTGTGTGTTGGCCGTACCTGTGGGGGTACCCTGTGCTTGTACGTAGGAACGCAGCGTGATGTCAGCAGAGCCCCCTGACTCCAGAGGGATAGGGTGGGCATGGAAGTGCCTGAGCATGTCTGACACGGTGTGGAACCACAGATGATGGACATGACACTGGCTGTTACCATTCACCGACAGACGCAGGTGCTGGGGGAAGAGAGAGGAGAAGGGGGATTGTGAGTAATATAAAGTTTCACTTATAACACTCCTGTACATTAATGTAAGAGAGAAAGAGGGAAAATAAGAGGTGAAAGAGGAGTAGATGGGGAAGAATAGAGAGAGGGGAGAGAGAGGAGGAGAGAGGGAGAGAGGGAGGAGAGAGGGAGAGAGAGAGAGAGGAGAGAGAGGGAGAAGAGAGGGGAGAGAGAGGAGGAGAGAGAGGGGAGAGTAGAGAGGGGAGAGAGAGGAGGAGAGAGGGGAGAGAGAGGAGTAGAGAGGGAGAGAGAGAGAGAGAGGAGAGAGAGGGGAGAGTAGAGAGGGAGAGAGAGAGGAGGAGAGAGGGGAGAGAGGGGAGAGAGAGAGAGAGAGAGGGGAGAGTAGAGAGGGAGAGAGAGGAGAGAGAGGAGTAGAGAGAGGGGAGAGTAGAGAGGGGAGAGAGAGGAGTAGAGAGAGGGGAGAGTAGAGAGGGGAGAGAGAGAGGAGAGAGGGGAGAGAGAGGAGGAGAGAGGGGAGAGAGGAGAGAGAGAGAGAGAGGAGAGAGAGAGAGAGAGAGGGAGAGAGAGGAGAGAGAGAGGGGAGAGTAGAGAGAGGGAGAGAGAGGAGTAGAGAGGGGAGAGAGAGGAGTAGAGAGGGAGAGAGAGGAGTAGAGGGAGAGAGAGGAGAGAGGAGTAGAGAGGGAGAGAGAGGAGTAGAGAGGGGAGAGAGAGGAGTAGAGAGGGGAGAGAGAGGTGAGTGAGGAGTAGAGAGAGGAGAGAGAGAGGAGTAGAGAGAGGAGAGAGAGGAGTAGAGAGAGAGAGAGAGGGAGAGAGAGGAGTAGAGAGGGAGAGAGGGAGTAGAGAGGAGAGAGAGGGAGTAGAGAGGAGAGAGGGAGAGAGAGGGAGAGAGAGGGGAGAGAGAGGAGTAGAGGGGAGAGAGAGGAGTAGAGAGGAGAGAGAGGAGTAGAGAGGGGAGAGAGAGGAGAGAGGGGAGAGAGAGGGAGAGAGAGGAGTAGAGAGGGGAGAGAGAGTAGAGGGGAGAGAGAGGGAGAGAGGGAGAGAGAGGAGAGAGAGGGGAGAGAGAGGAGAGAGAGGAGAGAGAGGAGTAGAGAGGAGAGAGAGGAGTAGAGGGGAGAGAGAGGAGTAGAGGGGAGAGAGAGAGAGAGAGAGGAGTAGAGAGGGGGAAAGCAGGACATAATGCTGAGCTGTTGGAGGACTTTGGAGATTTCCTGAGACTGATGCCGGAGGAGAGGAGGAGGCAGGAGAGGGCATGGGAACAGACCTGCTGCCTGAAACCCCAGAGGGCATGGGAACAGATCTGCTGCCTGAAACCCCAGAGGGCATGGGAACAGACCTGCTGCCTGAAACCCCAGAGGGCATGGGAACAGACCTGCTGCCTGAAACCCCAGAGGGCATGGGAACAGACCTGCTGCCTGAAACCCCAGAGGGCATGGGAACAGACCTGCTGCCTGAAACCCCAGAGGGCATGGGAACAGACCTGTGTCTGTTTCACGTCTCAATAGCCCAACAGAGCATGGGAGTGCTCCTCGCTCTACTAGAGGACACGGCCCGATCGCGAATCAAACCCTAAAGACCTATGCCCCATGTAGAGATCTGACTGGATTTGATTTGTGTAAGCAATATGGTAATAGCTCCATCCACCTTGTCCTGTGATAGGCTAGGTGGAAGTTACACCATATTGCTTATACCAATCAAATACTCTCAGATCTCCACAAGTGCATAGGGGTCCATTTGGGACTTGGCCTACCCCACTATACAGTGTGCATGACCATAATATCCACACCAATACTTAGGTCTGGGCTAAACAGGGACATTCTCAATAGTCTGTCGGCAACCTGTCCTGTTTCCTGAAAACATATCCTTCCTTATGTTTGAAGATCAGTGCATGTGAAGGGGAGGAGGAAGAGGTAAACCGCCTGCGATTGGCTGACCTTGGCGTTGCCCTGTCTGCGAATGGCTGACTTTGGCCTGTCTGCAAATGGCTGACCTTGGCCTGTCTGCAAATGGCTGACCTTGGCCTGTCTGCAAATGGCTGACCTTGGCCTGTCTGCAAATGGCTGACCTTGGCCTGTCTGCAAATGGCTGACCTTGGCCTGTCTGCAAATGGCTGACCTTGGCCTGTCTGCAAATGGCTGACCTTGGCCTGTCTGCAAATGGCTGACCTTGGCCTGTCTGCAAATGGCTGACCTTGGCCTGTCTGCAAATGGCTGACCTTGGCCTGTCTGCAAATGGCTGACCTTGGCCTGTCTGCAAATGGCTGACCTTGGCGTTTCCCTTTCTGTGATTGGCTCACCTTAGCTTTGCCCTGGAAGTTAAAGGTGAGGACGTACTCTCCCGGGCGCGTCTCGCTTTGGCGAATCACAAACAGCCCGTGGCTCCTAGCTCCGCCCGCCAGCACCAGTTGGGCAGCACGCACACGCGACAATGTCCCGTGGAACCATGGGTAGTCCGCCAGGCTGGGGTCTGCCTCCGCCTCAGTCGCCCCGTCACCTAGAACCCCTGAAGGGAGGAGACAAAGATGAGAAATCACATGATAAAAGGTAGACCACACCTTACTGATATTGAGTAGCACCCCCTTTCATCCTCAGAACAGTCTCAATTCATCGGGACATGGCCTCTACAAGGTGTCGAAAGCGTTCCGCAGGGATGCTGGCCCATGTTGACTCCAATGCTTATCACAGTTGTCAAGTTGCCAAAGATGTCCTTTGGGTGGTGGACCATTCTTGATATGCAGAGGAAACAGAACAGGGAGAAAAAACCCAGCAGCGTTGCAGTTCTTGACACACTCAAACCGGTGCGCCTGGCCCCTACTACCATACCCTGTGGTATGGTAGTAGGGTCAACATTTAAACCTTTTATTGTGGCATAAACACAACCAGTCATGATGTCTTCATCTGATTGTCAAACAACCACTTCAAAAAGGTCTCCTTTACTAGGCTATACCTGCTTCACGTTCATCCCCTCACAACACATCTCCAGCCTCCAAACACTGGTGAATGGAACCAGACATCTGTTACACAAAACATCACAAAGTGTCATGACATTTGGCGAATGTCATTAGGCCAGAATTTATGTGTCCACTGCTGTCCGCACGCCTCTCAGTGTCAGCCACTCATCTCAGCCTTGGCAAAATGTCAGTGTTCTCGTCTAACCACATCACATTTTCGGAGCGTAGGCTATACCACCTGTTTTCAAGTCCATTCGCTTGTGTGTCATGCCTCTAACATGCAGTAATGATGAAAGGTGGCGATAGCCTACAGTTCTTGACATTTTGCTTTAATTATTGTGATAGGCTCCCGTTTTACCGGTACGGCATACCCCCACTATTTATTTCGTACCGAACCACCAAACATATTTATGACCAACCCAAGATAGTTGATCTGTGTCGTTTACAGTGGGAGCAAATTAATCATAGTGGGTAGAAGCAATCAGGCAGGCAGAGCCAAGCACGAGCTAGCGAGATCCTACTGGCACGAGCTAGCGAGATCCTACTGGCACGAGCTAGCGAGATCCTACTGGCACGAGCTAGCGAGATCCTACTGGCACGAGCTAGCGAGATCCTACTGGCACGAGCTATCATGTATTTGCATAACTCAATTCGACCTTGCAAAGCATAAAGTCTATAGTGCACTGTGTTCTTAAAAAAATAATCTAGTTTTGGGAGCAGAAACATTTATTGAGATTAGATGTGCCGAACGGTCAGCCCAGTTTCACCTAGTTCCATCCTCTCCCACTACCCACGACCGGACTTCCATCCTCTCCCACTACCCGCGACCGGACTTCCATCCTCTCCCACTACCCGCGACCGGACTTCCATCCTCTCCCACTACCCGCGACCGGACTTCCATCCTCTCCCACTACCCGCGACCGGACTTCCATCCTCTCCCACTACCCGCGACCGGACTTCCACCCTCTCCCACTACCCGCGACCGGACTTCCATCCTCTCCCACTACCGGACTTCCATCCTCTCCCACTACCCGCGACCGGACTTCCATCCTCTCCCACTACCCGCGACCGGACTTCCATCCTCTCCCACTACCCGCGACCGGACTTCCATCCTCTCCCACGACCGGACTTCCATCCTCTCCCACTACCGGACTTCCATCCTCTCCCACTACCCGCGACCGGACTTCCATCCTCTCCCACTACCCGCGACCGGACTTCCATCCTCTCCCACTACCCGCGACCGGACTTCCATTCCACCCACTATCCTCGCGTTGCAAGCACCATTCTCTTCCAGCTGAGCTACTGTTCCCCTTACCTGTGGTGGGGCTTTTCCCCTGGGCCCCTGGGGACTGGAGGAAGCGCTCCAGGGGGACATGGGAAGGGTGCTGAGTGAAGGGTAGTTCTCTGCAGCGGACAGAGGGGGCGCTATACAGTTCTGCTGCTGCTGCTGATCCACAGGATCTCTCAGGGGTGCGATGGACACCTGGACACAACATTATAAGATACTGTACATACACGACCTTACACAGCAGCCAGATTGACAGCACATCCATTTCCCTCAAAAGGCAATGTGTGAGGTTAGGTTACGTGTGTACGTGTCCATCCGTGCGCGCGTGTCCGTGTGTGTGTGTGTGTGTGTGTTTGACTCACCCTCTGACAGAAGCTCACAGCTGCAGGAGGCCACCATGGATAACTCTTTAGACGCCTGGCCGTGGGGACATGACGCCAGCTCAATGTCATCTCCACTGTCCCTGTGTCACACACACACACACACACACGGGTAAACGTACAGGGACACACACATCAGACACAGCACACACACATACGGGTAAACGTACAGGGACACACACAAAATGTATATCTCTGTTCATGGCTGTCTAAATACTTGCCTGGACTGAACAGACAAACTCACTGTACCAGAAAAACTCAAGAGCGTGAGAGAAGGATCTGTCAAAAACTCTTACAGGGAGATTAATGACTGTGTGCTGTTCCCTCCCTCAGTGAACAGTAAATATTTATCCCTCCATTTACCCAGGGTCCATGCAGTCCTGGATGTCAGCGACCCAGGAGTTTTTTTGCAGCGAGTCGATGGTCTCCAGGATATATTCACCTCCATTTTCCACCTGTGGAGAGAACACACCAAACCACAGAACAGAACAGTTACTGTGTGAGTCCAGAGGGGAGACAGAGAGACTTCTGCACAGACTGAAAGAAAGAGAAGTAGGCTGTTTAGTTTGGTTTGTCAGGTCAGGTCAGGTAGTCGTGTCTATAAGGTAGTGTTGAGAGAGAGAGAGAGAGAGAGAGAGAGAGAGAGAGAGAGAGAGAGAGAGAACAGAACAGAGAGAAAACAGGGTAGTGTAGTGTTATGGTTTCTTACCCTTACCTTCAGGACGAAGGTGTTGTCTTTGTCAGGCATTTCCAGGGGCATGGTGGTCCTCACCTCCACGATGGCAGACAGAGGGATGCTCACCTTGGGCTTTGACGACTATTGGACACGTACACACACAGGCATACACACACATGGATCACATTCCTTTTAGATTTCAATTTAAATGTGCTCTGTGTGTGTGTGTGTGTGTGTGTGTGTGTGTGTGTCCATCTGAGAGGCTGTAGGTATTGTAGTAGAGGCTTGTCAGTTGATCTGACTGGATTATCATTATATTATCTCCCTGTATGACTGACTAGCTGTCCTGAGTCCTCCACTCATCTCATCTCCGGGGGAAAAATAGAAAAGGGCACGTCCTGCATCTAAAGGGATATTTCCTGTTCCTCTTGCCTCACTGAGATCACATCACATCCTTGGCAACAGTCAAGAAGACCCTGGCTCCATTCAAAAACTGTACCTGAGAAACAGTTTCACTAACCTCATCTGGCATGACTGGATTGATTAAAGCACCGTGGAGGAGACGTACCTACTTCTATAGGAAGTCAAATCTTCAAGGAGTTAAGGAGAGAAAGAAGCATTTTGGTACTGGTCCTCTGTCTGTTCTACCTATGTCACCTTAATGTCGTTATAAAGGGCAGGCTGCTCCCTGAAGTGTACTGTACGACACGGCTGTGTTCTCTCCTCCCATGGTCCATCCGTCTGTCTGTCTGTCTGCCGGGAGATTGACGGTGTGCTGATGGGACCTGAAGCAGAGGCAGAGCATCCGGACCAGCCCGGGGCCAGGCAAGTGAGACTTCACACCTCAAATACTAAGTCTCACAGACACTGTCGACTCTACAGAGCTTTGGCTTGTGAGGACCTGGACCCATAGCCACAAAGTATCACATCCGGCCGTGATTGGGAGTCCCATAGGGCGGCCGCACAATTGGTCCAGCGTGGTTCGGGTTTGGCCGGGGTAGGCCGTCATTGTAAATAAGAATTTGTTCTTAATGGACTTGCCTAGTTAAATAAAAAGGTTAAATAAATACATTTAAAAAGTGTCTCAGAGTATGAGTGCTGATCTAGGATCTGTCCATACAATATTATTAGCCATCCACCATCCAGACCACTGTCCTGATCCACCATCCAGACCACTGTCCTGATCCACCATCCAGACCACTGTCCTGATCCACCATCCAGACCACTGTCCTGATCCACCATCCAGACCACTGTCCTGATCCACCATCCTGACCACTGTTCTCTGTCCTGATCCACCATCCTGACCACTGTTCTCTGTCCTGATCCACCATCCTGACCACTGTCCTGATCCACCATCCTGACCACTGTCCTGATCCACCATCCTGACCACTGTCCTCTGTCCTGATCCACCATCCTGACCACTGTCCTCTGTCCTGATCCACCATCCAGACCACTGTCCTGATCCACCATCCTGACCACTGTCCTGATCCACCATCCAGACCACTGTCCTCTGTCCTGATCCACCATCCTGACCACTGTCCTGATCCACCATCCAGACCACTGTCCTCTGTCCTGATCCACCATCCTGACCACTGTCCTGATCCACCATCCAGACCACTGTCCTCTGTCCTGATCCACCATCCTGACCACTGTCCTGATCCACCATCCAGACCACTGTCCTGATCCACCATCCTGACCACTGTCCTGATCCACCATCCTGACCACTGTCCTCTGTCCTGATCCACCATCCAGACCACTGTCCTGATCCACCATCCAGACCACTGTCCTGATCCACCATCCAGACCACTGTCCTCTGTCCTGATCCACCATCCTGACCACTGTCCTGATCCACCATCCAGACCACTGTCCTCTGTCCTGATCCACCATCCTGACCACTGTCCTGATCCACCATCCAGACCACTGTCCTCTGTCCTGATCCACCATCCTGACCACTGTCCTGATCCACCATCCTGACCACTGTCCTGATCCACCATCCTGACCACTGTCCTGATCCACCATCCTGACCACTGTCCTCTGTCCTGATCCACCATCCTGACCACTGTCCTGATCCACCATCCTGACCACTGTTCTCTGTCCTGATCCACCATCCTGACCACTGTTCTCTGTCCTGATCCACCATCCTGACCACTGTCCTGATCCACCATCCTGACCACTGTTCTCTGTCCTGATCCACCATCCTGACCACTGTTCTCTGTCCTGATCCACCATCCTGACCACTGTTCTCTGTCCTGATCCACCATCCTGACCACTGTTCTCTGTCCTGATCCACCATCCTGACCACTGTCCTGATCCACCATCCAGACCACTGTCCTGATCCACCATCCAGACCACTGTCCTGATCCACCATCCAGACCACTGTCCTGATCCACCATCCTGACCACTGTTCTCTGTCCTGATCCACCATCCTGACCACTGTTCTCTGTCCTGATCCACCATCCTGACCACTGTCCTGATCCACCATCCTGACCACTGTCCTGATCCACCATCCTGACCACTGTCCTGATCCACCATCCTGACCACTGTCCTCTGTCCTGATCCACCATCCTGACCACTGTCCTCTGTCCTGATCCACCATCCAGACCACTGTCCTGATCCACCATCCTGACCACTGTCCTGATCCACCATCCAGACCACTGTCCTCTGTCCTGATCCACCATCCTGACCACTGTCCTGATCCACCATCCAGACCACTGTCCTCTGTCCTGATCCACCATCCTGACCACTGTCCTGATCCACCATCCAGACCACTGTCCTCTGTCCTGATCCACCATCCTGACCACTGTCCTGATCCACCATCCTGACCACTGTCCTGATCCACCATCCTGACCACTGTCCTGATCCACCATCCTGACCACTGTCCTCTGTCCTGATCCACCATCCAGACCACTGTCCTGATCCACCATCCAGACCACTGTCCTGATCCACCATCCAGACCACTGTCCTCTGTCCTGATCCACCATCCAGACCACTGTCCTCTGTCCTGATCCACCATCCAGACCACTGTCCTGATCCACCATCCTGACCACTGTCCTGATCCACCATCCAGACCACTGTCCTGATCCACCATCCAGACCACTGTCCTCTGTCCTGATCCACCATCCTGACCACTGTCCTGATCCACCATCCTGACCACTGTCCTGATCCACCATCCTGACCACTGTCCTGATCCACCATCCTGACCACTGTCCTCTGTCCTGATCCACCATCCTGACCACTGTCCTGATCCACCATCCTGACCACTGTTCTCTGTCCTGATCCACCATCCTGACCACTGTTCTCTGTCCTGATCCACCATCCTGACTACTGTCCTGATCCACCATCCTGACCACTGTTCTCTGTCCTGATCCACCATCCTGACCACTGTTCTCTGTCCTGATCCACCATCCTGACCACTGTTCTCTGTCCTGATCCACCATCCTGACCACTGTTCTCTGTCCTGATCCACCATCCTGACCACTGTTCTCTGTCCTGATCCACCATCCTGACCACTGTCCTGATCCACCATCCTGACCACTGTTCTCTATCCTGATCCACCATCCAGACCACTGTTCTCTGTCCTGATCCACCATCCTGACCACTGTCCTGATCCACCATCCTGACCACTGTCCTGATCCACCATCCAGACCACTGTCCTGATCCACCATCCAGACCACTGTCCTGATCCACCATCCAGACCACTGTCCTGATCCACCATCCAGACCACTGTCCTGATCCACCATCCAGACCACTGTCCTGATCCACCATCCAGACCACTGTCCTGATCCACCATCCAGACCACTGTCCTGATCCACCATCCAGACCACTGTCCTGATCCACCATCCAGACCACTGTTCTCTGTCCTGATCCACCATCCTGACCACTGTTCTCTGTCCTGATCCACCATCCTGACCACTGTTCTCTGTCCTGATCCACCATCCTGACCACTGTCCTCTGTCCTGATCCACCATCCTGACCACTGTTCTCTGTCCTGATCCACCATCCTGACCACTGTTCTCTGTCCTGATCCACCATCCTGACCACTGTTCTCTGTCCTGATCCACCATCCTGACCACTGTTCTCTGTCCTGATCCACCATCCTGACCACTGTTCTCTGTCCTGATCCACCATCCTGACCACTGTTCTCTGTCCTGATCCACCATCCTGACCACTGTCCTCTGTCCTGATCCACCATCCTGACCACTGTCCTCTGTCCTGATCCACCATCCTGACCACTGTTCTCTGTCCTGATCCACCATCCAGACCACTGTTCTCTGTCCTGATCCACCATCCTGACCACTGTCCTCTGTCCTGATCCACCATCCAGACCACTGTTCTCTATCCTGATCCACCATCCAGACCACTGTCCTGATCCACCATCCAGACCACTGTCCTGATCCACCATCCAGACCACTGTCCTCTGTCCTGATCCACCATCCTGACCACTGTCCTGATCCACCATCCAGACCACTGTCCTCTGTCCTGATCCACCATCCTGACCACTGTCCTGATCCACCATCCAGACCACTGTCCTCTGTCCTGATCCACCATCCTGACCACTGTCCTGATCCACCATCCTGACCACTGTCCTGATCCACCATCCAGACCACTGTTCTCTGTCCTGATCCACCATCCAGACCACTGTCCTGATCCACCATCCTGACCACTGTTCTCTGTCCTGATCCACCATCCAGACCACTGTCCTCTGTCCTGATCCTACTCTAAGAGGCTTTGTGGATAGGGGCCCTGATAAAACAGCCGTAGTGAAGCAGTCCCTGTTGAGACGTGTACTTGTCTTTGTGGCCATTGGGCAGTCGACCTGGATCACAACAAGAAGTGGGTTCTCTTTTTCCACGTCAGTGACTGAATCCCTTTCAGGATTTTCACGGCACCTTCTAGAGGAACTGAGACCATTGTAGATGTGAAACAGCCCATCAAGACATGTCCTCATTTCCCCGTCAGTGTGAGTGACATTCGTGTCTCTTTAAATAGTGTGGTGGCGATGATGACTTCAGATGTTTTGTGGCCCCCTCACCCCAAATCAAAAGTTGTTCATCCCTGATCTAGTGTTTCTAATCTATAGAAACCCATCTATATACCATGCCTACATATCCTACTAAATGTGGGTAGAAACCCCTCTATATACCATGCCTACATATCCTACTAAATGTGGGTAGAAACCCCTCTATATACCATGCCTACATATCCTACTAAATGTGGGTAGAAACCCCTCTATATACCATGCCTACATATCCTACTAAATGTGGGTAGAAACCCTCTATATACCATGCCTACATATCCTACTAAATGTGGGTAGAAACCCCTCTATATACCATGCCTACATATCCTACTAAATGTGGGTAGAAACCCCTCTATATACCATGCCTACATATCCTACTAAATGTGGGATGGACCTCTGTCTGTAAGAAAGCTGCATTCTCATATTTACTTGCAAATCAATCAGACACAAACTCCGTCTATATGTAACATTATCCATTAATGTAAAAATCAGAAGTTACCAAACCCGTTCACAGGAATGGATAACACTAGCGATCCAAATTTGTGGAACAATCTGCAAAGTTCACTGCAGTTAGATGTGCTGGTGCCACTCAGGCAGTTTAAATGATTGATTGAGGACCTCTATGTAGTTGAATTTGATTGCTTTATACACGTGTAGGTTTTAATATTCAGTTTCTATTGTCATGTGTACAGGGCTCTCTTGTAAAACAGATTTTAATCTCAATGTAACTCCCTGTTTAAATAAAGGTTAAATAAATAAATAAATAAATACATTCTCATATCCTGTATCTCTCCCCGTAAAGCCAAAGTCAAAGTCAAAGTCACCATTATTAGTCAGTTGTACAACCGAATGCCTTCAACCGAAATGTGTCTTCCGCATTTAACCCAACCCCTCTGAATCAGAGAGGTGCGGGGGCTGCCTTTTTAATCGACATCCACGTCTTCGGCGCTCGGGAACAGTGGGTTAACTGCCTTGTTCAGGGGCAGAACGACAGATTTTTACCTTGTCAGCTCGGGGATTTGAACTTGCAGCCCTCCGGTTACAAGTCCAACGCTCTAACCACTAGGCTACCTGCCGCCATGAAAGCCATGTGTTCCTGAGTGCGTGTCCCCGAGTCTGCCTACCAAGCTGTGTGATTTGAGGTCCTTCAGAAATCCTTCCATCCCCCTCCCTCCCCTTCGCTCTCTCCTTCCCTCCTTTCATCCCCTTCCCTCCAGCTCTACCCCCTCCTTTCATCCCCCTCCCTCCAGCTCTACCCCCTCCTTTCATCCCCCTCCCTCCAGCTCTACCCCCTCCTTTCATCCCCCTCCCTCCAGCTCTACCCCCTCCTTTCATCCCCCTCCCTCCAGCTCTACCCCTCCTTTCATCCCCTCCCTCCAGCTCTACCCCCTCCTTTCATCCCCCTCCCTCCAGCTCTACCCCCTCCTTTCATCCCCTCCCTCCAGCTCTACCCCCTCCTTTCATCCCCCTCCCTCCAGCTCTACCCCTCCTTTCATCCCCTCCCTCCAGCTCTACCCCCTTCTTTCCCCCCATCCATCTCCCTCCCTCCCCCCTCCCCATCCATCTCCTCCCTCCCCCTCCCCATCCATCTCCCTCCCTCCCCTCCCCATCCATCTCCCTCCCTCCCTCTCCAGCTCAAAGTCCTCTCCTGCCTGCCCACCCTCCCTCCATCCAGCTCAACCTCCTTCTCTCCCGCCCGCCTGCCCGCCCTCCATCCCCCTCACTCCAGCTCTACCCCCATCTCTCTCTCCCTCCCACCCTCAACCCCACCTATCCTTGGGCCCCCTGGTATCAAGGGAGAGCAGAGAGATTTAAACAGCTTCAGTCTTATTGTCTCACCTTAAGGTCAGTGCCAGTGATCTGTGAAGCCCACAGACAAATATGACAGTGTGTGTGTTTTCGTGTGTGTTTTTGTGTCCATGTCCATATACTGCAACTCTACCTTGGGTGGCACATAGAACTCCAACAGGAACTTGTCACCCCCCTCGTCCCTCTTGGTCTTCCTCAGCAGCAACCTACACTTCTGCCACTGAGGCACCCCTATACAGTTCGTATCATCAGCTACCATGTAACGCAGAGCACCCTCTCTCTGGATCTCCAGCAGCTCAGCCTTGTGCCCCTGGGACCCCCTGGGAAGACGCAGTCTCTGGGACCATCTCTCCCCCACTGGATCCCCTCCTCCCGCTCCTCCGTTGGCCCGTCTGATCCCTCCAGACCCTCCTACAGGGTCTGGTTCAGGGGAGGCGCGGCGGTGCCAGATCTCTTTCACCCCGTCCACCACACACAGACTCATGTTCCTCAGAGAGAATCCCTTCTTGAAGCGGGCCTTGGGGTGTCCCACTGACACGTCCTCTGAGCTGCGTGACTGACCCAGAGCAGAGGGCTTGTGGGCGGGCTGGGGGGTGCGGGATGTGGCCATAGAGGAGGAACTGCCTATCCCTTCTAGTCCTAAACCTCCACTGTCCATACTGTCCAGGGACTCGCTGGAGGCACCGGTGTCCTTGCGCCGCTGGTAGAGGTCGTTGTGTCCGTAGGGCAAGGGGCAGCCCTGGATACCCAGGAAGGGAACGATGCTGTATTTGGGGGGAGCGTTGGAGTCGTCGTCCCCTGGCAAGAGCGAGGCCTGGTGGTCCCTGGCCTGGGTGACAGCAGCAGAGAAACACTCCAGGAAGTGTCTGGCGAAGTGCTGCGAGAAGCTGCTGTCGGCGCCCGGGGAGTCGTAGCACGGGTTCTCCGTCAGGAAGCGGTGGAACTTGTGGGCAAAATCGGCGGCGGAGGCACGGGCATGGAGCTCGCAGAACTCTCGCCAGTCGGGTAGCGGGCATGAGGAGAACTCCGGGCTGCCGGGCACTGCCGCACTGTTCATCACTGGGCCATGCCAACCCACCTAGGAGAGGCTGAGAGAGATGACAGAAGGAAAGGGAGAGGGAGAGGGAGAGAGAGGTGTGTGAGAGAGGTGTGAGAGAGCGAGATGTGAGAGCGTGTGGGGGGGGGCGTCCTTTCATCACCAAGCCGTGCCAACATAGCGTGTGTCTGTCACCAATAGCAGGGAAAAGAGACATTACAGTGAGAATGTTTGGATCCTAGCATTTACAATGACAGCGCCAACAGTCCCTGTCATGGGGAAAAACAGAAGATGTGGGAATGAAACAGACTGCTGAGGCTGGGAGATCGTGAGCGTGTTTGTCATTTCCCTAAATAGGAGGCGACAGGAAGCAGTCCCAGTCCTCCTCTCTCTGTGGAAGAACGATCTTTCCACACAGCCCTGCAACACTGACACACAATCACAAGGCCCATACCAGCTGACATCATATGTTGTTAAGAGGTTATTGACATGGACATGACTAGAGCCAGATGGAATGTGCAGGAAATTGTTTCTTTTTAATCATTTTTATTCGGCTGTGTTCATCTAATAAAAATGAAAATCTGTATCCATGTTTTGTACCAGATAGCATGACTAAAGCGCAGATACAATCCATTTTAAATACAATCCAATTAAAGAGAAACTTAGAAAAATATATGAACTGCTTGTCAGCTAGAAATCTATCATTTCAATGTCTAAACTCTAACCTGTTGTGATGAGTTCTACCTCCCTCTGTCTGTAGGCAGCCTGCAGTAGTTGTTATCCCTGTAAATCAGTGGCCCCCTACTGGAGATACTCATCCCTCACCCCCTCATCCCTCACACCCCCCATCTCTCTCATCCCCCCCATCCCCCTCAACCCCATCCCTCTCTCCCCCATCCCTCACCCCCTTTATCATCCCCCATCTCTCACCCCCTCTTCTCTCTCATCCTTCTCCCCACTTCTCTCTGCCTCACTGGGTGTATGACTCAACCTTATCCCTTCTCTCTCTCCCTCCCTCTCTGGCCCGTGCCAGGCCCAGGCTGTGCCAAACCACATCAGATCACACACAAACACTCTCTCTCTCCCCCTACCTCGCTCCCCCTTCTCCATCTCCTTTCTCTCTCCCCCCCCCTTCTCTCCACTCTGAAGCCCTGCAGTAAAGAACCAACTGAGCTGGATTAAAATCAGGTCACATGAAGGACCCAGACTGAGCCCAGGGAAGGATAAGGAGAAAACCCCCAGTACATACAGCTGTTTCAGGGAGCATCCATCTACCACCTTCCTTCAGGATGGAAAGACATGGTGATACACCGAGATAAAACTACATCTAGAGTTGTGGAGGAGAGGAGAGAATCAGGGGAGGAGAGGAGGAGAGGAGGAGAGGATAAGGGGAGGAGAGGAGGAGAGGATATGGGGAGGGGAGGAGAGGATATGGGAAGGGGAGGAGAGGATAAGGGAAGGGGAGGAGAGGAGAGGATGAGGGGAGGGGAGGAGAGGATATGGGGAGGGGAGGAGAGGATATGGGGAGGGGAGGAGAGGATATGGGGAGGGGAGGATAAGGGGAGGGAGGAGAGGATAAGGGGAGGGAGGGGAGGAGAGGATAAGGGGAGGGGAGGAGAGGATAAGGGAGGGAGGAGAGGATAAGGGAGGGGAGGAGAGGATATGGGGAGGGGAGGAGAGGATAAGGGGAGGGAGGATATGGGGAGGAGGGAGGGAGGAGAGAGGATGACAAAATGAAAATCAGAAGACAGATTCACGTTAAGTGAAATCCCCATCTCTCTCACCTCTCTCACCCCCCATCTCTCTCACCCCCATCTCTCTCACCACTCTCACCCCCATCCCTCACCCCCACCCTCATCCTTCCCCTCCCCATCTCTCTCATCCTTGTCTTTCCTGAATAAGTGTAACACACTATCGTTATAATCTTAATATCACAAACAGAAAGTGTTATAAGCAGTTAAGAAGACAGGGTAGTCCTTAGGCATGGTCCTAGGGCTCAGGTCCTAGGGCTCAGGTCCTAGGGCTCAGGTCCTAGGGCTCAGGTCCTAGGGCTCAGGTCCTAGGTGTCATGACGTGGCCCTTTCTGGGTGTAGATCATGCCGCACACATAACAGTATCTCCTCAAGTGTACATTTCCCAGCTGTCAGGTTTACATCTAAATATTGTGAAACGTGTGTGATTAAACATGAATCTATTTGTGAAAATATGTAATGTGATGTTAACCTCCTGAATGAGAGTATGGATATTCATATTAAAGATGAACTAGTCAGTGGCCACGCCCACGTGAGCATAGACATTACGTCAGCGTCACGGACCTCCCTTTTCTACTGAAGTGTATAAAAACCCTTGTGAAATTCACATCAGACTAAGCAAACAATCCGCATGAGCTGTGGTGGCGAATGGTTAAGACCGAGCAAACCCCGGTGTGAGCTGAGGTTGCAAATGGTTGAATTTCTGAGACCAAAACATGCCGGGTGACGCTGGGGTGTGAAGTGGTTGAAACTACAACTCTACCAAAAGGACAAGACTATTCCAGGTGGAGCATTGGCTACGCGGCTGGGAACGGTTCAACTCTGAAACTATCGATTCACTACAGAATAAGAGCAAATCTTAAGACACAAAGTCTGCAGCTTTACTAGTCTGCAGCTAGAGATTATGTAAACCGAGAATACAGAACCGCCGAAACATCCGCGGTATGAGAACGTTCCTGAATGGTACTCTGAAGTATCCATTCTAACAACCAGACTCTGATGAACACTACAGGACGATTGAGGATTCCAACAGGGAAGACAACGACGACATACGGGCGTAAATATATATATAAATACATAGCAATTATTCTCGAATGAGCGGCCGTTCATGTGCAAAGGATTAGCATTTCAATGAATATAATTACAGACTGTGTGTAATGAATCCATGTTGTCTTTCCCGCTCTTTCTCAGTCCACACCCCTTTCCAGTCCCCACCCCTTTCCAGTCCACACCCCTTTCCCGCTCTTTCTCAGTCCACACCCCTTTCCAGTCCCCACCCCTTTCCAGTCCCCACCCCTTTCCCGCTCTCTCAGTCCACACCCCCTTCCCTTTGTCTACCAAGCCGTCATATCGGCTTAGCCCACTAGGGACTTTTTCCATCATTGTTAATAAACAGTAGATATTGGTTACTATGTATTTCCGTGATTATTTTGTTAAATATTTATTTACCAAGCCAATTTGTATATTGCTGATTCATAATTTATGCTAGGGTTCGTGCAGAACCAAGAATTTTACGACGTTCAGATGAGACTAAGAACAATTAATGATTGACTGCTGTTGATATAAATTATCTTCAGATCTTTAAGAGAGTGGATTCAGGAGATAACCGCTCTATATAAACTAATGCTTCCGTGGTGCCCCAGGTTATTAATGGTTTAATTGTTGCATGGTTTAATTCAATCACGTAATCAATGAAACTAACGTTTGGAAATAGCATGTTATCTCATTTAACCATAGTAGAGACACGACATAGGGCTCAGGTCCTAGGGCTCAGGTGGGGGGTGGGGGTGAAGCGAGAGCGATGGGAGAATTCTAGTCCTATTTAACTATTGCTGTACATATAATATTTTTCAGATATATATATATATATATATATATATATATATATATATATATATATACACACATACATACACATATACATATACACACACTATCCATATACTGTCCATATTGTCTACACACACACTTACAGGACTACGCCATTGCGCGTCCCAATGTGTCTATACTTCTTAATTCCATTCTTTTACTTTTAGATGTGTGTATTGTTAGATATTACTGTACTGTTGGAGCTAGGAACATAAGCATTACATATTACTGTACTGTTGGAGCTAGAAACACAAGCATTACATATTACTATACTGTTGGAGCTAGAAACACAAGCATTACATATTACTGTACTGTTGGAGCTAGAAACACAAGCATTACATATTACTGTACTGTTGGAGCTAGAAACACAAGCATTACATATTACTGTACTGTTGGAGCTAGAAACACAAGCATTACATATTACTATACCGTTGGAGCTAGAAACACAAGCATTACATATTACTATACCGTTGGAGCTAGAAACAAGCATTACATATTACTATACCGTTGGAGCTAGAAACACAAGCATTACATATTACTATACCGTTGGAGCTAGAAACACAAGCATTACATATTACTGCTCTGTTGGAGCTAGAAACACAAGCATTACATATTACTGCTCTGTTGGAGCTAGAAACACAAGCATTACATATTACTATACTGTTGGAGCTAGAAACACAAGTATTACATATTACTGTACTGTTGGAGCTAGAAACACAAGCATTACATATTACTGCTCTGTTGGAGCTAGAAACACAAGCATTACATATTACTATACTGTTGGAGCTAGAAACACAAGCATTACATATTACTATACTGTTGGAGCTAGAAACACAAGCATTACATATTACTATACTGTTGGAGCTAGAAACACAAGCATTACATATTACTATACCGTTGGAGCTAGAAACACATAGACTGCATCAAATTTGTTGACTAACCCTTCTATAAATGACATGGCCGAAGTCGAGGATCGGTAGGATGGTCAGTTTTACGAGGGTGTGTTTGGCAGCATGAGTGAAGGATGCTTTGTTGCGAAATAGGAAGCCGATTCTAGATTTAACTTTGGATTGGAGATATTTTATGTGAGTCTGGAAGGAGAGTTTACAGTCAAGCCAGACACAATGCAAGGTGCCTTGTTGACAAACGCTGCCTCATTGTTGCCATGTGAGATGTGTCATTAAGCTAAACCAACCGGTGGTCACTAAGTGTTAATAATTAGCCAGCCTCCTCTAGGAGTGTGTGGTGGCTGGGAGGCGATCGATACCAGTTAAACTACTTAAAAACACACTGGCGGTCCAGCTATCAGCAGATAAACAGCAACACAACGAGGTGCTAAGAAGAGGATAGGTGCCATTCTCAAGGATGCTGGACAGACTGTGTACACACACACTCACACACACACACACAACTCAACCCAGAGAAGCTGGTAGAGGAAGCGATGGGTTTGAGACTGATCTGGAGCCCTGATCCTAGTGGATACAGAAACATACTGAACATGGAGGGTCCCCAGATACAACAATCCACAAAATGTACACTCAGTGGCCAGTTCAGGAAAAATGGATCGCTCCTACAGACAGTGAGTCACGTGGCCGTGGTTTGTTATATAAAGCAGGCAGACAGGCATTCAGTTGCTGTTTGATCGTGACAGGACTGACAGGAGAGAGAAGCGTGGAGAGCCTATTGAAAGAGAGAGGGGAGGGTGGGTGGTGTTATCAGAGAAGAGAGAGGGGAGGGTGGGTGGTGTTATCAGAGAAGAGAGAGGGAGGGTGGGTGGTGTTATCAGAGAAGAGAGAGGGGAGGGTGGGTGGGTGGTGTTATCAGAGAAGAGAGAGGGAGGGTGGGTGGGTGGTGTTATCAGAGAAGAGAGAGGGAGGGAGGGTGGTGTTATCAGAGAAGAGAGAGAGGGAGGGTGGGTGGTGTTATCAGAGAAGAGAGAGGGAGGGTTGGTGGGTGGTGTTTTCAGAGAAGAGAGAGGGGAGGGTGGGTGGGTGGTGTTTTCAGAGAAGAGAGAGGGAGGGTGGGTGGGTGGTGTTTTCAGAGAAGAGAGAGGAGGGTGGGTGGGTGGTGTTATCAGAGAAGAGAGAGGGAGGGGTGGGTGGTGTTATCAGAGAAGAGAGAGAGAGGGAGGGTGGGTGGTGTTTTCAGAGAAGAGAGAGGAGGGTGGGTGGGTGGTGTTTTCAGAGAAGAGAGAGGGGAGGGTGGGTGGTGTTATCAGAGAAGACAGAGGGAGGGTGGGTGGGTGGTGTTATCAGAGAAGACAGAGGGAGGGTGGGTGGGTGGTGTTATCAGAGAAGAGAGAGGGAGGGTGGGTGGGTGGTGTTATCAGAGAAGAGAGAGGGGAGGGTGGGTGGGTGGTGTTATCAGAGAAGAGAGAGGGGAGGGTGGGTGGGTGGTGTTTTCAGAGAGAGAGAGAGGGAGGGTGGGTGGGTGGTGTTTTCAGAGAAGAGAGAGGGAGGGTGGGTGGGTGGTGTTATCAGAGAAGAGAGAGGGAGGGTGGGTGGTGTTATCAGAGAAGAGAGAGGGGAGGGTGGGTGGTGTTATCAGAGAAGAGAGAGGGGAGGGTGGGTGGGTGGTGTTTTCAGAGAAGAGAGAGGGGAGGGTGGGTGGGTGGTGTTTTCAGAGAAGAGAGAGGAGGGTGGGTGGGTGGTGTTATCAGAGAAGAGAGAGGGAGGGTGGGTGGGTGGTGTTATCAGAGAAGAGAGAGAGGAGGGTGGGTGGGTGGTGTTATCAGAGAAGAGAGAGGGAGGGTGGGTGGTGTTATCAGAGAAGAGAGAGGGAGGGTGGGTGGGTGGTGTTATCAGAGAAGAGAGAGAGGAGGGAGGGTGGGTGGTGTTATCAGAGAAGAGAGAGAGGAGGGAGGGTGGGTGGTGTTATCAGAGAAGAGAGAGGGGAGGGTGGGTGGGTGGTGTTATCAGAGAAGAGAGAGGGAGGGTGGGTGGGTGGTGTTATCAGAGAAGAGAGAGGGGAGGGTGGGTGGGTGGTGTTATCAGAGAAGAGAGAGGGAGGGAGGGTGGATGGTGTTTTCAGAGAAGAGAGAGGGGAGGGTGGGTGGGTGGTGTTATCAGAGAAGAGAGAGGGGAGGGTGGGTGGGTGGTGTTATCAGAGAAGAGAGAGAGGAGGGAGGGTGGGTGGTGTTATCAGAGAAGAGAGAGAGGAGGGAGGGTGGGTGGTGTTATCAGAGAAGAGAGAGAGGAGGGAGGGTGGGTGGTGTTATCAGAGAAGAGAGAGGGAGGGTGGGTGGGTGGTGTTATCAGAGAAGAGAGAGGGGAGGGTGGGTGGGTGGTGTTTTCAGAGAAGAGAGAGGGGAGGGTGGGTGGGTGGTGTTATCAGAGAAGAGAGAGGGGAGGGTGGGTGGGTGGTGTTATCAGAGAAGAGAGAGGGGAGGGTGGGTGGGTGGTGTTATCAGAGAAGAGAGAGGGGAGGGTGGGTGGGTGGTGTTATCAGAGAAGAGAGAGGGAGGGAGGGTGGTGTTATCAGAGAAGAGAGAGGAGGGTGGGTGGTGTTATCAGAGAAGAGAGAGGGAGGGTTGGTGGGTGGTGTTTTCAGAGAAGAGAGAGGGAGGGTGGGTGGGTGGTGTTTTCAGAGAAGAGAGAGGGGAGGGTGGGTGGGTGGTGTTTTCAGAGAAGAGAGAGGGGAGGGTGGGTGGGTGGTGTTATCAGAGAAGAGAGAGGGGAGGGTGGGTGGTGTTATCAGAGAAGAGAGAGAGGAGGGAGGGTGGGTGGTGTTTTCAGAGAAGAGAGAGGGAGGGTGGGTGGGTGGTGTTTTCAGAGAAGAGAGAGGGGAGGGTGGGTGGTGTTATCAGAGAAGACAGAGGGAGGGTGGGTGGGTGGTGTTATCAGAGAAGACAGAGGGGAGGGTGGGTGGGTGGTGTTATCAGAGAAGAGAGAGGGGAGGGTGGGTGGGTGGTGTTATCAGAGAAGAGAGAGGGAGGGAGGGTGGATGGTGTTTTCAGAGAAGAGAGAGGGGAGGGTGGGTGGGTGGTGTTATCAGAGAAGAGAGAGGGGAGGGTGGGTGGGTGGTGTTATCAGAGAAGAGAGAGGGGAGGGTGGGTGGTGTTATCAGAGAAGAGAGAGAGGAGGGAGGGTGGGTGGTGTTATCAGAGAAGAGAGAGGGGAGGGTGGGTGGGTGGTGTTATCAGAGAAGAGAGAGGGGAGGGTGGGTGGGTGGTGTTTTCAGAGAAGAGAGAGGGGAGGGTGGGTGGGTGGTGTTATCAGAGAAGAGAGAGGGGAGGGTGGGTGGGTGGTGTTATCAGAGAAGAGAGAGGGGACATGTTGTTGCTCCATGGATCAGCTGCTAAAGCAATCTGTCTGTGTGTAAGTAAGTGTGTAGGTGGAGAGACCACTGGGGACACAGAGGGAAAGCAGGCCCACTCCAGGATATTGGGGCTAGGGACTCTTACCCCGGCTTAGCCCTCCACTTAGAACAGAGACCCCTGACACACACACACACACACACACACACAATACTTTTCCACAGACCAGACCCGCAGAAACACAATGGAAGAGACTATAGGAACCCTGCACCACAACACCTTAAAGGGCTCATTCACTTCAAAAACCTCAGCCTTTTCTCGGACAGACACAATGTACCCACACACAGACAGAGGGTCCCCGTACCACAGCAAAAGCACCACCACCATATCAAATCAATTTCAATTTAAGGGCTTTATTGGCATGGGAAACGTATGTTTACATTGCCAAAGCAAGTGAAGTAGATAATATACAAAAGTGAGCTAACATAATTGCAAAAGGGTTTTCTAATGATCAATTAGCCTTTTAAAATGATCAACTTGGATTAGCTAACACAACGTGCCATTGGAACACAGGAGTGATGGTTGCTGATAATGGGCCTCTGTACGCCTATGTAGATATTCCATTAAAAATCAGCCGTTTCCAGCTGCAATAGTAATTTACAACATTAACAATGTCTACACTGTATTTCTGGACAACTTTTTTCTCTTCTTTTCTTTCCAAAACAAGGACATTTAAGTGACCCCAAACTTTTGAACGGTAGTATATAAATATATAAATTCATCAGATGGTTTCAGTACCCTAGCAGTAACTGTGTGTGTGTGTGTGTGTGTGTGTGTTCATCAGATGGTTTCAGTACCCTAGCAGTAACTGTCCCAGGAGATATGGACAGGAAAGAGACTAGGAGCAGAGCCAGAGAGGCAACTCCAGCCTGCTAAACACATTGACCAGGAGACACGAGCTGGGCGATCTGATCCAGTCCTCCAAGGAGAGGTTCTGTTCAGTACATCATGTTGAATAATACAACAACACTATTACAGCTACACACACACTGCTTTGAGGACTTCCCTGCCAGCACAGTGGCTGTGGGTTGTGGACTCCCTCTTTCCCTCTGATTGGTTGAAATGGACTGCTGGCGATGGCGTCCTCCCACCCCAGGGACTCTGGGCCTTGTCATGCTTTCTAAGATTATCCCGGCCAGGACAAGTCATGTGTTCTCTCTACTACAGTACACACACACACACACACACACACACACACACACACACACACACAAACACACAAACACACAAACACACAGGAAGTCACTGCTGGGAAGAGCAGGAAATTACACCGGCCAAATTCACAACCAGACAAATAAGATAGATGATAGGCAGACACACAACACACAACACAGTTCCCACACAGGCCTACAAGGGTAGAATGTAGCGGAAACACAGGGCCACAACCACACAGAAATCTATCCAGAAGTAATTTGTTTCCTCTGGGAATTATATCTAAAATGAACCAGATTTGTTCCTTTTGGATCTATAAGAGCAGCTCCTCAGACAGTGGAGGTTAGTCTAGTGGGACTCTACTGGGACTGACTTACTCACCAAAGGAAGCCAGACACCAGAGGCCAGAGAAACCAATGGCAGCCTAAATGCCAGAGATGCCAGAGAGACAGAGCAGCAGACATTCAGAAGAAAGGATGCCAGAGAGACAGAGCAGCAGACATTCAGAAGAAAGGATGCCAGAGAGACAGAGCAGCAGATATTCATAATAAAGGATGCCAGAGAGACAGAGCAGCAGACATTCAGAAGAAAGGATGCCAGAGAGACAGAGCAGCAGACATTCAGAAGAAAGGATGCCAGAGAGACAGAGCAGCAGACATTCATAATAAAGGATGCCAGAGAGACAGAGCAGCAGACATTCAGAAGAAAGGATGCCAGAGAGACAGAGCAGCAGATATTCATAATAAAGGATGCCAGAGAGACAGAGCAGCAGACATTCAGAAGAAAGGATGCCAGAGAGACAGAGCAGCAGATATTCATAATAAAGGATGCCAGAGAGACAGAGCAGCAGACATTCAGAAGAAAGGATGCCAGAGAGACAGAGCAGCAGACATTCAGAAGAAAGGATGCCAGAGAGACAGAGCAGCAGACATTCATAATAAAGGATGCCAGAGAGACAGAGCAGCAGACATTCAGAAGAAAGGATGCCAGAGAGACAGAGCAGCAGACATTCAGAAGAAAGGATGCCAGAGAGACAGAGCAGCAGATATTCAGAAGAAAGGATGCCAGAGAGACAGAGCAGCAGACATTCAGAAGAAAGGATGCCAGAGAGACAGAGCAGCAGACATTCAGAAGAAAGGATGCCAGAGAGACAGAGCAGCAGATATTCAGAAGAAAGGATGACATCCCATAGACCCAGCCAGTAGATTAGACCTCATGAGGTAAGAAAGGGGTCAGAGGTCAGCGTTATACAACTCTCACAATCACATACCACACACTATGACCTTTGACCTGACCTCTTTCTTCCCTCATGAGCCCTGCCGGCTGCTTCCTGACTCTCAACCAACTGTCAGAGAGGAATGTTCTCTTCTCCAGGTAGAAGTGGGACGTAGCCTAGCAACAGATCTAGAATCAGTTTTCCTACCCCCTTCACAGATACAGCCTCTCCTATACAGACTGGTGCCTTCACAGATACAGCCTCTCCTATACAGACTGGTGCCTTCACAGATACAGCCTCTCCTATACCGACTGGTGCCTTCACAGATACAGCCTCTCCTATACCGACTGGTGCCTTCACAGATACAGCCTCTCCTATACCGACTGGTGCCTTCACAGATACAGCCTCTCCTATACCGACTGGTGCCTTCACAGATACAGCCTCTCCTATACAGACTGGTGCCTTCACAGATACAGCCTCTCCTATACAGACTGATAGAGCCAGACATGATGACAGCAGTCAGGGCAGGCATAACTTACTGCCCTATGGCCATACACTGAGTCATACTACAAGCATAATGTACCCCTAGTACACACAAACACGATGCCTTTGAGGAGTGCTCTATTACAATAATACGCCCGACAGGAATCGATTGTTGTGTTCAGATTCTGAATGTGCCTACGGTCTGTCTACAGGCGCCTCCAGTGCTGTAAAAACAAACAAGAACGCACTTCTAACAACCCACACGCCACCGTGCATGTTAAACACACTAATTAGCGTGAGAGCAGACCGGAGACAGACAGAGTTAATGTCAATACTGAGTGAGCAGCGTTCCTCCGTTGTGGCCAAAGGGGATAAAGGATAGAGCGACTCGTTTCTTCTTCCTGTCCCTCTCACCCACTAAATTTATTTCACAGATGACCAAAAACACCCTGAAATTCAAGATGTGGGAGTTTTCTTTTCGTCTTGAAACTATAAAGATGAACGGTGCATACATAGGCTGTAATCAGAGAATGAGTTCTGTGAACTAATAGGTTACTGGATCATTTTTTTTGTAGACTGGTAACAAACCCATCAGTCGTAAACATGGGAATAGGCCTAGGTTGCCTACATGTTGCACTGGCATTTATTAAGTGGCATGGTGGTTGTCTGATCTTCACTGTAGCCTCTGTCTGATCATAGTCTATCGAATAAAACAGGCCGAAATAACATTATTCCTATATAAGCCATTACCCATTAGATATGTAACCGGTGTGCGCTAATAGCGTTTCAATAGGTGATGTCACTCGCTCTGAGAACTTGAAGTAGTTGTTCCCCCTTGCTCTGCAAGCGCCGCGGCTTTGTGTCAGTTGTCGATGTGTGCAGAGGATCCCTGGTTCGAGCCCAGGTAGGGGCGAGGAGGGACGGAAGCTATGCTGTTACAGACAGAACTGTCAAATGTATCACTAGCCTAGGCCTTTTAATCAATGGGAATAATAAATATGCATTGGTACCATGCGGTGGCGGTAATCACGAATGAGAAATAACCGGCTAATGAATGGCTGAGCACCGAGTCTGCGGCTGAAAGAACGGATCCCGAAATCCGCGTCAATGAAGGACTGTTAACAGAGTAGACTTTATAGGCAAAGCCAGGACACAGACTCGGAGATTGGCAATGACTGCTGGAGACATGTTATTGTGGTCTTTGTTATTGTCCCCTCGAGAGACCTACCCCTAGATCCGCTAAATGGATTAGGGGAAAAGTCCTTTACCGCATAGTCCCAATCCCGAGTAGCTTTGTCTTGAGGCCTCTCTGAGGAAGCCCATCAATCATTAAGGTATAATAACGGCATCAATGGAGTCTGTTATAGCCTAGGCTACCAGTGTGTCGCAATAATGTTGTTTTTAAATGGATTCGTTTCAGCACCAGGCGCGTTGTCGAGTCGAATAGACAGACGGCTATCCTTCGGCACCTGGAGCGAACACCGTGAGGGCTGAGCCTAAATGCCCAGCCTACAATTGCTACCCTCCTCACTAAAGCACGACGCAAACGTTTTCATAACCTATAATATAAAATTATATGTGGAACGTAGCCTAGGCTACAGGTCGGCGACCATAAAGGCAAATAGTAGGCTAGAATGCGCGCTATAACTTCCAGCAACATCCAAGCAGGTCGGAAGCCACAAAATGGAAAACATGAACGCAGCAGCGCTCACCTCGATGTCCGACTCACTGCATGGCGCTAGGCTGATGTCGGGGAGCCAATCCTTGCACTGTTGGTTGTTGTTCTTTTTTTTTGTCCAATCAAGGCCAATACTATGCATTAATTGTCTTCATATCGGAGATTAGGAGGCTACCGTGGCAACGTTCCATTTTCCCCATATCCGCTCGACGCACTTTGGGATCCACGGTATCTCAGCCCAGGGATGGCTGTGTGCGTGTGTTGATCTCTCTCCACTACTCCATCCCATCCATGTCTGTCCCTCTCTCTAACAGCCCTAGCAGTCCGCCCTTAAAGGGACCGTGCACGATTCCTGCTTTCTCTAGATCGGTTCGTTGTGAGCTAGAAGGGAAGTCTGTAATGTGTAATCCCACCAGGCTCCCTCTTTACCCCTCACACGCACGCACGTTTTACTGTCCTTGTTGGTGGACCAAACAATTTATTCTCATTCAAAATCCTATTGTCCCTAACCTCTAACCTTAAAAGGCATGTTTCCCTATCCGAAACTGTTCGGAACAGTTTGTGTCTATATTATGACGAAATGTTGTGAAGTTTTAGTTCGTTTTGGTCAGTGGTGTAAAGTATTTAAGTAAAAATACTACTCATGTCGTTTTTGGCGGTATCTGTACTTTACAATTTATATTTTTGACAACTTTTACTTGAATAGATACCTAAAGAAAATAGTTTAATTTTTACTCCATATTTTTTCCCTGACACCCAAAAGTAATGGTTACATTTTGAATGCTTGACAGGACAGAGAACTGGTCCAATTCACACACTTATCAAGAGAACATCCCTGGTCATCCCTACTGCTTCTGATCTGGAGGGCTCACTAAACACACATGCTTCATTTGTAAATGATGCCTAGGTGTTGGACTGTGCCCCTGGCTTTATGTACATGTATATAGCCCTGTTATTGTTATTTACTGCTGCTACTTCATTATTTGTTATTCTTATCGCTTATTTTATTTATTTTTTGTATTTTCTTAAAACTGCATTGTTGGTTAAGGGCTTGTAAGTAAGCATTTCACTGTAAGGTCTACACATGTTGTATTCGGCGCATGTGACAAATACAATTTGATTTTCTGTTAAGATATCTTAACTTTTACTTATGCATGACAATTGGGTACTTTTTCCACCACTGGTTGTGGTCTTCATCAAGGGTTGTTTCTGGCTGTTCCCTCACAAGCTTGTTTTCTTGAAGCAAGCCGAAGTCTACGCCCCCTTCGTCTGTGGTTGGTCAACAGTAGGGATTCTTCAATGAACTGTTTGTTGTCATTCAACGAGACAAATCATTTTTCATGCACATTTTTTCACTTGAGAAATACGGCACCAAACATTTGAGTTAGATGTGTACAATTGTGTGACTAAGATCTCAGAAAAAAACGACAACATTAATGACAGATTTCGACTATTTTGAGGAAGCGTATACTTGCTACGGCGTCTCAAATTGGACAAACAATACTATTGCTGCTTTTTTGTTGTATTTCAAGCGAAAGTCTTTCAAGGGAGTATGCGAGCACACTTGTTCCGTTCGCCTAGCTGAGTTTAGATAGGGGGTTGGCACCTAACCATAACCCTACACGTAACCCCTATGCCTAAAATAGCCTTTTTCCTTGTGTGGACCACCGGACTTCTGGCCCCCACAAGGATAGTTAAACTAAACACACACCCACACCAGTGGAGGCTGCTGAGGGGAGGACGGCTCAAAATAATGTCTGGAACTGAGCGAATGGAATGGCATCAAACACATTGAAAAAATGTTTGATACCATTCCACTAATTCCACTCTAGCCATTACCACGAGCCCGTCCCCCCCAATTAAGGTGCCACCAACCTCCTGTGACACACACACACTTAGTGTCAATCACTAGCCATTTGTCTTACCACCAATGTTCCCTCTAAACTGCGCGGGCACCGTATAATAAATATAAACGGATTCATTTAACTAAACTTTCTAGTTTTCCCCTTGTGCTACAATCAACGCAATATTAGCCACCTTCAGTGTAACATACCGAAACAAAACGAACTACGGAAGATTTAGTACGCAAAACTAACTGTGCAGGAGATTTCCTTGTAGGCAGAGCGCATTGGAGTAGGATTCTATTGTATTGACAGGCACAGCTGATGCCGCGTTCAGAGCACCATGGGAACTCTGAAAAATACGAGGTCAAATCAAGACGTCAGCGATCTTCAGGTCGGAAAGTCAGAGATCGAGAAAGATGCCAGAGTTCCCAAATCGATTTTTTCCCCAGTCGAAGCTCGTTTTTTTTTCTTCACAATTCCCAGTTGTTTTGAACGCACTGAAGTCGAAATTCGGAGTTTCGAGTTCCCAGTTCTGAGTACCCAGTTGTTTTGAACGCTACACATATCGGTCCGCCGTAACCAATCAGAGCTGTAGTAGGCTTGTATGGCCTATATTGAACACTACACATTTGCTGCTACTGTAGGCTGAATGATAGAACAGCAATTTCTATATACAAATGGGATGCATTTTTCTCCATAGTTTTTTTTAATGTTAGGCCACTCTGCCTACATTGTGATCAAATAGCCACCGTAGCCTACTTGACCACTGTTAAAACTGTCCTTGATTGGACAAACTGTGTACACAGTAAACACATGCCTGAAGTTGCAAACAATTTTCACAATGTTCATGTCTGCGCTCAGCAGACCTGAAATTTGCTCAGTGCCAATTTATTTTTTGAAGGAACATTTCTTACCACTCCATTATATCAGAGTTTAAGGTCTGGCATCCCATGCTACAGAAACATGCAACCTACCCCAGCCATTTAGACACAGCAAGATACATACATTCATTTGGTGGCAGACAGACAGACAGACAGACACAGTAACGTCATTGAGTGCAAACAGACAGACAGACACAGTAACGTCATTGAGTGCAAACAGACAGACAGACGGACAGAGACAGACGGACACAGTAACATCATTGAGTGCAGACAGACAGACAGACAGACAGACGGACACAGTAACATTATTGAGTGCAGACAGACCGACAGACAGACTGGCAGACACATGGACACAGTAACTCATTGAGAACAGACAGACAGACAGACGCATGGACATAGTAACTCAATGAGTACAGACAGACACAGTAACATCATTGAGTGCAGACAGTCACACGGACACAGTCACGTCATTGAGTGCAAACAAACAGACAGACACATGGACACAGTAACTCATTGAGTGCAGACAGACAGACAGACACATGGACACAGTAACTCAATGAGTACAGTGACCCAGCCACCACCACACGATTTCTCACAGTATTGTTCTTTCAGACTGTCTCCTGAAAATCACTCACAGGGGGCTTTTTGGGAGAGGGGCTCAGACCAGCTGGACACACACACACACACACACACACACACACACACTTTCTCACTTTGACAGGCATACACTGACACACAGAGCTGCTCTATAGTCTGACCCATTGAGTTCCAGAATGGGGTGAAAATGGCAGCCATATTGGTCAGGGAGAATCCAAACCAGTCTGATTGGAACGAATGGCCCTAGAGGAATAATCCTGATTTAACGTTTCCATATCAGTCATTTAGCAGACGCTCTATTCCAGACCGATTTACGGGAACAGTCAGGGTTAACTGCCTTGCTCAAGGACACATCAACAGATTTTTCACCTCGTCGGCTCGGGGATTCGAACCAGCGACCCAACCCTCTTAACCACCAGGTTACCTGCTACCTTACGCCGGAAAATAAAACGAAGTCGTGATTTTTCAGAAATTGTGTAATAGAATTATTGTCAACCTAAAATATAGAAATATAATTATAAACAGTTTAAATGGGTTTTATACCAATTCTCTGTATAAATAACCTCTAAAATAAATGTACATGTGAACAGAGTGTAAATGTTTTAATTTTTGTTTTCTTGGAAAGCTGTTACAGAATCCACCTGGCGAGGGCGCTACAGGACGCTGTATCACTACGTTGTGTGTGGATTTGTTAATTTGATATCTGGACCCATTGCTGTCAGACTCTTAACCATCCTCACCTTTTCTCCCCTCATGTGACAGATCCATATCTCCTCCAGCTTGCGGCTTCAGCCAATCGGACAATAGCCATGTGTCTCACCCTTGTGCACTCTCTAGCCATGCAGTCTCTGCAGGTCCTGATTGGCTAGCCAGCCTGACCCATGATCTCCAAGGGAGTAAATATACCCGTGCGTTACAGGGAAAACATGCACGCTCTAGAATGCCCTTCAAGCCAATCAGAAACGAGTATTCAACAATGCCATGGTACAGTTTGTTCTATTCCTTGCATTCCATTAGTTGCATTTAAATGTCTGTACTACAGAACCACCCCCATGTTCATATTTGTCAGAGTGTGTAAATAAAGTTCCCTGTGTGTGTTAAGTCTTGGGATGCTTTACTCTATTTTAACCGGGGGGGGGCAGTGCCAGTGGGTCACAGGTCAGTAAATACAAAGAGCCGGGTCGCTCTCTTTCACGCTCCTTTGAGATGGATTGGTGACAACACTACAGTATGGTGGCCCACAGAGACCACACAGGGAACTTTCCACACTGCCCACCTGAGGTCCAGTGGACGACTGCTGCAACAGCCCAGAATGTTATTATATGATACAATATCACCGCTTGTCTAAGTCCTATCATCAACTGGTGTCAGCCGGTGTCAGCCGGTGTCTGGCTTGTGGATTGACTGCATTGTTTGAATGGAAACGTTGGCCTATTGGCATTACATTTGAAATATTAATGGAATCATTCCTCTAAAACTGACTGGCTAGTTAGCTAACAAACATACAGTGCCGATAAATTCTTCAAATTCATTACTTTTACACAATATCTTATCACAGCACTGGCAAACCATAGTTGACCAACTCCCTGACCCACGTGGCTGACATTTATCCCACCATAAGAAGGTTCATTACCATTCTAGTATTCCAACTCTTAATTCTATGGTGGAGCCATTGACGCTCCACGCTCCACTCCACCTGGGTGTGTTTCTCTCCACGCTCCATTAGACAGGAACAAGGAACAATTTACCAGACTACGCCATGGCTCGTCCTAATATTCCTAAATTCCATTCTTTAACTTTTTAGATTTATGTGTATTGTATTATTAGATACTACTGCACTGTTGGAGCTTGGAACACAAGCATTTAGCTACACCCGCAATACCATCTGCTAAATATGTGTATGTGACCAATAACATCTGCTCAATATGTGTATGTGACCAATAACATCTGCTCAATATGTGTATGTGACCAATAACATCTGCTAAATATGTATATGTGACCAATAACATCTGCTCAATATGTATATGTGACCAATAACATCTGCTAAATATGTATATGTGACCAATAACATCTGCTCAATATGTATATGTGACCAATAACATCTGCTCAATATGTATATGTGACCAATAACATTTGATTTGAACCCACCCAGCCGTTTGATTTCCTCTGAAGTCATCTGAAGTGGTTGAAAGGGAGATTGGCCTCTTGGGGGATGGATGCGTGGGTCCTCTCAACCCCCCCCCCCCACTCACATATTATAGATGGGGGGGTGTGAGATACTCCAAAACTGCCTCTCTGTCACGAGAGGGCCTGGTGACTGCAAGATACCTCTTCCTACTGAGCTACAGAGAAGGCTTACAGTGTGAATATGTGGAGATTATAGAGAGAGAGCGAGAGAGAGAGAGAGAGAGAGAGAGAGAGAGAGAGAGAGAGAGAGAGAGACAGAGAGCGGGGAGGGAGGGAGAGGGAGGGAGGGGGAGGGAGGGGGAGAGGGAGTTGGGCCTTCTGTTCTCCCTAGTGACTGAGAACAGAAAAGGCCCAATGAACAGAGCTTACTCAGGCTCCCACAATCCCCCAGCATGCATCCCACTGGGGTTGACAACTACATCTTTATTAAAGCAGTTGATGAGTGTGTGCTGTGAGTCAAATTGCACCTGATCTCTCACAGAGCTAGTGATTCCTTTGATGACGTCAGTATGTCTGGGGACAGGAGCAGAGACAACACATATTAGACAACAGACTAAATCACACAGGCCAGGACAGGAGGATGAAGGTTCTGATCCAACCTCATCAACAGAGACATCAACACCACTTTATCTGAAGTATTCCCATTCACTCCCACAATGACGAAAAATACGACAGTATCAATCAATGACATTTCACTGTGCTTTGTAGAAAAAAGGAATTTGACACAATGTCCCTGACAGTTAATGTATTCATTTTAAAGGTGTTTGACACAATGTCCCTGACAGTTAATGTATTCATTTTAACGGTGTTTGACACAATGTCCCTGACAGTTAATGTATTCATTTTAACTGTGTTTGACACAAGGTGCTCTTCAATAAACACTGCAGGAGACTAAGAGTCTGACTGTAAATAAAATGTTTTTTGTTTGTTGCCATGAGGCCATGATCCCAGTGATCAGTAGATTAGTGCAGCAGCCTCTGTTCTGCTCCGAGTCACCTCCTGTCACCTCCTGCCACCTCCTGTCACCTTAATGGGGAAGGAGGAGAGGTGGGGAGTCTCTGCCTCACCAAGGGGTGTAAGGGGGCCGGATGAAAGGGGGGGAGACAGGACCGGGCGGGAGGGGTGGGGGAGTGCCTCTAGACATCTGATTGGCTGGACATGCGGTCACATGTGTGGGTGACTTGGCCAGATGCTGTCGGAGCGAATCAGAACGCATTGGGAGTGTTCAGTAGGAGCAACCTGACAGAGGTCTGTTTCCATGGCAACGACCGGGGGAACCAGGGGGCGAAGCGACTGCATGCTGGGAAAGAGAAGAGGCGGGATTGTTGAGGGGGAGAGGAACAGACAGTTCCCTAGGAGATGAAGGGAATGAGGGAGGAGAGGTAGAGGGGAGGAGGGGTAGAGGGGTAGAGAGGTGGAGGGGTGGAGAGGTGGAGGGTAGGAGGTGGAGGGGGTGGAGAGGTGGAGGGTAGAGAGGTGGAGGGTGGTGAGGTGGAGGGGTGGTGAGGTGGAGGGGTGGAGGTGGAGGGTGGAGAGAGTGGAGGGTGGAGAGGTGGAGGGTGGAGGTGGAGGTGGAGGGGAGGTGGTGAGGTGGAGGGGTGGTGAGGTGGAGGGGTGGAGGGTGGAGGTGGAGAGGTGGAGGGGTGGAGAGGTGGAGGGTGGAGAGGTGGAGGGGTGGAGAGGTGGAGGGGGTGGAGAGGTGGAGAGGTGGTGAGGTGGAGGGGGTGGAGAGGTGGAGGGGTGGTGAGGTGGAGAGGTGGAGAGGTGGAGAGGTGGAGGGGGTGGAGAGGTGGAGGGGTGGAGGGGTGGAGGGGTGGAGAGGTGGAGAGGTGGAGAGGTGGAGGGGGTGGAGAGGTGGAGGGGTGGTGAGGTGGAGGGGTGGAGAGGTGGAGGGGTGGTGAGGTGGAGGGGGTGGAGAGGTGGAGGTGGAGAGGTGGAGGGGTGGAGAGGTGGAGGGGTGGAGAGGTGGAGGGTGGAGAGGTGGAGGGGTGGAGAGGTGGAGGGGTGGAGAGGTGGTGGGGTGGAGAGGTGGAGGGTGGTGAGAGGTGGAGGGGTGGAGAGGTGGTGGGGTGGAGAGGTGGAGGGGTGGAGAGGTGGAGGGGTGGAGAGGTGGAGGGGTGGTGAGGTGGAGGGGTGGAGAGGTGGAGGGGTGGAGAGGTGGAGGGGTGGAGAGGTGGAGGGTGGAGAGGTGGAGGGGTGGAGAGGTGGAGGGGTGGAGGGGTGGTGGGGTGGAGAGGTGGAGGGGTGGTGAGGTGGTGGGGTGGAGAGGTGGAGGGGTGGTGAGGTGGAGGGGTGGAGAGGTGGAGGGGTGGAGAGGTGGAGAGGTGGTGAGGTGGAGGGGGTGGAGAGGTGGAGGGGTGAGAGGTGGAGGTGGTGAGAGGTGGAGGGGTGGTGAGGTGGAGGGGTGGAGAGGTGGAGGGTGGAGAGGTGGAGAGAGGTGGAGGTGGAGGGGAGAGGTGGTGAGGTGGAGGGTGGTGAGGTGGAGAGGTGGAGGGTGGAGGTGGAGAGGTGGAGAGGTGGAGAGGTGGAGAGGTGGAGAGGTGGAGAGGTGGAGGGGTGGTGAGGTGGAGAGGTGGAGAGGTGGAGGGGTGGTGAGGTGGATGGGTGGAGAAGTGGAGGGTGGTGAGGTGGAGGGGTGGTGAGGTGGAGAGGTGGAGGGGTGGAGGGGAGAGGTGGAGGGGTGGTGAGGTGGAGGGGTGGAGGGGTGGTGAGGTGGAGGGGTGGAGGGGTGGAGGGGTGGTGAGGTGGAGAGGTGGAGGGGTGGAGAGGTGGTGAGGTGGAGAGGTGGAGGGGTGGAGAGGTGGAGGGGTGGAGAGGTGGAGGGGTGGAGAGGGGGAGAGGTGGAGGGGTGGTGAGGTGGAGGGGTGGTGAGGTGGAGGGGTGGAGGGGTGGAGGGGTGGAGAGGTGGAGAGGTGGAGGGGTGGTGAGGTGGAGAGGTGGAGGGGTGGAGAGGTGGAGGGGTGGAGGGGTGGAAAGATATGGGGAAGGTATTATTTCTAACAAAGACATCTTTATATTTTAGGATGTTGAAATAATCAGAATTCATGTAAACAGTTTTGAAAATATATCTTGTCCAAAAAAGTGCTCTCTTGGCACAACTTAACCCGGTTATGGGGGAAGTTGAGAGCATGGGGACAGGTGAAGTTGAGCATGGGGACAGGTGAAGTTGAGAGCATGGGGACAGGTGAAGTTGAGAGCATGGGGACAGGTGAAGTTGAGAGCATGGGGACAGGTGAAGTTGAGAGCATGGGGACAGGGGAAGTTGAGAGCATAGGGACAGGGGAAGTTGAGAGCATAGGGACAGGTGAAGTTGAGAGCATAGGGACAGGTGAAGTTGAGAGCATGGGGACAGGTGAAGTTGAGAGCATGGGGACAGGTGAAGTTGAGAGCATGGGGACAGGTGAAGTTGAGCATGGGGACAGGTGAAGTTGAGAGCATAGGGACAGGGGAAGTTGAGCATAGGGACAGGTGAAGTTGAGAGCATAGGGACAGGTGAAGTTGAGAGCATGGGGACAGGGGAAGTTGAGAGCATGGGGACAGGGGAAGTTGAGAGCATGGGGACAGGTGAAGTTGAGAGCATGGGGACAGGTGAAGTTGAGCATGGGGACAGGTGAAGTTGAGAGCATAGGGACAGGGAAGTTGAGCATAGGGACAGAGTGAAGTTGAGAGCATAGGGACAGGTGAAGTTGAGAGCATGGGGACAGGTGAAGTTGAGAGCATGGGGACAGGGGAAGTTGAGAGCATGGGGACAGGGGAAGTTGAGCATGGGGACAGGGGAAGTTGAGATGCCTTGAGGTAAGTGGGTGATGGTGTCCTGTGACAGTGGGTGATGGTGTCCTGTGACAGTGGGTGTTGGTGTCCTGTGACAGTGGGTGATGGTGTTCTGTGACAGTGGGTGATGGTGTCCTGTGACAGTGGGTGACGGTGTCCTGTGACAGTGGGTGACGGTGTCCTGTGACAGTGGGTGACGGTGTCCTGTGACAGTGGGTGACGGTGTCCTGTGACAGTGGGTGACGGTGTCCTGTGACAGTAGGTGATGGCGTCCTGTGACAGTGGGTGATGGCGTCCTGTGACAGTGGGTGATGGTGTCCAGTGACAGTGGGTGATGGTGTCCTGTGACAGTGGGTGATGGTGTCCTGTGACAGTAGGTGATGGTGTCCTGTGACAGTGGGTGATGGTGTCCTGTGACATGGTGTCCTGTGACAGTGGGTGATGGTGTCCTGTGACAGTGGGTGATGGTGTCCTGTGACATGGTGTCCTGTGACAGTGGGTGATGGTGTCCTGTGACAGTGGGTGATGGTGTCCTGTGACAGTAGATTATGGTGTCCTGTGACAGTGGGTGATGATGTCCTGTAACAGTGGGTGATGGTGTCCTGTGACAGTGGGTGATGGTGTCCTGTGACAGTGCGTGACGGTGTCCTGTGACAGTGCGTGACGGTGACCTGTGACAGTGGGTGATGGTGCTGGTAGTTCAAAATTAAATCATGAAATGGGGGTGTGGTATATTGTATAACTCTGCATTTGAGGCTACTAAACCCATGAAACTGGTCCGTGAGATTCTTGATATGTTTTGCACGCTCAGACTCCATAAAATAACATGAGCTGGCGCACACCCAGAACAAAGTTTGTGTGGAGGTGCTGACTAACGGCGAATAAACTATACATTATCAAAATAAAGAAAGTCACACACTACATATATATATATACTCTCCCAACAATTTAATGGGTATTTAACAACGTTTCGGCATCACTGTGCCTTCCTCAGGGTGAAAGCTCAGACTCCATGTCATCAGATCAGACCTGCTGTTCCTCTGCTACTCTATCATAGCCTCTCTTTATCATCAAGCTCAGACTTCATTCATTCATTTGACAAAGGTGGAAATCCGTTTTTTTTGGACCCAATTTGCCTACCACCATTTCAATGTGGTTTCATCTTTCACGGACTCCATGAAACGCTGGCCTATTTGGTCACATGATTCATTTTGTGTCTGGTTTCCTTGAGACAAGGCGGGGCTCAACTATCCCTTAGGCTCAATTTACCCCACTATTCCCTACCATTTTGTTGGAATAGAAAACTCATATTGTAATTAATTATAGGTCATATTTCATAGAAATCTGGAAACATTGGACAGTTACTTTAACATCAAGTCGTCTGACCTCAACAACATTATCTGCAGTTTTGTGGTTCCCCTTAATTAAACAGGTAATTTCTCATGTATTTTTCAGCAGTGCAGGTTGGATTAAATTACACCCTAATTAGCAGAAGCAGCAGCTCATATGTATTGTCGACTGTTGCTTTCTTCCTGCCAGCACAATTACTAACAGTATATCCTCCTGACCATCTTCATGGACAGAATGATCCTTTCATCCAGATGAACACTGAACAAACGCACACAAAGACAGACAGACAGAATAAAAGAGAGAGAAATAGACAAACAAACACAGACACACCTAGGGTGAGGATAAGAGGAGAGCCAGGATGAGGTCACTAAAGAGAACACATTCTCTATCGCCCTCTGCTGACGGCATGTTGTAGACGGAGATCAACATGTAAGTGTCTGGATTTCAACTAGCTATTATTTTATCGCATTTTCCATTGTGTGTTTTTGAGCATAAGTAAGATGGTGCCGACAGACATGACAGCTCTGCTTCTAGCTCCTAAGACATGACAGACATGACAGCTCTGCTTCTAGCTCCTAAGACATGACAGACATGGAAGCTCTGCTTCTAGCTCCTAAGACATGACAAACATGGCATCTCTGCTTCTAGCTCCTAAGACATGACAGACATGGGAGCTCTGCTTCTAGCTCCTAAGACATGACAGACATGGCATCTCTGCTTCTAGCTCCTAAGACATGACAGACATGGAAGCTCTGCTTCTAGCTCCTAAGACATGACAGACATGGAAGCTCTGCTTCTAGCTCCTAAGACATGACAAACATGGCAGCTCTGCTTCTAGCTCCTAAGACATGACAGACATGGAAGCTCTGCTTCTAGCTCCTAAGACATGACAGACATGGGAGCTCTGCTTCTAGCTCCTAAGACATGACAGACATGGGAGCTCTGCTTCTAGCTCCTAAGACATGACAGACATGGCAGCTCTGCTTCTAGCTCCTAAGACATGACAAACATGGCAGCTCTGCTTCTAGCTCCTAAGACATGACAGACATGGAAGCTCTGCTTCTAGCTCCTAAGACATGACAGACATGGAAGCTCTGCTTCTAGCTCCTAAGACATGACAGACATGGAAGCTCTGCTTCTAGCTCCTAAGACATGACAGACATGGCAGCTCTGCTTCTAGCTCCTAAGACATGACAGACATGGCAGCTCTGCTTCTAGCTCCTAAGACATGACAGACATGGAAGCTCTGCTTCTAGCTCCTAAGACATGACAGACATGGCAGCTCTGCTTCTAGCTCCTAAGACATGACAGACATGGCGCGCTATAAGCAGAAGCAACTTTGCAGTATTTTTTTTTTTGTGTGTGTTATTTCTTACATTATTATCCCAGAACGTTTTTTGTGTTTTTACATACAGCTGGAAGTAACTTTTGGATATTTTGGATAACTCACCAGCATTACGACCAGGAATACGACTTTCCTGAATTGTATCTTTTGTTTGCACCTCCCAGGGCAATGGAACTTATCCCAGAGGCTGCTCCAAGGTATTCAGAGTGGACTTCTAGTCCGACTCAGGAGGCAGGATGGTCCTTCCAAGTATATTACTCGCTAATGTTCAGTCTCTGGACAATAAAGTAGACGAGCTCAGGGCGAGGATCTCCTTCCAGAGAGACATCAGCGACTGTAACGTCCATACAGCCAGCTGGGTTCTCAGAAGAAGGGCGTGGTGTATGTTTCATGATTAACTACTCATGGTGTGATTGTGATAATGTACAGGAACTCGAGTCCTTTTGTTCACCCAACCTAGAATAGCTCACAATCAAACGCTGACTGTATTACCTCCCAAGTGACTTCTCTTCGGTTATAGTCACAGCCGTGTATATTCCCTCTCAAGCTGATACGCCGATGGGCCTCAAGGAACTACACTGGACTTTATGTAAACTGGAAACCACATATCCATTAATTGTAGCTGGAGATTTTAACAAAGAAAATTTGAGGAAAATACTACTGAAGTTCTACCAACACATTGACTGTAGTACTCGCACTGGGAAAACACTCGACAACTGCTATTTTCTCTTCCGGGATGCCTACAAGGCACTCTCCCGCCCTCCCTTTCGGCAAATCAGATCACAACTCCATTTTGCTCCTCCCTTCCTATAGGCAGAAACTCAAACAGGAAGTACCCATGCTAAGATCTATTCAACGCTGGTCTTACCAATCGGAATCCATGCAAGATGGTTTTGATCACGCGGACTGGGATATGCTCCGGGTTTCCTCTGAGAATAACATTGATGTATACACGGACACGGTGACTGAGTTCATCAGGAAGTGTATAGAGGATGTTGTTCCCACTGTTACTATTAAAACCTACCCAAACCAAAAACAGTGGACAGATGGCAGCATTCGCGCTAAACTGAAGGCGCGAACCACCGCATTTAACCATGACTGGGAATATGGTTGAATACAGTGTAGTTATTCCCTCCGCAAGGCAATCAAACAGGCAAAACGTCAGTACAGAGACAAAATTGAGTCGCAATTCAGTGGCTCAGACACGAGACGTACGTGGCAGGTTCTACAGACAATCACAGACTACAAAAGGAAAAGCAGCCACGTCGCGGACACCGACGTCTTGCTTCCGTACAAGCTTAACACCTTCTTTGCTCGCTTTGAGCATAACACAGTGACATTGATGCGGCCCGCTCCCAAGGACTGTGTGCTCTCGTTCTCCGTGGCCGACATCAGTAAGAGAGTTAAGCGTGTTAACCCTTGCAAGGCTGCTGGCCCAGACGGCATCCCTAGCCGCTTCCTCAGAGCATGCGCAGACCAGCTGGTTGGTGTGTTTACGGACATACTCAATCAATCCCTATCCTACCTACCTTACCATGTCTACCTTCAGAACATATTCAGTCTCTCCCTATCCTACCTACCTTACCATGTCTACCTTCAGAACATATTCAATCTCTCCCTATCCTACCTACCTTACCATGTCTACCTTCAGAACATATTCAGTCTCTCCCTATTCTACCTACCTTACCATGTCTACCTTCAGAACATATTCAGTCTCTCCCTATCCTACCTACCTTACCATGTCTACCTTCAGAACATATTCAGTCTCTCCCTATCCTACCTACCTTACCATGTCTACCTTCAGAACATATTCAGTCTCTCCTATCCTACCTACCTTACCATGTCTACCTTCAGAACATATTCAGTCTCTCCCTATCCTACCTACCTTACCATGTCTACCTTCAGAACATATTCAGTCTCTCCCTATCCTACCTACCTTACCATGTCTACCTTCAGAACATATTCAGTCTCTCCCTATCCTACCTACCTTACCATGTCTACATTCAGAACATATTCAGTCTCTCCCTATCCTAGTCTGCTGTCTCCACATGCTTCAAGATGGCCACCATTGTTCCTGTTCCCAAGAAAGCTAAGGTAACTGAGCTAAATGACCTTCACCCTGTAGCACTCACTTCTGTCATCATGAAGTGCTTTGACAGACTAGTCAGGGATCATATCATCTCTACCTTAACTGACACCCTAGACCCACTTCAATTTGCATATCGCCCCAATAGGTCCACAGACGATGCAATGGCCATTGCACTGCACACTGTCCTATCCAATCTGGACAAGAGGAATATCTATTTAAGAATGTTGTTCATTGAGTATAGCTCAGCCTTCAACACCATAGTACCCTCCAAGCTCATCATCAAGCTCAGGGCTCCAGGTCTGAACCCCGCCCTGTGCAACTGGGTCCTGGACTTCCTGACAGGCCGCCCCCTGGTGGTGAAAGTTGGAAACACCTTCACTTCACTGAACAACAGCTTCACAGGGGCCCCACAAGGGTGCGTGCTCAGCCCCCTCCTGTACTCCCCCATGACTGCATGACCACACACTCCTCCAACTCAATCATCAAGTTTGCAGACGACACAATCATAGTAGGCCTGATTATCAACAATGTCGAGACGGCCTACTTGGAGGAGGTGAGGCCCTGGCGGAGTGGTGCCAGGAAAATAACCTCTCCCTCAATAAAATGAAGGAGCTGATCGTGGACTTCAGGAAACAGCAGAGGGAGCACCCCCCTTATCCACATCGAGGGGACAGTAGTGGAGAAAGTGGAAAGCTTCAAGTTCCTCAGCGTACACATCACTGACGATCTGAAATGGTCCAGGACACCTACAGCACCCAATGTCACAGGAAGGCCAAAAATACCATTTAGAATTTGTATTATTATTTACTTAAAATGTATTTAACCTTTATTTAACTAGGCAAGTCAGTTAAGAACAAATTCTTATTTACAATGACGGCCTACACCGGCCAAACCCGGACAACGCTGGGCCAATTGTGCACCGCCCTATGGGACTCCCAATCACGGCCGGTTGTGATACAGCCTGGAATCGAACCAGGGTGTCTGTAGTGACGCCTCAAGCACTGAGATGCAGTGTCGTAGACCACTGCGCCACTTGGGAGCCCAAAAGGCCATCAATGACAACAACCACCCGAGCCACGGCCTGTTCACCCCGCTATCATCCAGAAGGTGAGGTCAGTAGAGGCGCATCAAAGCTGGGACCGAGAGACTGAAAAACAGCTTCTATCTCAAGGCCATCAGACCATTAAATAGCCATCACTAGTCGGCTACCATCCGGTTACTCAACCCTGCACCTTACTGGCTGCTGCCCTATATACATAGAATCACTGGTCACTTTAATAATGGAACACTAGTCACTTTAATAATGTTTACATATCGTATTCTATTCTACTGTATTTTAGTCTATGCCACTCTGACATTGCTCGTCCTAATATTTATCTATTTCTTAATTCCATTATTTTACTTTTAGATGTGTGTATCGTTGTGATTTGTTAGATATTACTGTTGGAGCTAGGAACACAAGCATTTCTCTACACCCGCAATAACATCTGCTAAACGCATATGTGAACAATACAATTTGATTTGACCCATCCAAAACTATGCATTATTGAGGAAGCGCCATTTGAGACGATTCCTCCGCTGCAGTTAAAACAACACAGACTCATTAAGAACTATGCTGTTATTTCAGAGACGGAGGTTAATATTCATGGAGAGGTTGATGAGAGGAGGAAGACTGGATGACTGACTGCAGAGAGCAAGCAGGAGCTCTGAATAGGTTGATGCACTGATTAGATGTGAGTGGCAGGTGGGGTGAGGGGAGGGATTAGCTGGCAGGTAAATTGGGCAGGAAAAGTGAATTGAAGTCTCTGAAGATTGGATCAGGCCAGGGTGATTATGCTGACAGGAGGGTGGATGTGAGATGGTCTGGGGGAGGAAGCAATGGATGTGTGTGTGTGTGTGTGTGGGGGCGTCTCGTTAAAGTTTAATGACACAGTATTTAACGATACAGTAAGAGATTTTGAGACGTGTGGAACTCTTTAAGGGGACTCCTCACATGAATAACGCAGCCTAATTCAGTCTCACTCAGAAGCACACACAGACCTGAGACCTCTCCCACAACCCCTCATACCGTAGACAAAAGACCTCTCATACCAACACATCAAATTAATCGGCACGTCTGCGACAGCCGAAAGTCCAACAGCAAGGCTCAGATCAACGTGGCAGAGTTGCCATGGTTTTATAAAACTGTTTCTTCATAACGTAAAACACATCTCCAAGCCCCATACCGCACACACTCAGACTGAAACCATGTGTGTACAAACAATTAGTGAGAGAGAACATCAAACATCACATTTATTTGTATATATCCACTGTATAGGCTACATGAATTGCTGCACAGTTGGTTCCTGTTTCAGTCATTTCTTTGGTCACGTTCGCGTGGGTCAAACAAAAATGCCTTAATGATTGATTGACATTAGAGCCTCCCACAATGCAGGCGATGGCTGCAGGATGAATGTGGTCCAGAGCAGAAACATGCAGTCGACCGCAGTCAAAACTTCCATGACTTTTGATCGTATGATTTTTGTCAGGTTCATGCAGTCGCAAGCCTGACGATTTTTACTCCGATAACGCAACACACTTTTCAGACTTGACAAAAGTGATCCGCTCGAACGCGGATTCCAAGTCGGAAACACAGGCATCTTTCTAGAACTCTGACTTTCCGACCTGAAGCTCACTGACGTCATGATTTGACCTCGTTTTTTTTGCGAGTTCCCATGGTGCTTTCAGGACAACTGGGAACTCTGAAAAATACAACATCTAATCATGACGTCAGTGAGCTTCAGGTCGGAGCACTAGAAAGAGGCCCGAGTTCCCAAGTTGGAATTCCGAGTTGGATGAACATGTGACGCAATACGACTTAAAAAATAAAATAAAAAGTTGATGTGACATTGAACATTCTGGCACCACTTATTGTGACATCATTATGAATCTGACACCACATTATTTTGACAATGATCATTGTGACATCATTACGATTCACATTGTAACATCCATATAAATTGATTATATTTCTAATGACTCCCTGCTTAAATAAAAGGTTAATCATTCCACATATTGTGACATCCCTCATTGTGACCAAAACACACAAGGTAAATGCATAGAGTTTATTTAGAATGATAGCGAATGGTGATGAGAGTGATATGGTTTGCAGCTCCAGTGAGCACATGTTGGAATATAGGAATCTATGTCATCATAATAGTCAACCACATGAGACTCAGCAATCCTTCATGTGAACTACTGCAACAGAAATCATGACCTGTGCGATGTCATCTGTCCAAATCCATCAATCTAGGAGCCAAAGACCCCTCAACAAAACCACATCATCCCCTAATCATCTGACTGGAAACAATGCCCCCTGCCTGGACCCCCACCCCTAAGAAAACAATCTAGTTCAATTCAGACATTTATAGCAATTACAGGTGCTGTGATAATTCAGATTTAATAGCAATTACGGGTGCTATGATAATTCAGATTTAATAGCAATTACGGGTGCTATGATAATTCTTCACATTTTACTCAACTATGTAAATCTCAAAGAGGGAAATGTAAAAGCCAAAGACGCAACGTTATCTTTAAAACATGATCTCTTAAGTTGTATTGCAATTGTAATTTTCAATCCCTTCACAAATACACACGTGCTTTCATAGTTATTCCCAACACCCTAAAATGACCTGAATCAAAGGAAAACACCCCTCTTGTCAATCAGTACTTCATTCATCAAAATCATTTGTTTAATAATATCAGTATAGGAGACTATAGGCTAGGACAGAATATAGCAAAACTAAACATATTGATCCCTTTGGTACTAGGAAATGGTAAAGATACCATTGTTAAGTTAACATTTAAACTTTAATCAATTTCTATCCAAACAGATTCTCAACATTTCTTCAAAATTATTGTCTTTAGTTTAATTAACATCATTTTTTTAAACATATCAATGTTAAAGTAGCAGAGGACTATCCAAAGACCTTAGAAGGATAGTTTACTCCAAAATCAAAGGTTGACATTTTCACACAACATGGTCTAAGGTATGACAAAATGTCTGACACACTTGGTTTAATTCTCTTTCATAAGCAGTTAGTTTCTATGCCTTGAAACTGGGGAGAGAGCCTAAGGGGGATTTTCTTTTGACAGCCTGACTAGCCAACATCTATAACTGACTGACTAGCCAACATCTCAGCCACTTCCCCTTAGTCTCTCACCCCCCCTCCACCAAAGCAGCAAGAAAGCACAACCGATAGTGGGAAACAGCAGCTACCGGAGAAAATAAAACTGCTCTTCCAGTCTGTCCTTAGCCTCGCCACGACTTGTTTGACATCCCTGTTGACATCACTGCCACATGCTCATCACAGGTTGTCCCCGTTCTCATGGAAACGATGTAGGTGATCGGAGTACCTGGCAGACAGACAGAAGGGAGGGGATTGAAAGAAGAAGAGATGGATAGAATTAGAGGCAAGCCTAACTGACACCGTTGTTCTGCTAGTGGGGAGGAAGACAGAATTAAGTACTCACTTCTTAGCACAGAAGGCAGAGCAGTCTCGACCAATGCTCTCACTCCAGGCAGTCTTATACAGCACCTGAGAACACATACAAAAACACATTATGACATCAGCACTGACCTCTCTGAATAGCCGATGGGCACTGGGGTGGTGGGAGGTGAAAGGTGAAAGGTTACATACCAGGAAGACCAGGCAATGCAGGAAGAGGGTGTAAAAGAAAGCAATGGTTCTGGCCATCTTGTTGGAGAGAATACCACGACCCTAGAACACATGGGTGAATTACTGCCATTTCTTCGCACATATCTATCTGTGAACGAATGAACGTCAGTCGGCAACCCCTTATGGGATTAATTGACGCATAAACATAAACATTACAATAATTCACTGTGGTAATTAAATGATCATTCTTCTTCCGGTGTTCTCTGCAGTGCGAATCGCATAAATGAGTGAAAAAATGTAAGGTAGAAATCAATACAAAATAGTAAAATATATCCTAAGAGCAGCACAATAATATACATAGATACATACATACTGTATATATACACATACATACATATACTGTACATAGATACATACATACAGCCCCTGTGTGTGTGTGTGACTCACCAGACTGAGTGTAACCTTGTCCCAGGGGCTGAGGCTCAGGTATCTGCGCTGGCGTTCCTGTAAACACACATGATGAGTCTCAACATCAACACATACTGACCAATACACATCCTGACCAATACACATCAACACATACTGACCAATACACAATCTGCCTAAAGTGTGTATGGTTGTCCTCACCCTCTTGCTGAAGGAGGCGAAGGGGTCCAGTCTCTCCTCATACTGGGAGGAGTAACGCACCGTAACCGTGTCATCACTGCCTCCAGCC